>OZ035884.1:61037301-61637301 GCA_964034835.1 Muscina levida | reverse complement strand
GTTTCGGTATATACTTCAAACACACCTCGCCTGAATGACGAATGCGTTGACCTTAAATGGCAACAAAAACGGTAAATGGGGTTTTGTTGGGGGTCATTTGTACATTAAAAATCCACTTGAATCAAATCCTAGCTGATCCTTCTTTTAAGATAAAAGGATTTTTCGTTTTTTTACTCCGTTTAGCGCCTTTTTTTAGAAGTGACGTTCTTTGGCCCATGATTCCGCCATCAAATCATAGAGATAATATATCGTGTTATATCTCATTGGAAGCGTATGGCTTTCAGGTTTAAGACACCTCTGTCCAAAATTAAGATTTTTGCACTAAATTAAGCTTTGCGTAAAAAAAACTGAGTCTTTTATTTTTTTATTTTTCCCAAAAATTTTATATTTTGCTCACACCTTGCCTGAATGATAAATAAAAAATAAAAAAACTTAATTTCCCTTTGCACCCCATGAATGAGGTATGGCATAGCTTCTCACGTTGTTGTGAATTAACACGCTGGCTGTTTTTAGATTCACAACTAACGGCACCTACTTGTTTATCGACGAATGCGAACGTCACTGTTTGAGAAGCTCTTACTAGACACGACGATTGAATCGACGCTTAATACTGCAAAGTTGCTGTCAACAACATTCGAGGGAAGCCGACAATGAAAGAAAATTTTATTTATTTTTTTCTTTTAAGATGACTGGAGCCAGGTTTGAACCTGCGATCTCCCGCATGGTAGTCGCGTGTTCTAACCACTATGCCACGGCCGGTCCCACTGAATGATAAATAGGTTGACCTAAAATAGCAGCAAAAAACGATTAATGGGGTTTTGCTGGGAGTAAATTGTACATTAAAAAACCTCTTAAATCAGAATCCTACCTTATCCTTCTTTTAAGATAAAAGGATTTTTTGTTTTGTACACAGAAAAAAATTACGACAAACTAGTTGTCATATTGAATACCATTTCGTCAATACAATTATATATTTAATTAAAAAGGCGCCAACAATTAAAATCGTAAATACAATAAACAGTTTTGTTATAGTTACAATTTGTGTATTTTAGTTAAATTTGAAAAGTGATTGAAAATTTGTAAATATGACAATTTACAAACATGTTCAAATGAAAAAGTTGTTATAAATCGAAATTGAATGCTAACAATAATATTTAATTACTTAACAACAGTTGTATTTTTTTTCTGTGTATCTCCGTTTTTTGTTTTTAGAAGTGACGTTCTTTGCCCCATGATTCCGCCATCAAATCATAGAAATAATATATCGTGTTATATCTCATTGGAAGCGTACGGACTTCAGATTTTAAACACTTTTGTCCAAATTGATGTTTTCAATACAATTAAAGGCTTGTATAAAAAAACTAAACTTTTGAATTAAAAAAAAATATTTTTTTGCTGGTTTTCGTGCCTGACACACATCATTATCATATAGCAACCAAAAATAAAATTTTAGGTGAATACGGGGCTTTAGCAACAACATGCTTATTTTGAAAATGTCAAATCTGTGTTGTTATTGGAAAAATTCAGTGTGTTACCGCGTATTCCTTTGCAATTAATATCGATATTAAATTATTATATCGGGTATTGTGTTTTTCCTTGTGTTGAAAACCATGCAGAAAAATATGTTTTTAAGAAACAGTAAACTCATAAATGGTCACTTAGACTATAAATGTGATCACGATGTGTGTCAGGTACGAAAACCGGCAATAAAATTGTTTTTTTTTTAAATATATATAATACTAGATGACCCGACAAACGTTGTTCTGCCATACAACTTCGGACCCGGCAAACTTCGTCTCGCTCCTATGCTAAAGCCTTCATATAAGCTCTAGGGTTATATTAAAACACAGATATTTCAGATTTTAATTTAATTTATTTGAATTTAATTTAAATCAGTGAAGATCGATCTGATAAACAATGTTTTTCGAATGAAGGCGGTTCGGCGACACGCGAACGTACAGCTGACCGTGCGAAATCACGACACTTCGAGGTTGATCTCACAACCTCCCAACGAAGCGCTTTGCGATTTATTGATTGTTATCATGAGGAATTAAATTAGCTAGAATTGAAAGGGACGGTCGGTTGGAATAATACGAATTCGTGGAATAAGGACTTCCTCTCCTTTAAATTTGCCCTTGACGATCGTCGCTTTAATCACATTGTTTATCAGTTTCTTGACAGACAACCGAGTACCGTCGAACAATTTCGGATGATTCAAATTTCGCAACATGATTATGATCCCACCTTCAGCTGACACATCTAGGGAGTTCAAAAATTCTGTCGGATAGTTGGTCGCCTCATTCTCGTCGGTCACGAACGATTTAACGCTGGTATTCCCAATTTCGTTAATTTCAAAATTCGATGTTGTCGTGCGAGCTCTGTGCAAACTGTCGTTAGATATCTCGTTCTTGTATTTGTCCCACAATGCTCTCGGTTTCGACGGTTGACACGTGGCTATGATGACCGCAAACAATGTACGAATTTGATTCGCTGGAGCAGAAACAGTTGCCTCGGCGAGCGTTGAGTTCCAATGCGTATCGTTTTCGAGCAAATGTAAACGTTTTCAAGCTTCTCGCAATGTGGCAACTGATTAAAACGAATAAAATTGAGACGCTCTGTTTCGACCTTGACGTACATGTCAACGCTGTACTGTTGAAATAACCTGCGATATCTTTACAGACGATTGTCACCATCTTGCCGAATCATCAATCGATAGGCATACAAATCCATTAAGCTATCCTTTTAATTCGTTGCTTCTCCTGAAATACGAATTCGAACTTATATGGAAAATAAAGAGAAGTGATGACTTGTAAACAAACATTTCGTTGTATTGACCATCTTTAAATTGAGATGATAGCCATCCTCTCCACGGCAGAACATCAACGGGTATTGAAGTGCAGTGTCTACTATCCCGACGCTTGAGAACAATTTCTCCCCAACAATTACCACTGCGACTTCATTATAATGAATTAGTTATAATTATTAGTGGGAGCATTGAATTGTCTTCCATGGCCTATTTTAAAAAAGTGACAAAGATTTAATTTTGTTACTTTTTAGAATAAGCGACGAAGACATAAAATTATTTGAAATTTACTATTCTTGTCGTACTGAGCTAAGGTTTTACTCAGCTCCAGTAATACTATCAGACTCGCATCACTACGTTTGTGTGGTTTTTCACTGTTCCACTGTGAAATGAGACGCCATTACCTTATAACTCGGATTGTAGCCGTGTTAATCAACAACTTCAGCTTCAAATGACGTCATTTGAAAGCATCTGTTATATTTTTGTGTCACGCAAAACGTCTTTTAACTTAATAAATTTCATAGTAATCCGAAACTTTCCACGCATCATAACGAATTTTCTACTTTTAAATCAACTGTATTCATAAAGTTTTTTTTTCTAGTTTTTCCGGAATTTTCCGAGTTTTCCACCAAAAATTTTTCTATTTTTCCATTTGAAAAGTCATTTAGGAATAATTATCTGACATTTTTCACATTAACATCGTCCAAAAGCATCAAACTATACGTTAAAATGCAAAATTTCGTCGAAAAATATCCAAGTTTTCGAGTTTTTCCGAAATTTTCCGAGTTTTCCCCCAAGAATTTTTCCATTCGAAAGTCATTTCGGAATAATTATCCCCAATTTTTCACAGTTACATCGTCCAAAATTTAATCGAAAAAAAAAATATTTTTTTTAAATTTTTCCGAAATTTCCCGAATTTTTTCACAAAAATTTTCTATTTTTCTATTTATTGATTTTTTTATCGAAAAATTTTGCCATTTTCGCATGATTTTATAGTTTTGAACGATGTTTTTGTTGAAAATGTCGGTTAAATGTTGGTTGATAACGAGATATATAATATTTAGATAAAAAATATATTGATATCCTATGCAATAATTATCAAATTTATCATATTTTGAGAAAATGAGTTTACGTGTGAAAAATGAAGTTATCCAATGGGATTACGGACATTTATTCCGTAACGACTTTGTAGTTTTTAAGGGAGAGTTATTTGCTTGGCTTATGCCTCCTATTAGAAGATCAAACCTTAAATGACGTAAACATCGTACAAGAATTAGTCAGTCTATACACAGTTCATCCACGCCAAGGTGTATGCTAATATCTTAACTATCCCTTCAATTCGCTGCGTACTGTGGATGGTTTTCTGTGTGTCGCATTTCGGGAGGCTGGCCAAAATTTAAATTTCCTCGAAAACGGACTCAATACTCGCCGATGCGATTGTTTCTGCGTCAGCGATTCAAATGCGTACATTTTTTGCAATCATTTGAGTCACATGTCATCCGTCAAACCCAACGGGATGGCATGTGCGTGCTTATGTGCGGCAATCTGCTATCGACATTGGGAATGCCAGCGCCAAAACGTTCGATGCATTCGATCGCGGATTTTAACGGGAGCATGACAATTATCTAGATGAGCTGACCGAAAAAGTTCGAGCAAATGTGCCGCTGTTAAATGCCGAGTACAAGAACGTGAACAATTCACTTTGAAACGGAAGTCATTTACTTCTCGATGCTCCGGGTGGGACAGCCAAGACATTTTTTTGTTGATTCCGGCAACAATTAGGTCAAGATCTCAAATAACGTTAGCCGCTGCATCGCCTGGCATAGCTACCACATTGTTGGAAGGCAGTCGAACTGCAAATTCCTCTTTGAAACTGTCGATGAATCTTCTCTTGGTTGAAAAGCCAAAGTACACAATGACCAAGAATTTGGCAACAGAGAAGTAGATGCGGAAATGCCAAATCAACATTTCGGATGAATGTGCGATAACAAATAAACGAGCTTTGGAAGTAGTTGACCGAACGATAAAGGATTTACGAGAGGATTTAAAACGATTTGGTGGGGCTATGATTTTGCTCACAATGTCTAATGCTGCTGATTTACTTAAACTATGCTTGAAAACGCCGGCAATGTCTAGAAATTTTAATTGACCAAAAAATAAGAAGCTCATTTCAGAAACTCCCATCTTCTGCTGAATCAACTGAAATTGTACAACGGTACGCGGTAGTCCGTCAAGAATCTGGTAAACAATGTGATTTAACCGACGATCATCAAGAACAAATTCAAAGAAGAGGAAGTCCTTATCTTACGAATCAGATAATTCCAACTGATCATCCATTCCAATTCCCCGATGACAATCAATAAACCGCAAGGTCAATCATTGTAAGTATGTGGGATTAATCTCGAATTTCCCTGTTTTACGTGCCGTCAGCTAAACATTGATTTTTCGGGTTTTGGAGAACCGCCTTCTTTGTTTGTTTTTGCCGCAGAAAACTAATCGAAAGACATTGTTAATCATACCACTCTCTAATGAGTTTATCTGAAGGCATTAAATTAGGGCGAGATGAAGTTCGCCGGGTCCGCTAGTTTGCTATATTTTAACACGGGAATATCAACGTATTGATATGAAGTTAACCCATACCAGAGCGTATGAGTTATGTGGAATTTTATTTATTACTCATACGTAAGCTAGTATATACAAAAATAAGTGTAAAGGCGAGTTCAGACACAAGGAATCTGTCGAAAAATTTGTTTGTCAGAAGTGTTATCGATAACGATTTGCTATGAAATTCTAGTTGTCGACAATCACCCACAATAATTAATGTTTTCAACACCACCCTGATTTGTTAGTTTATTTTCTCAAAGGAAAGACAATTATTCGTCGTATTATTCACAATATTTTAAATACATAAAAAACAACAATACTTAAAAAAAGTTTATAATCACGTCCACGCAAGGCTCGAACGACGACTTTCGTTTTTAAGGCTAATATAAAGGAGAAAACCAAACACTGCCGACACAATCTGTAAAAAGAGGTGTAAGGCGGTAATAAAAATCAAAGTTGACCAATCGGATGACTTACCTCCCCAATGATCAATAAGCCGTTGATGATATTGAATGCCAACATTTTATTGGCTAAATATTCGTTGAATTTCTCTAGACAGCCCTCTGTGAACAGATTTTCTGGTGGTTGACAATTCTCTTCGAGGCAACAAGTTTTTGGTATGGCGTGTTGAATGGCTCGATAGTCTTCTGTGCCATTAACGCCACAGCAATGCAACTAAAATATCAAAATGTTATAAGATTTTATAAACCATATGCATAGAAATATTTTACCCATCTTTCATAATAGCACAATGCTCCGGGTTCCTTTAGTTCTTCCTCCCACAGGTTGTCAAATCCTCTTTGTACGCTACCCGCTAAACCATCTCGTGTACCCTGCGATGCCATGCCAGACATTATCAACTGGATTAGTATTAAAATTGATAATACCGCCACATACTGTAATAGTTGATTATAGGAATTAATGCCTTGCAAAAACGCAAAAGTTTTTCATACATACAATAAGTACTTTTCGTTTGGATTCATGTATTACAGCCAGGCAGCCAAGTATGGATATGATGGCTATGACTGCACCCAGTGCAATGACTAGACCAGCTGCCAATTTTTCGCCAATATCAACTGACGTTTCTTCACCATGGACTACAGTTTTGTGGTCCGGTGAGCTGATCAGTACAAAAATGCCAAATCCAACTAAAACTAGTCCCAAGACCTGAAAAAAATAACAGTTTTAGGCGATTTTAGAAATGAGTTGCATATTTTTAGTATTTAATAATAATTATGTTTTTGGAATGCATTAAAGGAATTGATCGTTGTGTTGTAATGATCTAATTTACTAAAAAAATAGTTCGTAAGAAAATGTAATAGTAAATATCAGACAAATACTGAACCCCCTTGCCCAGAGTGTTATGTGTCCTGTGTTCATCAGATGGTTTGCAGTCAGGACCTCACAAATTTACCTGGGCGCCTTAGTGAGGCGATTTGGTTTATCTACCAAATCGTTACCTTGTTAATAGGGGCTATGACACGGTGAACCTACTTTCCGCTACACTCGTGGGACTTTAGATGCCAACAAAAAAAAAACAATATCAAAAATCGTAAACATACAAAAAGGATCAGTCTGGCTGAGCTGCAAGAATCAATCTAGAACCAGCATGATGTACTCATACTGCAGCTTGCCCCAAAAAACTCAGGAGGATTCCAAAATAATGATGTATATAACAAAGAGAGTGTCTTGTATTTGGAAGTTTTAGTGGGTGGAACCATACTGGTTTCTTCCCTGTCGAAAGAGGACAAGGAGGACACGATGCTCTCTATTGGACACCGCCTAAGGGAGTCTGAACCAGACTGTAGAACGAAACGGACTTGGCCATAACCAATCAGGACAATCGGTATGGGAAGTGTGGGTGGGACATAGGAAGGCGATTTATCTGGCAGGAAAAGGAAGCGGCCTAAGAAGCCAGATGGACCGTATCAGCGATCCTGTAACTTCAGTTTCAGGGCTGCGATGCGGCTCTGCTCTTTGAGAAGGAGAAGAGTCAAATTCAGAAACAGGAGGAATGCGTTATGAAGTTTCATGGGAAATATCCTGACGCTACGTTTCTTACACATCAAAAACACACTATTGTTGTAAAGTAATTAAATAAAATTGTTTACATTCAACTTCGATTTATAACAACTTTTCCATTTGAGCTGTCTGTAAATTGTCGTATTGACAAATTTTCAACGACTGTTCAAATTCAACTAAAATAAAAAAAATTATTATCACAACTCTGTTCATTGTATTTACAATTTAGTTGTTGGCGCCTATTTAATTAAATAATTAATTGTATTGACGAAAGGGTATTTAATATGACTATAAATTTGCGTTAATTTATTTCTGTGTATTAAACTCTCTGGGAGCTATTGAGTCCTCTAATACCGTGCAACAACACCGAGGTGATGGGACAGCTGTGGACGGTAAGTGCACGGCTCACCCATCATTGATTGCGGTTATGGATTGAGACAATCAACAATAAAGGCGGCGAAAGGTAAGAAGCCGGGTGAATGCTTTAGCTGGTCGGCTTATGACAAAAAGGTATGAGTATGGCCGATCCCAGTATAAGCACAGATTAGGCAAGCGTTCTGGGTGTATACTGGTCGAAGGGAGTCAAAACCATCGGCTATAGAAATGAGAAGACTGTCAATCTTCCCAAAAGCATGGTCAAAAGCTGTGGTGAACTCTGGCCTGGCGCCAGTCTGGAAGTCGTGCCTAATCTGCGTTTCCACTTGGGCATATCGCTACGGATTTGGGACTGGAAGGTTCCGTCATCCCTCCATCACCAGTAAGAATTAAGTCAAAGGCGCTACGGGTGGTGCAGATTAATTTGCACCATTGTGTAGCTGCTGCGAGATAATGGAATATCTTCTTTGTAGCTAACCCGCTCTGGCCTGAAGGAGACTAAGGCATATAGGGGAAAGTTTTATAATTTTGTTTTTTTTTTTATTCGGTCTGCTAAAATAAACGTTGATTTAGAATTTGCTTCAAGCTCAAGACCATTATAAGAAGAGGTTATTTATTTAACAAATTGATATTCTCATAATGCCCTGATAGTCTGTACAGCTGTTTCAGATTCAACCACGAATCCTCATGAGAAAATTTTGGTATAATGATTGCAAAATGTTTATCAAGTCTTATGCACCAGAATTCACAACAAAATGAAAATTCTTTCTTGAGTGCATAGACTCGAAAAACTTCGCAACCATTCACTATAAGAAACCATATGCTAAACTTCTTTCTTGTTTGTTTATGTTGAAAAAGCCGTTGGTTTCAAACAATATGTTTTGTTGTTGGAAAGTTTTTTAGAAGACCTAGAATCTCCCCTCTTCTTCTTCATCTTCTTATTTGGCAGCAGCAAGAGTAATACATCTATCAGTAGTCACACGTAGAAAAGAAATGCAAGCAGTTTGTCTTTTTCGCTCTGTAGATAGTCGAACCAAGTTTAAAAAACATATATTTCACCTGGTCCATAAAAGGAAATTTTGGTCGCCCCCTTCCGCGCCTATCGAGAGTTTATTGACGGAGACCTTTCGAGCTGAAACATTTTCATTTATTCGTACAACGAGTCCAAGGCGGCGCACTCGATCTATTATAACGCGATTAACTACGTCAATGTCGTTGTACAGCTAATACAGGTTCAATCAACGACGATACCCGCCGTTAACGATGATGGGTCCAAATATTATTGTGCAAAGTATTTTTCTCTCGAAGACTCTCATTAGCCAGAATTCTACGCTGTATAACAAGACAATTAAGATCAGTGTCTGTTACAGTTGAATATTTGTTCGTCCATCACCGCTTTGCCATTAAAGCGCTTGCTTAGCGCATAGGAACAACGGTTTCTTATCAATACTCATCTCTTGATTTCCAGGCTGACATTATTATTTTTGTTTATGGCGGAGCCAAGGTAGACAAAATCGTCTACTACTTCTACTACTTAATGTTCACGCAGCGTCACAAATGAGTAGACATACGAAATTTTGTTGGACTTTAAAAAATCATTAATCACTTTTTATCGCTGGAATAGTAATATCTAAAATTAACTTTATACTTTCAATATTTCTTAAAGATTTTTCAGAAAAATATCTTTTGCAAATCTTGTAAAGATCAATTTTACACGACAGGCAATCAAGAGAATAAAAACGTATCTTCTTAAACATAATGTAGCAATATTATGTAACATGGAGCCATTATTGATTCGGTTAAAAACGTAGAATTATATTTCGCAGGCTTAACATGCTAACAATTTTACAATTGTTTTGTTTTTTTTTTTTACTTATTGTATATTAATGCATAAAAATCTCAATCTCTAAAAAAATTACTTAGAGCATTTGCAAGTTAAGCCAGCGATATACTTTTATATCACAGTGCAACAGTGAAAAAAATACAAGAAAGTGGCATTATAGGTTCGATTCTACTATCGAAGGTTAATAAAACCCTATACTCAGTTTGGCGAGATTGGTGACCAATTTTTTTTTATGGGCCCCTAAAGATTCTCGATATCAGTGAGCCCCATGAAAAAACGTGTCATCAGTTTTGGTCCAACAGCTAACTCACACTCCGTGATTGCGCTAAACTGTATTCGGCTATAATGTAGCTGAGAGTTTTGCTCACTAACTTTTAGTATAGGATATGAAAATTGCGTGCCTCGGAGAACATGAACAACTTTACTATTTATTAACCGATTTGCACTTTCTGAATAAAATAGTTAACATTAGGGTGTCCTTATAAAATAGGGGCTACAAACTTCATCAAACTAAAAAAATAGTGAAAAAATTACAAAAGTTTGATATTTCGAGGCAAAAAACAAACAGATATGACAAGTTACCAATATAACTATATACATGGTTGGAAAGGCCGCAGCCTCTTCTTTCTAAATTCTGAGAAAATTAAAATCGGTTGATATTCAACCACGTTACTGGCTTATAAGTGTGTAAAGGTTCGAAAAACCGGTATCAACGTGGACTTTATGAGCTATTCAGGTTGCCTAGACACGTTCAGATTGGATTGATATGTTCACGAAAGTTGTTTATCTTTACCAGGGCTACAATTTTGGCGAACTGTGTTAGAGAAATATTTGAACTCCCTCAAAGTAATGCTAAAAAAAGCGAAAAAATAATAAATTCTTCTTCAATTTTTTTTGAAAAAGGCCAGGAATAACCAACCTTTTTGACATAATTTGTTAATAAAGTTAGTGCGCAAAACTCCCAGCTACATTATTGCCGAATACAGTTAAGCGCTATCACGAAGTGTGAGTTAGCTGTTGGACGAAAACTGATGACACCTTTTTTCATTATTACCCTTCGATAGTAGAATCGAACCTATACTATCCCGTTTTTGTATTTTACAAAAAGTCGTCATTTGTTGCATAGTGTATTTCAACGCCGATGCGTTTTTTCGATACCAATATCCGTCGCAGCAAAGAATGCACTTAGCTCTGTTTGGAAGAGTATCTTCTTTGTAATACCATGTTGCTACACTTTTAACATTTGCTTTAGAATTTTGTTGCATCGATTGAAATTTGCACATATCAACTCTTTTAATCATTGATCCCTGGACGTATAAGAGAATGTAGGCACGGGTTAAAGATAATTTTGTTGACGAGTTTAAGTTTTTTTTTAATTGAATTTGGTGAACCGTTTTCAAGTTATTTAAACATTTGTAGTGGAAGTACCTTAGTTTTGGAAATAACGGTATATCGCGAAAAGTCGAGCTGATACGAAAAACCAAGTGCAGATTTGGATTCAGCGTCCCAAATTACCTTTAAAACAATATTCAGTTCTTTAACAACAAATACCTTGTTCCCTTGTGTAATCATTATTAGTAGAATATTTCTTCAGAGCGTGTACGACATGTTACCTAGTTTCTCTCATTGATTATTATATTACAATGAATATTACAACTTATTTGCTGATATAACATTTGTTTGGAGGTTATTGCAGTATTTTTGAAAAGGTGGACCATACTTTATGAACGTTTAACTTGTACCAGAGTTTACACAACTACTACTTTCTTTGCCAAAAAAAAAGCTGAGTGAGACTAAACACTACGTACATGAGCAATGTATTATATTTTCATGTTTATAACACTACTAGCTTTCCCGGCTCGCGTTGCTTCACCCATGCTATCAATGAATCTTGTTATGAATTTAAGCAATACAGGTAAAATCATCATAAGACGAACAAACAACCCATTTATGTGATTGTAGTAGAGTTTCTCTTTTTCCCGGACTTTTAATTTCCCGGGAAACCGGGAAAAATTTTTGCCATTCCCGGGATTCCCGGGAATTTTCGCGCAGTAGAAAAACAAGACAAACTATATTAATTTTTTTCAATTTTGCAGTATGTACATATACATTAATTTGTTAATTCATGAGATGATATAGTACAAGCTGCAAGTAAAACAGAAACATTACAAACAAAAACATAACAAACGAAAAACATTCATTTTAATGTATATATAAAAATATTAGTTAAGCAATAAAAGTTAATTTGTCTTTTTGAAAATACGTTTTTGAATCGGATAGAGCGTTAATGGTTTCATCAGACAGTCTGTTTCTAATTCTATTTACAAATTGCCCTGTTGTTGAAAATATTCTCTCGCTTTCAACTGATGTTGGCATTATTGTCAGAAGAGCATTCAATAAAATGGTGACATTTTCCGTTGCTTTTCCACTTGCTTCGTAAAATTTTAAATCCTTTTTTATTAAGTTATTAAGTAGTCTATTACTTGTAGCAACAATTGCATTTGTTATGGCATCGGTTAAATATCCTCAAATGGTCTTTCGGTACCAATGTCACAAATATCAATTTCGTCCGATTCCAGAACTTGAAATAAGTTATTAGCATTCTTATCAAATACTGTTGGATCTTTAAGATACTTCACTAAAGTATAAAGTCGCTTGTCCCTTCTTTCTTCAATTCGCTTCTTTAAAGCTTCTAAAGCAAGGCATACACGTTACAACCGTTGGTACAACTCGGTGAGTAGTCAAGTTGTGTGCTTTGGTCACAAACAATACAACGTTGTGTACAACCCCTTTGTACAACTTCATTTTGCAAGCAGTTTATTTTGAGTTAAGATGACATCGGAAATTGTTGCCGGCGCTATAATTGAAGAATCATTTTTAATTTCTTATTTATTTATTTACTTTTAATTTTTTATTTATTTTAATTTTTTATTTATTTATTTATTTATTTTTGTTCATTTTATTTTTTATTTATTTTTTATCATATTTAATTTTTTTATATTCACAGTTTATTATAGTTTTTATTGCGAGTGTTTTTAATTTTTTAATTTTAATTTTTGCAATTCCATAGTTCCGGCATACTTTTCATTATATATTCAATAAAATCTCGCATTTGAGCGGAGTCTTCCATTTTCGTGTTGTTTAAATGTGCGCATAATAATTTTTGCTGTGTTGTCTCTACGAAAATAAACACAAAACGAATATTGTATGCGACATGCCCACAAACGTTGCAACCGACTGGTACATGCCAAAAATCAAAAAATTTTAATCTTTCGTACAACCGAGACACAACTTCGCACAACCAGCCCAAAAACGTTGCAATCTTGAATACAACCTCTCCAAGCTGTACCAACGGTTGTAACGTGTATGCCTTGCATAAAATTTGCTCTGCCAAAGGTGTTTCAATTTCCCGGGAATCCCGGACGAATTTCCCGGGAAACCGGGAATTAAAAATGACCGGGAATCCCGTGAATTCCCGCCCGGGAAATCCCGGGAGAGAAACTCTAGATTGTAGCTATATCCCATTAGTCTGAGTGATTGTACCGCTTTAGTACCTTATTATTCCTAAAAGTACGAATTTCAAAATATACATTCGTAACGCACATCTTAAATGGACTGGTACTCCCTCTAATTCTATAGGAATCATCATCATATACGATGATAGATTTAGCCTTTTGATTTGGGTGGTGTTACCAGTTTTATCCCCTTTCTGCCTGTTTACGCCTAAATGTTCGAATTTCTACAACTTCTTCTGTTGGCTCTCTAATTCTATAGGCAGCAATTCTATTTACATTTTCGTAACTTTACCTTTAGGTAGTTGGTCTGGATCATAGTACCAAAATTTCACAAAATTATTTCACATCGCACAACTAAAATATTCACTTCAATTTTTGCGACTATGCCTTAAGCCGTTTAGTACCAATTTATCACTTTCGGCATTTTTACTTCTAAAAGGTAAGAATTTCGAAAACCGTCCTTACTTCGTTCTAATTCCATATGTAGCAAGCCCATAAAAGTTATCATGATTATAGCATTAGCCGTTTGGTCTGGGCGAAAATAAAATTTTTATCTCTTTTTCGATTTTTTTACCCAGAACTATCGGATATCATAAAAACCTTCAATCCACTTTGATAGCGAGCATGTCCATATCAATTTCTGCGATACCCCTAAAAGTACGAATATCCAAAAACCCATTCTTAACTGACTATTAATTGAAAAGGGGAACAACCACCCCAAATTACATCTTCCTATTTACACCCAGTAAGCAATTTGAAATTAATGGATAAAGAAAATGTTATTACAATCATTCTATTAATGTGACTGACTAACAGTTTATCCAGTAGAGGCGTGGCACCGCCTATTTCCCAGAGATACATTATCCACCATGTACCTAATGGAAATTTTATTTTCTTACCTTTAATGGCCTGTGAAATATGACCGATTTTGGTTTGTGTAGGCGGTGCCACGCCCCTTTGTCTAATTATGTTTTTTATGTAGCCGCTGACAGTGCTACACAGTGAAAATTTTGTTGCAATCTGTCCATTTATTTCACCGGGATAACGATTTTTCCAAAGGGCCGTGGCACTGCCCATTTTCCAGCCAGACCTATTCCTCTTTGTATCAGTAACATTTGTAGCAAATCTCATCTTCATACCTCTAATGGCTATAAAGACATGACCGATTGAAATTTCGGTTTGTTTGGGCGGTGCCACGCCCCTTTTTCTAATTTTGTTTTTATGTAGCCTTTGCGGATAGTACCTTACAGTGAAAATTTCATTACAATCGATCCATTTGTTTGGCCAGAATAACAATTTTTCAATAAGGGGCGTGGCACCGCCCATTTTTTAGCAAGACCTAATCCTTCTTATACCAGTAACATATGTAGCAAATCTCATCTGCATACCCCTAATGGCTCGGGCTATATGATTAACTCAAATTTCGGTTTATCTGGGCGGTGCCACGCCCCTTTTTCTAATTATGTTTTTATGTAGCCTATGGTAGAGGCCCTACTGATAGCACTACACATTTAAAATTTAATTGCAATCGGTCCATTTATTTTGCTCAGAAAACGATTTTTCAAAAGGGGCGCCCATTTTCCAGCCAGACGTGTTCCTCTTTGTATCAGTAACATTTGTAGCAAATCTCATCTTTATACCTTTAATGGCTATTGAGATATGACATATTGAAATTTCGGTTTGTGTGGGCGGTGCCACGCCCCTTTGTCTAATTTTGTTTTTATGTAGCCTATGATAGAGGCCCTGCGGACAGTAACTCACAGTGAAAATTTTATTACAATCGGTCTATTCATTCAGCCAGTATAACAATTTTTCAATAAAGGGCGTGGCACCGCCCACTTTCTATAAGCAAAATTTTTCTTTCTTATACGACCGATATACGTACTAAATCTAGACTTCGTACCTATAATAGTTTAAAAGATACAGCCATTTTCAAATTCCAGTTGTATGGGGCGGTGCCACGCCCATTTTACCCCCTTGCAGTCTGAATTTCCAAAAATCCCTTCTTAGTGCGCGCCTACGTCATAAAAGAAACCTACATTCCAGATTTCACGGTTCTAGCTTTAGCCGTTTGGTCTGGGGAGTGATCAGTCAGTCACCCAAGCCTTTTATATATATAGATGACACAAAATCAAACTTTTTGAAAAACACCCGAACGTGACTATATAGGTTCGATAGTACAACCGGAGCTGAGTAAAACCCTAGCTCAGTTTTGCTAGATTGGCTACCAATTTTTTTTTTTTTTTGGCACCCTAAACTTTTTGAAATCCCTTGGACCTCTTGAAAAAAGGTGACATCAATTGTTGGCCAACAGTTTCTACAGTTTTAATCTAGCTCTTTCTCTTCTTCAACAAAGTTTTAGCTTAAGAAACTGATATAATAAAATTTCCCAAAAAAATTAGACTTCCCTCGTTTATTTTCAAAAAACTTCGAGAAAAATTCTTATTTTATCAATATTTTTTATATAAGTCGTAGGGAATCCAGTTTTTTTGCATACTCTATTCAGTGAAATTGTAGTTTAGGTAACACCGAATAACTTCTCTCAACAAACCTATGCAATCTGAACAAGTCTAAGGATATTAAATAGCTCTCAAAACACACTATCTACCTTAAACAAATCAGTTTTTTAGGAGTTTTGGCCCATTGTGTAATGTTTTGACCTGCTATCTTTACCATAATCGTATTTATTGTATAACTGAATAACTTCTGTAATCAACCAATATGATCGGAATACTCCACCCTCTTAATTGTTCACAAATAGCATTAGGGTGTTCCTTATATGGCATTTTTTCGAATATCGTTAAAAATATGTATTAATCGCGATATTGGGCATCTATCTTCACCTTACGTTTCTTTTTGCCAATATTAGGAATATATTGTGAAAAATTTTGTATCGATAGTTGGACATTAGGGTGTGCCGCAATGAGGTTAAAGTATGAATTTGTTTTCAAATCAGTTAATTGCCGCTGAGTATTTTTCTTTCGTATATAGACAAAGCAGTGACAAACCGTTCAATAGCTGAAATAAAGACCTAAAATAATATGTGTTTGCTTTTACCATATCTCCTATAGACGCCGAGATATTTGATATAGAAGTTGGGGTGTTTTTAAAAAAATTATTAAAAATGTTGAAATTGAATTTCGATGTAGATTATTATGGGCAATTATATATTTCAACTTTTAAAGGTTAATCAAGTTAAAATCTATATGTTTAAAAAGTATGGCTCTATGAAATAAGGCCCCAAGAAATAAGGCCCAAAACAAAAATGAAATAAAGCCCCAAAAATTTGTTCAGAAAACAACAACAGTGAAATTTACGGTGTTATTTCATTTTTTTGGAACTTTATTTCATTTTTGTTTTGGGGCCTTATTTCGGTATGAAATAAAGCCCCAAATTTCGAAAATGAAATAATGCCCTAATTCTCTAACATTATTAATAGTAGTCATATGCACGTAGTCAGCCTCTCAACTTTCACTCTCTGATATTATTAAAAGACGAATGCGGTGGGGGGCACGCCCCCCGCCGCATACGACGTTGTCAGTCTTGCAACTATCACTCTATGACATTATTAAAAGTAGTCAGTCTCGCAACTCTCTCTCTGTAATTTTTTAAAGTCAATAAATAAAGTGAGGGGGGGGGGCGTCCGCCCCCCCCCTTTCTTTACCACTTCTACTACCCCTACCACACGTACCTAGCCTTTTTATTATTTGAAAGGCTTGCCCCAAAAATGGGGCATTATTTCATTTATAAATTGGGGTGTTTTTTTCATTTAGTTGGGGTCTTATTTCATTCTTGGTATTGGGGCTTTGTTTCATAACGAAATAAAACCCCATTTTTGGGGCTTTATTTCATTTTGGATTTGGGGCCTTATTTCATAGAGCCAAAAAGTATATGTGTATATTATCACTATCTCTATCAATTGTACTATCGAACCTATACGAGTATAGTCTCGTTCGGGTGTTTTTTTCACTGTTGCACTGTGTAATTATAATTATATTAAGCCAACAGAAAGTACAATTTTGTCCAACAGTGTTTTATAGATACATGGACGATTTATAAAAAAAAAATGTTTGAATGAAAATAGCATCAATGCACCAATTTGTACACATTAATCATGCATTTTTAAATGAGTACTACCAACTTACGACAAATATGAAATTTAACAGCAGCAATATATGCTTAAGTGTAGCAGTTCCTAGACCCATTATCGATTGTGAGTAAATATCAAACTTTGTTCATTCTTTCATAGATGACACCAACCAGTGCAGGGGATGTGCTTTCTTTTTTGTAAATAATTAACACTTGTTTTTATCTGAAAATAAGCAAATGACGTAATTTTCGTTTCTAGCTAATTCGCGAAATGCAATTAAATTATTTGCTGAGCAAAAACTGTTTGTCTAAACGCATTAAATTCATATTTTACATTTCACTGTAAACAAATGGATGATTTAAGATCAAACACAACTGATACGCGAAATATTTAGTAGTTTGCAATTTATTTTTTTCGTTTTCGGTGGCCGCTTTGGAAAAATCTTAGTGAAAACAAACTGTTCCGTTTCACAAATGAATCTCAACTGAAATATTTAAATTTTGTACAGAATTCTGTTGTTTTTTTTTTCATTTCTATTTCAAAATAGAAAAGTTTTGTTTATACTTTTACTGAAAACTGATCTTATTGTCGCTCGAGCGCTTTGAGAGAACCAAGATACCGGAGAATAGATACCGCTGCTGTCGTTGGCGGCGTTTGTTTGTTTGGTTTATTGCTGCTGAGCAAACTCGCTTACGGTTGGAATGATGCTGACACTGATCTTGTAGTGCTCTCACAGCCTCCCACCATATTTCCGATCCATTATTATTCGATCGTCTCGCTGATAAGTGGGCATTTGTCATTGTTGTTGTTGAAGCACTTGTTACGTTTTGTTGTAGTTGTTTTGACCATAATTTTCTGCAGCAAGTTCAACAATTTTGTGATAAATTACGCAAAACACTAACCTACGCGAGAGATGGTTACAAACAAATCTTTATTTAATACACTGACACAAATTTTGTTGTGAAATAAGACATCTTGGAGATTCTAAATCAAAAGATATTTAAAGAGAACATCAGGAATATGGCAATAAATCAGGTATCGCGTGAACTAGAAAAAATGTAATGTGGGTCATAATTAAAGAAAACTATTCTATTTATGCTTTAGTTTTTTTTAATATTGCGTTAGGGATTCGGTGAAAAAAAAAAACACATAGTTAAAATTTTATAACATTTTGGCAATGTGTTTTTCCGAAAATTAACAGGTTTCCCAAACCAAGTATCAGTGCTTCTTAGACCCACAACTTTTATCGTATTTGATTGGTATTTTACGTATATATATGATTTGAACTGAGTAGCAACCTTAACGTTCACATAAATAAAATTTGCGGAAACACGATTTGTGAGTTATTTTAAAATTATCCGATCTTCGGATATTCTCTCAAATAAAATAAAACAAAACAATTAAACAACAATTGTTTTTGGTTTTGTTTTTGAAACAAAGTTAAAGATAAATATCAGTAAGCTTTTGTTAATTATATTCAACTAGCGGACCCGGCGAACTTCATCTCGCCCCTATTTAATGCCTTCAGATAAACTCATTAGAGAGTGGTATGATTAACAATGTCTTTCGATTAGTTTTCCGCGGCAAAAACAAACAAAGAAGGCGGTTCTCCAAAACCCGAAAAATCAATGTTTAGCTGACGGCACGTAAAACAGGGAAATTCGAGATTAATCCCACATACTTACAATGATTGACCTTGCGGTTTATTGATTGTCATCGGGGAATTGGAATGGATGATCAGTTGGAATTATCTGATTCGTAAGATAAGGACTTCCTCTTCTTTGAATTTGTTCTTGATGATCGTCGGTTAAATCACATTGTTTACCAGATTCTTGACGGACTACCGCGTACCGTTGTACAATTTCAGTTGATTCAGCAGAAGATGGGAGTTTCTGAAATGAGCTTCTTATTTTTTGGTCAATTAAAATTTCTAGACATTGCCGGCGTTTTCAAGCATAGTTTAAGTAAATCAGCAGCATTAGACATTGTGAGCAAAATCATAGCCCCACCAAATCGTTTTAAATCCTCTCGTAAATCCTTTATCGTTCGGTCAACTACTTCCAAAGCTCGTTTATTTGTTATCGCACATTCATCCGAAATGTTGATTTGGCATTTCCGCATCTACTTCTCTGTTGCCAAATTCTTGGTCATTGTGTACTTTGGCTTTTCAACCAAGAGAAGATTCATCGACAGTTTCAAAGAGGAATTTGCAGTTCGACTGCCTTCCAACAATGTGGTAGCTATGCCAGGCGATGCAGCGGCTAACGTTATTTGAGATCTTGACCTAATTGTTGCCGGAATCAACAAAAAAATGTCTTGGCTGTCCCACCCGGAGCATCGAGAAGTAAATGACTTCCGTTTCAAAGTGAATTGTTCACGTTCTTGTACTCGGCATTTAACAGCGGCACATTTGCTCGAACTTTTTCGGTCAGCTCATCTAGATAATTGTCATGCTCCCGTTAAAATCCGCGATCGAATGCATCGAACGTTTTGGCGCTGGCATTCCCAATGTCGATAGCAGATTGCCGCACATAAGCACGCACATGCCATCCCGTTGGGTTTGACGGATGACATGTGACTCAAATGATTGCAAAAAATGTACGCATTTGAATCGCTGACGCAGAAACAATCGCATCGGCGAGTATTGAGTCCGTTTTCGAGGAAATTTAAATTTTGGCCAGCCTCCCGAAATGCGACACACAGAAAACCATCCACAGTACGCAGCGAATTAAAGGGATAGTTAAGATATAAGCATACACCTTGGCGTGGATGAACTGTGTATAGTCTGACTAATTCTTGTACGATGTTTACGTCATTTAAGGTTTGATCTTCTAATAGGAGGCATAAGCCAAGCAAATAACTCTCCCTAAAAAACTACAAAGTCGTTACGGAATAAATGTCCGCAATCCCATTGGATAACTTAATTTTTCACACGTAAACTCATTTTCTCAAAATATGATAAATTTGATAATTATTACATAGGATATCAATATATCTATATATATAAAAATGGTGGCAAAAATGTATAGTAATTCATCAATTGAGAACGGCTGGGCCGATTTTGCTCAAACTTTTTTTCAGTTGTTCGTTATTGCCAGGAGAAGGTTTATGTGAAAGAAAATTTTAATAATTTAAGTCGACGTAAAGGTGGAAAATTCGTTATGATGCTTGGAAAATTTTAGATTATTGTGAAATTTATTATGTTAAAAGTTTAAAAGCGAAATGATCTAACAATTTCAAAATTTTCTGCATGAGCATAACGCATTGGTCCGATTGTAACCGCATTGTATACAATGCATTCTAACAGCCACAAAATAATTATCAGAGCAGACATAAGACCCTTTGGATGCCATGCAAGACAATGCAATGCTCCCACTATAAATGAATTCGCAGTGGTGATTGTTGGGAAGAATTAAGAATCACGCAATATCACGCGAATCAAAATTCGTACATTGTTTGCGATCATCATAGCCACGTATCATCTGCCGAGGGCGAGATGGCTGACGACATTTTGCACAGAATTCACACGACAACATCAAATTTCGATCTTGAAATTGACTTCAGATCGAAAAGATGTGCGTGCTCATGTGCGGCAGTCTACTGTCCAAATTGGAAATACCAGCGCCAAATCGTTCGATGCACGATGCATTCAATCGCGAATTGCAACGAGATCAAGACTTTGATGGAGATGAGCTCACTGAAAAAGTCCGAACAAGTGTGCCGCTGTTGAATGCCGAGCAAACGAACGTGTACGATTCGCTGATGAAGGTTGTTGACGATGGAACGGGAGGCATTTACTTTCTCGATGCACCCGGGGGAACAGGTAAGACATTCTTCATTTCAAATTGCGTTAGCTATTGCATCCTCTGGTATTGCTCCCACATTGTTAAAAGGCGGTTGAACTGCACATTCCGGTTTGAAGCTGACGTTTAATCTTCTCACGGTTGACGAGCCAACGAGCAGCGAAATTGTTGCGAGAATGCAAAAACATCATTTGGGATGAATGCACGATGGCGCATAAACGAGCTTTGGAAGCAGTTGACTGAACGATGAAGGATTTACGAGGTGATTCGAGACGATTTGGTGGGGCTATGAATTGCTGCCCGTCATTCCAAAATGTAATGCTGCTTATAAGATTAATTCATGCCTGAAATCATCGTCTTTGTGGTGGCATGTCATGAAGTTGAAATTGAATACGATCATGAGTCATGTTGCAAATCGACCCATCGACTACTGAATTCTCAATGTTGATGTTTCAACTGGATTGAAGGCGTTCACGGGAAATTTTTGCGAGTTTATATCGCCGAAGAAGGGACTTATCACTAAAGTTTTCTCGGCATTGCAAAAATAATAAAAATCCAGATTGATTAGTGAGCGGGCCATACTACCAGCGAAGAATAAGGACGTCGATAGCTCAATGTTATTATTCAAAGTAGAATCGATGGAGAACTGCATTATAAAAATCCGTTGATAGCGTGACCAACGAAAATAAGGCGACCAACTATCTGACAGAATTTTTTAACTCCCTAGATGTGTCAGGAACTCAGTCGCATAATTTACATCTGAAGGTGGGATCGATCATAAGCATTTTTCGGAATCTGAATCGTCCGAAATTGTGCAACGGTATGTGGTTGTCCGTCAAAAATCTGGTGATCATTGTGATTAAACGACGTTCATCAAGAACAAGTTCAAAGGAGAGGAAGTCCTTATCCCCCAAACTCCTATAATTCTAAACGATCTTTCCATCCAAATTCAAGCGATTTCATATCCCTATTCGATTAACTTTTGCGATAACAATCAATAAATCGCAAGGCCAATATTTGGAAGTTTTCGGGATCAGTCTCGAATTTCCCGGCTTTTCACAAGGTCAGCTGTATGTTGCCTGTTAGCGTGTTTGCACACCGTCTTCATTGTTTTTTTTACGCCGGAAAACAAATCGAAAAACATTGTTTCTCAGATCGCTCTTCACTGATTTCGATTAAATTCAAATAAAACACATTAAACACATTGTGCTTTACTTTTACCCTGGAGCTTATATGAAGGCGTTACCTTAGGAGTGAGACGTATGGCAGAACAACGTTTGCCGGGTCAGCTAGTTTTTTATCTAAATATTATTTATCTCGTTATCAACCAACATTTAACCGACATTTTCAACAAAAACATCGTTCAAAACTATAAAATCATGCGAAAATGGCAAAATTTTTCGATAAAAAAATCAAATTATTTTAATTTTTCCGGAATTTTCCGAGAATTCCCTAGGAGTTTTTTATTTTTCCATTAGAAAAGCAATATCCAAAATTTTCGAGTTTTTTCCAGAATTTTCCGAGTTTTCCACCAAGAATTTTTTTTTTCCATTCAAAATTATTTTTTCATTCAAAATTATCAAAACATACAATAAAATGTTAAATTTCGTCGAAAAAATTACAATTTTTAGATTTTTTTCACAATTTTCCAACCAAAATTTTCTATTTTTCCAATCGAACAATTGCGCACAAAATGTTATACAAAAATTCAAAATTTTTCGAGTTTTTCCGGAATTTTCCACCGAGAATTTTTCTATTCTTCCATTCGAAAGCCACTACGGAACAATTGCACACAAAATTTTAAACAAAAATTCAATTATCGATTTTTATCAAATCTAGCGATACAATGCAAAATTTTGTAGAAAAATCCAAGTTTTTCCGAGTTTTTCACCAAAAAATTATCTATTTTTCCATTCGAAAAGTCATTTTGGAATAATTAACCGAAACTTTTCACAGTTCCATTGTTCAAATTAATTAAATCATACTATAAAATGCAGAATTTCGTTGAAAAAACAAATTCAATTTTTTTGAATTTTTCCGGAATTTTCCGCATTTTTCAACAAAAAAGATTTCATTTTTCTATTCGAAAAGCCATTCTGTAACAATTGCACACAAATTTCCATACAAAAAGGCAATTTTCGATTTTTCCAATTTTCCGACTTTTCCGGAAGATTTTCCAACAATTTTCTTTCACATAAACCTGCTCCCGGCAATAACGAACAACTGAAAAAAAGTTTGAGCAAAATCGGCCCAACCGTTCTCAATTGATGAATTACTATTCATTTTTGCCACCATTTTTATATATATAGATATTCTCAAGCTACTATTGGTTATTTAAATTTAAGCCTAAAAGAATTCAAACGAGTTCTTATCTGTCAATTTTTAAACTAAGAAATAATTTATATAAATTTTTAATATTGTGGCAAAAGGAGCAAACTCGAAATGGATTTTTTTGAGTTATGACGGTCTTGCTCAAAACGAGCGATATGGAAAAATACTTATGGAGTCGACTTGTTCATTAGCAGCTCAAAAGCATACGTAGTAAGTTACGTCAAAGTCCCTAGGTGTCTTTGAACCAAATTCGATTCATGACTTTTTAAGTCGTTTTAGCCATGTCTGTCTGTCTGTCTGACTGGCTGTCCGGCTGGTGCGCACGATAACTTTCGAAAGACGCAACCATATGTTTTGAAATTTGCACGAGTTATTATTTCCCCAAAACTACTTACGGTATTGCAAAAGGGCTACATGGCCCCGCCCCTTCTGGTACCTCCCATATAAATACATCATTCCGCCCACTTTAGAGATGGAGTAATAATATCAATACATTCGACACGATCGTGCCCAAATTCTGTATTTTGTTAAGTTATAACAGGATAAAGTTTTGGAGAAAAAATTGGAAGTCTAGCGACGCCCCTTATGGTACCTCCCATACAAATGTACCTTTCCGCCCACTTTAGAGATGGAGTAATAATATCAATACACCCAACGCGATCGTACCCAAATTCTTTATTTAGTAAAGCAATAGCAGGATACAGTTTTTGAGACAAAAAATTGGAAGTCTAGTCACGCCCCATCTGGTACCTTCCATACACATCTGGTACCGCTTTCAATATAATAGAAAATTTTTTGTATCACTGAGGGTGAGGGTATATGTAAGTCCGGTTGCCCGACTGAAACTTTCTTACTGGTTTCTAAGTACACTTGATTCAGCCATATTGGAATGAATACCGACTACATAGACCCCTTCTGGGACCTCCCATACAAAATGGACTATTTTTAGAGATTTATGATTGAATTAAGAAAATTGTAATTTGGTCAGTACAATTATTTTCGAAAAGTAGACAAATACTTAGGAAACCGAAACATTTTCCCGACACCTTCTGGTACCTCCCATACAAATGATCTAATTCACCCTCATAGTTTTACATACATTTTTTTGTAAGTACTTTGTAAAAATTTATATTCTGAGCAAGATGTAAGCTTATTGAAATTATATTTAGGAATGAATATGGACTATTTTTGCCGATCCCTTCTCGTACCTCCCCTACTTTTGGAAAATTAATATTTTCGCCCATAACTTTCGAACTGTAGGATATTCGAATTTTGTCAGTTAAATTATCTTTTATTGATCGCTGCTATGCGCTAAGCATGTGGTTTAATGACAAAGCGCTCTCTCGAAGAACAAAAACCCAACTCTACCAGACTCTGATGCTAACTGTCTTGCCATACAGCACAGAATCCTGGGTAAATGAAACAAGCGGATCAATCTATTCTGGGAAAATACTTCGCAAAATATTTGGACGCATCATCGTTAACGGTGGGTATCGACGGCGAATAAACCACGAGATGTACAACGACATCGACGTAGTCATGCGCGTTGAAAAAGACCAAATGCGCTGGCTTTGACACATCGTAAGAATGGATGAAAATGTTCCAGCTGGAAAGGTGTTCGTCAAGAAACACGATGGGTGGCGCAGGAGGAGGCCACCAATACTTCGTTGGATGGACCAGGTGAGAGAATCTACACTTGGTGTGACTAACTATCTACGGAGCGCATAAAAACGATGCGCTTCGAATTATTTTCTACGTGCGGCTACTGATAGATGAATTTCTATTGCTGCTGCCAATTGAGAAGAAGAAGAAATTATCTTGTAACTAAAAATTTTGCAGAAGGTAAACTCGTTGAACGTTGATTTTCGAATTAAAATCGGACATGTTGTGCATCTACAGTTTTACTATACTTATTGTCTGGCAAAATGACCGAAAGTCGTATGGGTGGCGGTATTTATCAGTCAGTTCACCTGACTGAAATTTCTGTACTGGTGTTCTCTTGAATAGGCATATAACTAATTTTTACGAAAAATTTGGCATACCACTACGTGGTGGCAAATATTGTACAAGTAATGAATATCAACTTTTTAGGTGATTTGGGTTCAAAAATGTTCCGCACCAAACGCGATTTCTAAAATAAGTCACATATTTTTTTTCTTATTTTTGTTTTAGAAAACAAATTTTTTCAATGAAATAAATTTTAAGTTTATAGCAGAGCTGTAAACTAATCATTACAATTTGTACTCATTACTGCTCAATTACAAATACAAGTACATCTAAAAAGGAATTGAAAGTTAATTACAATTCTAATTACATGAGGAATTGGAATTGAAACTAAAAGTCTCAACTACACAGGTAATTGTACTTGAAAGTAATGATTCCTAATTACTTTTCAATTAGCTCAATTACTTTTTAATTACAAGGAATTGAAAGGAATTGACGGAATTGGGAGGAATTGGAAGGAATTAAGAGGAATTGCTGCAATTTGGAAAGGTCCGTTATGTTAAAATATATTGCTCCCACTCTCCTTTTCTCTTTGTGACGTCACACTGTGGAACTTACAATTTCTACCCCTTATTTCAAAATTATTTCAATACCTTTCCAAATTGCAGCAATTCCTCTTAATTCCTTAAATATTGCTGCCAGTTGGCAACCCTGTAATTGAAATCACTTTGACAGATTTGTGAAGAAATAAAACAACAAAGCAAAACGTCAAAAACAGCTGATGGGATGACGTAACATTTGTAGGAAAACCTTGAATGGCTATATGATTTGAAAAAAAAGTAATTGCGTTTTTTTTTTATTGCAATTTCGAAAAAAATAAAATAATGGGAGTTCATGCTTTTTTATGCTCTATTCGACTATGTTATGCCATTTTTCCTATTTGCAAAAATTGTAAAAAGTTATATGCCTACTCTTGAAGTTTTCGGAACAACTTTTTAGATAACTCCGAATTAATTGATCGGCTGGGAATACAAAATAAGGAAATTAGAATTAGCGGTAAACGAAAAAAATACCTCTCGACCAAAAAACAAGCTTTGGAGTTTTTTGTCAGGCTGTAACGTGCAGAATCCAGGAAGAAACATTTTAAGCAACATTTTTGGATGTCTTCCTAAATATATGTAACAATAACCGTAATAGAAAAGTTAAACTTAATAGAAGCTGGGATTCGTAATGACATAGAATTGTTATGAGCAAGTCAATTCATCTAACTGAAATTATCGGGTAAATTTTTATCGTTTTCTACTCACGATAATATTGTATCAACGTAAAGAACATTCACAGAGGTTTTACTGTATTCATATTTGTTAATGTAAATATTTAAGATTTTTTTCTTATTTTGGATCAAGTTCTAGTTTTATCCATATTTGTCACCCATCCGTAAAATATGACGCGAATGAGAATGATATAAAGTTGCTGTTAATAAAATAAAATATTCACAACATTCATATATGTAAAACTAATATAATAATATTATTGTTTTTTTATTTTATGTGGGATTTTCTTGAAAATATGTGTGTCTTAAATAAATAACTTATAACTAAACATCGACATAGATGATGTGATATTTTACCCCAGCTGGTCTTAACTAATTCATCTTAAGTTCAACTATAAAAACGCTGACGATCTCTGTGGTTTCGAATACTGTCGATCAACACGCAGACAAATATAGAATCAATAAACTGTAAATAGAAACAAAAATTTGATTTAATTGCAAGAATAACGCAAAATTAAAGAAAACACTACCTCTGTTACTATAATCAGCGAACTTAGAACATTAAGCTTGTGCGTTTTCGTTTTGACATATTGACGGAACTTTGCTTCACAGCCATCACCATAGAGATTGTGAATTATCAAGCAGTTGCGGTCTTTGCAGCAACTCGATGGTGGATACTTGTCCAAAAGAAAATAATCTTCGGCGCTGTTTTTGCCACAACATTGTAACTGTAAGAAAGGCAGAAATTAAAGAAATTGGTTAACT
Organism: Muscina levida; assembly: GCA_964034835.1. Lineage (NCBI taxonomy): Eukaryota > Metazoa > Arthropoda > Insecta > Diptera > Muscidae > Muscina > Muscina levida. The sequence goes on along the minus strand of OZ035884.1, from coordinate 61,609,933 downwards.
ACACAAGGTAACTTTACTCACCCATTCCTCGTAAAATGACAGTTTTGAATTTGGTTTCTGGTATTTAGGATCCCAAAGTTCATCGAAGCCTTCCTTTAGTTTTTCGGCAACACCATTGTTGAGTGCCATGTAACTGATGCTCACAATAACGATTTGTATAACCATCAGGACTAGTAGCACGATGGTAAACTATAGTAAAGAAACAGCAGTAGAAGTGGTTTAAAACTTTCGTTTAAGTGCATTACTTACAGCAACTAACATGCTCTTACGTTCTAGAGCCGTTACGACCGTTCCATATATAGCGGTGCATATTAAGACAGCTCCCAATGTCATTATCACTATGGAACTTAGTTCCTCTCCATGATCGAATATTGGATCTTCGACGCTTTGAAAAAGCCATGCGCCGTAATGTGTCAGCAGACAGCCAAGGGTCTAAAAAGAAAACAAACAGATAATAGGGATATTACAGTCTTCGAACTAATAATATCATAAGATTTTTTAAAGATTTGTATGACGTCTCTTCATTTTCCTGCTGAGGAGTATAGAGATTTTCCAGTTTTTTTCTTCAAAACTTTGTCCTTTTATGGCTTCACAAAATACGGAATTTGGGCACGATCGCGTGGGTGTATAGATATTATTGCTCCATCTCCAAAGTGGGCGAAAAGGTACATTTGTATGGGAGGTAATAAAAGAGGCGTGGCTAGACTTCAAACTTTTTTCTCCAAAACTTTATTCTGTATTAGCTTCACTAAATATAGAGTTTGGGCACGATCACCCATTCCTCGTAAATAATATTAATCGATTTCTGAAGTGGGCGGTACCAGATGGGTATGGGAGGTACCAGATGGGGCGCGGCTAGACTACCAGTTTTTTCTTCAACACCTAATCCTCATTTAGTTTTACTAAATACAGAATTTGGGCACGATCGCGTTGGGTATAACTATGGGAGGTACCATAATGGGCGTCGCTAGACTTCCAATTTGTTCTCCAAAACTTTATTCTGTTTAAGCTTTACTAAACACAGAATTTGGACACGATCGCATTGGATCTATTAATAATATTAATCGATTTCAAAAGTGGGCGGTAACTGATGAGTATGGGAGGTACCATAGTTTTACTTAATATAGGATTTGTCAATACCGTAAGTAGTTTTTAGTTTTAAAATCATTTGGTTGCGTCTTTCGTGCGCACCAGCCGGACAGCCAGACAGACGAACGGACATGGCTCAAACTACTTAAAGAGTCATGAATCGAATTTGGTTCAAAGAAACTTAGGGTCTAAAGTGACTCCTTCATAAATATATACCCTCCTACCCATAAGGTGAGGGTATAAAAAGTGCAACGCATTAAAGGACCCCAAGCATCTTAAGACCAACTTCGTTTCAGGACTTTTTTAGACGATTGAGGTATGTCCGTCTGTCTGGCTGGTGAGTAGGATAACTCGAGTAAACCTTCGGTATGAAAATTTACTAGAATTAATATTTTTCAAATCGAACTAATGAGATTGGAAATGGGCAGAATAGTCTCACACCTTCTGGTACCTCCCATACAAAATTACCTATTTTGGTATAATTAATATTTATTTTATAACTTTAAACAGACGACCCGAGAATATTTGAATTTGGTCAGTTTATTTGTCTTGCAAAAGTAGACAAACCCTTAAAAAACCGAAACCATTGCCACACCCCTTCTGGTACCTCCCATACAAATGACCGAATTGACCCTCATAGTTTAACATACATACCTTTTTTGTAAGTGAACTGATTTCACTCAAATTATGCGCATTATATACGCTTATGAAAATTGGACTCAGGAATGAATATGGACTATATCGGTTCACGCCTTCGGTACTTAACGTCCGAGATTATACGGCATTGAATTTCGCCAGTAAACTGTTCGAGTAAACTGCAATTACGGACCTAGTTAAAACTTTCTGCATTAGATAGAGATTGTAAAAACCTTACTATTCGTATGGCCATTAAATTATTAATGCAGCTAACTTGTCAAACCGAATGATGCAAAAGTTCTTATTTTTGGGGCTACTTTCATGTGCAATTCTCAGAATTCAGTCCCAAAATCATGTGTTGTACTGTGTAAGTGTTTTAAAGTTTATATGTATGCTAAGATCAGTGAGAGGGATTTGTGATAAATGCTTAATTAGCGATCAATAATGCCCTTTGATTTCCTGACAGATATTATTGTTTTTGTGGATGCTGGACCCAAGGTTCTATCCTCGTTAGTACTCTGTACCACAGATCTATTTATGCCGTCGAAATTTTTATTTCGAACAGTGGTTTCCTCTAGGACATAGTTCATTCATATCCATAGCACTTGGTACATCTTATATTATGATAAAAACGACCATAGTATACGACCTGATTTGATACAAAGGGAAAACTGAATTTTTATGGTCTGGAAACTAAATAATCCATATTATGTTACTACTTATTTAACAAATATACAATAACAACAAAGACTGGATGTGGAACGACGTTTTCCAGGGCAGCTAGTTATATATCTTTCATGAAGTCTGAACTTCCAAATGTAAGGAACATGTTGACCGTTTATTATTCACGCCTAACTCCATTGTTCCAGCTTAGAAGTATGGTTGTCCTTTGCAGATGGCGAAAAGGATATGTATTAATCTTAAACGCTGGGATAACACAGATGCTTACACCATCTCACATTTATCAACTTCAACTACATAGTAGATGGAACATAACTGATCACACTGTTCAAAGGGAACCTGAAATGAGCTCCTTTAAGCACTATATGTTCTATATTTGCATATTTCGACAAAACAATGGCATTGTTGTCTAGTATATCCTGCGTCATAACAGTGCCCTTGAACGAGTCTAATTAATACATGCATGTCATTAAATTTATCACAACAACTTGAGTAGAACGTTCAAAATAACGTCGACACAGAAATTAGCATTTAATGAAAATTTGTTCTACTTTTAATATATTACTTTTAAGGTTTAGCGTTATTTTAGCCAAGGAATAATGTCTCTCAAAGCTTTGTCTAACATAATTTGTTGGCTCTGGATTTCGAAATATGACGACACAAGAAATAGGATGTATATGTTAGATTTAATTTAATCATCAAGCATATTTTTAACTACAGCGGCAGTATTTCAGTCAAAAGAAAAGCAAGGAATACCAAAGGACGGACGGGAAAGGGATGCACAGTGTGCATGCACATAGGGCTGCCAGATGGTCTTGATTTTTCTTTCTTTACAAGAATTTTTAATGCTCGCCAAGAATCAAGAAAAAATAAGTTGTCAAGATTTTTACAGACTAAACAAACATCAACGTAAATTTGTTTTTCAAAAAGATTTGTAAAATCAAATGAACAGTTCATTGAAATATTATTGCGAAAAGTTTTCTTTAGTGTATTTGTCCGAAAATCTATCATCACTTATATTTTCCCCCTTTATTCATTATTAATAACACTATGACACAATTTGATGGTCATTGTCTCGGGGGTGAACCAAACCAATATCAAACGATAGCATTTGACCTCAGTAACAAAACCCTAAACTCCATTTTGCCCCACTACGTCACAAATTTTTTTTACAGTGGTTTGAAGTTTGATTTTTTTGGTCAAAAGTTGAATCAATAAATATGAAAAATCATCTGTAAAAGTACGTTTGGGGTATTTCATGTTTTCGGAGACCTATATTAAAACAATCAGGGGAATATTTACTCGGAACATTTTAACCCTCTAGCTCCCTCCCGAATGGACATTTTTGGCCCAATTTTGAAAAACGGTTTAAAAGTCAACTTTGGACGGTGGTCAAGGATTAGAATCTTCGATAGAAATATTCTCCGGAAAATTTCACTAAGAGTCACCGAAGACAAATAACCTCTACGAGTCAAAGGTTCCAAAATAAAATCAAAATGAAATGTTAATGAAATGTTAAAAAGTCTATTTTTGAGCAAACAGTGCAACGCACTTTTTCGGGAGTGAACCATACCAATATCAAACGATAGCATTTGACCTCAGTAACAAAACGCTAAACTCCAATTTGCTCCACTACGTCACAATTTTTGTTTACAGTGGGTTAAAGTTAGATTTTTATAATCAAAAGTCAAATAAAAGAAAATGAAAAATCATGTTTAAAAATAGGTTTGGGATAGTTTATGTCTGCGGAGACATACATTAATATTTTCAGAGGAACATTTCTTCAGAACATTTGAACCCTCCAGCTCTTACCCTTAGGATGAATTTTGAAAAACAGCTTAAAAGTCAAATTTCTCAAAATGTTCAAAATGGGTGGCAGATAGAGGGTTAGAATGTTTTGAGGAAATATTCCCCGGAAAATTTTAATGTAGGTCTCCGAAGACATGAACTATCCCAAATCTATTTTTACACATGATTTTTCATTTTCTTTTATTTGACCTTTGTCTAAATAAATCCAACTTTAACCCACTGTATACAAAAATTGTGACGTAGTGGAGTAAAATGGAGTTTAGGGTTTTGTTACTCAGGTCAAAAGCTATTGTTTGATATTGGTTTAGTTCACTCCTGAAAAAGTGCGTTGCACTGTTTGCTCAAAAATAGACTTTTTAACATTTCAGTAACATTTCATTTTGATTTTATTATGGAACCTTTGACTCGTAGAGGTTATTTGTCTTCGGTGACTCTTAGTGAAATTTCCCGGAGAATATTTCTATCGAAGATTCTAATCCTTGACCTCCGTTCAAAGTTGACTTTAAAACAGTTTTTCAAAATTGGGCCAAAAATGTCCCATACGGGTGGCAGCTAGAGGTTTAAAATGTTCCGAGAAAATATTCCCCTGATTGTTTTAACATAGGTCTCCGAAGACATGAAATACCCCAAACGTATATTTACAGATGATTTTTCATATTCTTTGATTCGACTTTTGACCAAAAAAATCAAACTTTAAACCACTGTAAAAAAAAATTGTGACGTAGTAGAGCAAAATGGAGTATAAGGATTTGTTACTAAGGTCAAATGCTATCGTTGGATATTGGTTTGGTTCACCCCCGAAAAAGTGTGTTGCACTGTGTAATCTGACAACATTAAACAGCCAAATTGAATCAAAAGCTCTTATAAAACCCTAAAGTCCGAATGGTTCCAATGAGAAATAATACGAAATAATATCTCTACGATTTGATAGCAGAATCTTGGGGCAAAGAACGTCACTTCTTAAAAAAAGGATCAGCTAAGATTTAGATTCAAGTGTATTTTTAATGTACAATTGACTCCCAACAAAACTCCATTTATCGTTTTTATTTGTCAAGATTTTTTTTAACAATCAAGATGTATCTTGGTGAGTGTCAAGAACTTTTCAATTTTGAATCTTGCAAGCCTAATTGCGCACGACGAAAGAACAGTGACATCTTTACAAGTACAATGCAGAAAGACTCGAATTTGAATGGAGATTCAAAGTTGAAAGGAGACATAGGCATGTGGTGTCGCGGTTAAGCTCTGTAAGTGACTGAATATCCTCTATCCGCAACGGAAGACAAAGACTAGAAAACTAAAGATGTACTCCAAGAGCATCTGGAGAATTCATGACCATCCATGGACATGACATTAATATATTTCTTAGAGATATAATTGCAAAATTATGAAGAGAAGATGCTCTTAGTTCAGATGACGGAAAATTCATTTTAGACAGGATGCAATACATTTTAATAAAAAGAACCATTGATGTTACCGCGGCCATTCAAGCATTGCGAAGTAGTTGGCAGATGCGGATCTGGCGATAAATGAGCACATAATCAAGTTTAATGAACACCGTTTTTATAGACCTTTCAGTTATAACGAACACTTTTTCTGGTCCCAACGGTTTTGCTTGATTTCTTCATATAAATCTTTACTGTTATAGCGAATATCGTTTATAGCAAACTTTACGTATAACGAACAATTTTTGTTGTCCCATTTTCCAGTTTTAATACATTTTTTGACGGTTATAACGAATTATCTACTGCGTTTTAAATTATTTCAGCAACGGTAACCTAATTTCTTTTAAACAAATACTGAAATGTTATTCTGTTGTTTTATTCCTGGTTTATTTTAATGTTGTTTGATCTAATTTTTTTAATGTAATAAAATACTGTTAAACTAGTACAGAAATTTCAGTCAGATAAACTGACTGATAAATACCATCACCCACTATAAGATATTGTGTAAGTCTTGAGTTATTGAAATTAACTGATTTGTAATTAAAATTACTTATGTATTATTAGGTATATGCTTGCTTTGGAGAGTAAACGGTTGTAGCTAAGACTTTCGGAATGTAATACCAATGGTCTATAGACATGTAGCAAAACCGTAAAGGTTTGACTTATTTGTTTACGAGCTACCGTAAGGGGCAGCTTAAAGTGTCCGAAGTTTTTTTTGTAAATTAACGCTCAATTTCCAAAAATAGGTCAATTTGTATGGGAGGTACCAGAAGGGGTCAACCGATAAAGTCCATATTCATTAAGGAGTCAAATTTTCATGAGCGTACAACGTACGCAAATTCTGACTGAATTCAGTGTACTTCTAAAAAAGATATGTATGTAACCCTATGGGGGTAAATTCGGTCATTTGTATGGGAGGTACCAGAAGGGGTGTGTCAAATAGTTAGGTTTTTTGAGGTTATGCCTCCTATTACAAGATAAATTAACTGACTACATCTGATTGTCCCCCAGGTGCCAGTTTTGAAATTATGGGGAAATATTAATGTTCCAAAAATAGGTAATTTGAATCGATATAGTCCATGCTCATTCCTGAGTCTAATTTTCATAAGCGCACATCATACGCAAAATTTGAGTAATCTCAGTTTACTTACAAAAAAGATATGTATGTAAAACTATAAGGGTCAATTCGGTCATTTGTATGGGAGTTACCAGAAGGGGTGTGTCAAATAGTTAGGCTCTCTGAGGTTTCGCCTCCTATCACAACATTAATTTATTGACCAATTTCCATAACCCCCCAAGTGTCCATTTGGAAGTTATGGGAGAAATATTAATTTTCCAAAAAAAGGTAATTTTGTATGGGAGGTACCAGAAGGCGTGAACCGATATAGTCCATATTCATACCTGAGTTTAATTTTCATAAGCGAACATCATACGCAAAGTTTGAGTGATCTCAGTTTACTTAAAAAAAGATATGTATGTAAAACTATAAGGGTTAATTCGGTCATTTGTATGGGAGGTACCAGAATGGGTGTGGCAAAGGTTTCGGCTTTCTAAATCTGACCAAATTTAGATATCCTCCGATGGTCTGTTTGACAGCTATGGAAGAAACATTAATTATACAAAAATAGGTAATTTTGTATGGGAGGTGGGGGTGGGTCTATTTTGCCCATTTACAATCCCATATGTTCGTTTCGAAAAATATTAATACTGGTAAATTTTCATACCGATCCGTTAAGGTTTACTCGAGTTATCCTACTGACCAGCCATCAAGCCAGCCAGACAGACGGACATAGCTCATTCTTCTTAAAAAGTTCTGAAACGAATTTGGTCTTAAGATACTTGGGGTCTAACTCGTCTCCTTTAATGCGTATCACTTTTTTTCGTATCAAATGATATATACCCTCATCCCTAAGGGTGATGGTATAAAAATAACAAAAATAATAAACAATAATAAAAATAATTTTCAGTCTATTTTTTTATAACTCAAATATAACGAACTTAAATGGCTAGTCCCTGGGAGTTCGCTATAGCCGTACTCGACTGTATTCCACTCGTTTGGGATGGTGCGTGAATGTTGGCAATTAAAACTTTGGAGTGGTAGCAAATGTTCTCTACCTCCGCCTTAAACGAAAATAATCTTGTCAATCTGGAAGACCGATTTAATGACACAGCTCTCTCTTGACAATCAAAGATCCAACTCTACCCGCCCTTATTTTAACTGCCTTACTTCTTAGTAATTTGTTTTGAAAGCCTTTGAGAAAAAAAAAGCTCTGAAAAATATATGAACCGGCAAATAATGGCATTTGAACATTTGAAATTTTTGGTCACAATTCTAGACCGATTTTCCAAATTTTTTATACCATCACCCTTAGGGATGAGGGTATATATCATTTGATACGAGAACGCATTAAAGGAGACGAGTTATACCCCAAGTATCTTATGACCAAATTTGTTTCAGGACTTTTTAAGACGATTTAGCTATGTCCGGCTGGCTGGATAGCTGGGGAGCAGGATAACTCGAGTGAACCTTAACTGATCGGTCTGAAAATTTACCAGTATTATGACGTCACCTGGGGGATGACGAAATGTAGGCAAAAACTCAAAAAACTAATGATGGTCATAGTTTTACTTACATATCTTTTTTGTTACTACACTGATTTTAGTCAAATTTTGCGTAAGATGTACGCTTATAAAAATTTGACTGAAACTTTGAGTGCCTCCCATAGAAAATCCTATTTTGGGAATTTAATATTGCACCTGGGGTATAATGAAATTTGGCTCAGAAATCCTAACTATTTGACACATCTCTTTTGGTACCTCCAATATGAATAACTAAAATTGCGTCTTGCGCACGCATATCTTTTTTGTATGTACACTAAATTTTGCCAAGGTAAGCGCTTTCTGAACGTTGATTTACGTAAAAATAATCGGACACATTGTGCTGCCACTAATGATACCTCTTAAACAAATTAGTAAAATTTTTGTGGGTTTGCTACATGTCTCTAGACCGCTGGTATTATGACCGAATGTCCTATCTAAAACCGTTTACGCTCTACAAGCAGTCAAATAACACAATGTAACACATTTTTGATTTCGGCTTTCGTTCGTTGTGATGCTTGAAAAATTTCGGATTATTAGGATTATGTATAAAAATGGTGTGAAAAGTGTAAAGCAATTCATCAAGTCAGAACGGCTGGCCCAATTTGCTGAATTTTTTTTTCAATTGTTCGTAATTGGTAGGAGTTTTTTATTCAAGAAAATTTTGGGTAAATCCTTCAGAAAAGTCGAAAAATTTGAAAAATCGAAAACTACTTTTTTGTGAGGAATTTTGTGTGCAATTGTTACGGAATGACTTTTCGAATGGAAAAGTAGGAAATTCTTAGGACAAAAATTCTGAATATTCCGGAAAACGCAAAAATTTTATTATTTGATTGGCGAAAGTGCTTGGCTTGATGATTTTGAACGTTGTTAAGGCGGAAAATTTCGGATAAATATTGGTTGGAAAATTTAAATAGTGTTTAGATAAAAAATATATATTGATATCCCATGCAATAAATATTTGATAATTTTTTCAGAGAATGAGTTTATGTGTGATAAATAAAGTTATCCAATTGTATCCGTAACGACTTTGCAGTTTATTATGGAGAATTATTTATTTGCGAATGCCTCCTATTAGACAATCAAACCTTAGATGTCGTAAACTTCGTGCAATAATTAGTCAGACAATCCTTCAATTCCCTGCGTACAGTGGATGGTGTTCTGTGCGCTGCATTTCGGGAGGCTTGCCAAAATTATGTATGTGCTCGAAAACGGTCTCAATGCGTGATAACGAATAAACGAGCTTTGGAAGTAGTTGACCGAACGGTGAAGGATTTACGAGGTGAGCTGATTAACTTAAACCATGCTTCACATCGTCGTTAACGTCAAGAAGTTGGAATTGACCACGAACATGAGAGTCGCATTGCAGAACCTCCCATCGTCTGCTCGAGGCAACTGTTGGCGCTAGGCAATGGCCAAATTCGTGTTGATGTTTGGACTGAATTGGTATCGTTCCCTGCAAATTTTTGCGAGTTCACATCGTCGGAAGAGCAACTCATCACATTGTACAAAATTATAAAAATGTCGTTTGAATAAAGACATCGATAGCTTGAATTTCATGTTCTGATCATCCCAAATGATCACCCATTTCAATTCCTCGTTCGGTTGGCTTTGGCAATGACAACCAATAAATCGCGATCAGCGGCAGCTGTAGGTTGCCTTTCCGCGTTTTGGAAAACTGTCAAATGGAAAAACATTGTTTATCATATCACTCTCTACTGAGTTTATCTGAAGGCATTAAATTTTGGCGAGAGGAAGTTCGCCGGGTCCGCTAGTTTCTTAAAAAAATTATAGCTCTTTAAAATCCAATTATAAATGACGAAGTTATGGCACTTCAATCTCAGTTTTGTGTAAAAATTTTCATGATTTTCTATGTTTTCGCTGCTTTTCATTTAGTTATTTTCCGCCTTTCCGAACCTTTGAACCTTTGTTCAAAACACTAAAAATTAAAAGAAGAAAATGAAATCAAAAACTGTTCTACTTTCCATACATTTTAGAGCAGATTTGAATTCAATGTGTAATTTTACATTAAATTCAACTGTTAAATGTCCCGTATACAGACACTTTCGAAATTTTGTTACATTGTGTAATAATATATAAAACATTTTTATTAAAAATCGGTTAATTTTAGTAACTTAAGACATAAAGAATGTCATATATTGGGTGATTGAGTGCCTGACTGCAATTTCTATACTTAAATCAATTGATTCTAAAATATAAAGTAGAAGCACAAGCCATTAGCTAGTTTACATCTAGAGGTAATTAAATGGGGGTCAAAATTTTTACAATTTTGCCCATTCTTATGATGAATCGGCATAGGAAACCATGCGAACCTAACATTTTAGGTAATGGCACATCCATTTCAACATATATGATTACGAGGATAATTTTTGTGGAACATTTAATACTCTAGCTCCTCAATGAATGGGTCTTTTATACCCCCTTTGCGGAAAAGGGTGAAAAACACCCCAGAAACAGGTTAAAATGTTCTACAAAAATTGTTGCCATAAAATTCTACTATAAGTTCCTGGATACATAAAAGCTCCAAAATCAGCTTGAATACCAGAAATAAGTCGAAACTGAAGACTTCTTGTATTTATTATTTTCTTATCTATTGCAAATTGGTGCTAAAATGTCCCACTACACTAAATCTAGTGCAAAACTTCACTATAACACACCAGGATTGTTTTGTTTTTTGTTTCTGTTTTGTGTTTTTGCATAACGTATTATTGCACTTTATCTAAGCTTTAAAATATTATTTGTTATTACCATTTGGTGATATGTCTAACCCTTCCTCTTTGTAGTAATAAATGTAACATACGGTAATATACTAATGTCTCACATTTTCTGTGATAATATAAAGTTATTTTATAATAATGCGTATATGTTAAAAATATTTTAAAGAAATATTTGTCATTATTTGTTATGATACCCAAAATAATTGAAAAAACATTCTTATTATCTGCTTATCAAAAAACGTCATTATTTATATTGACCACTACCCTTTCGTTTCCTGCTTTACAAATTAGAACACTGCAAAATCTTAGCATTGCTTTTCCTTATAATTTTATTAAAATAGTTTCTATAAAATGATGATGATTCACCTTAACATCAAAACAATATGAAACACTTTATGTATACAAACTTTTCATAAATCCAAATAGTTTCACGGTGGTTTTTCCGCGGCACACTTAGATGTCAAACTCAGATGAAAATGACGAAATTTGCGTCGTATTCTATGAGCGGATGCATAAATATCGAAAACACAAACAGATAAAGTTATTTATAAAACATGATGTGCGACAGGAAAATGACTAATTATTCACTTAGTTCATCGATTTTAACAAACAGCCCTTTGTGAACTGCATTATAATGTTAAGAAAATGTCACATGAAATTTTGTCACTTCACTTACCCCACATATTAAGTTAATGGCAATCACAATAATTTTATGCGTTCGCGTAGTTAAATACATTTTCGCAGCTGTCGTTGGATGCTGTATGTCAACGTCGAAAGGGAACTCAGATCCACAACTAAATCGTTGTTTCTGTTTGGGGAATTAACTCATTAATATCACTTTCTTATCAATTGCAAATTGTTTCAATTGTTGTATTCACTGTCACTTATTCTACATTCGTATGGGCCAAATAACGCCTTAGCGTCAAGCAACAACGACCGGTAGAGATTCGCGCGTAGTTTCAACTGAAGAGACGCAACATTTGACAATCGCTGTTTTGTCCCCTGAACGCTAGGAAAATATATTCCGCATGTTTTTCAATCACCTCCGATTTGTTTTTGTCGCGCCGATTTGGAAAAATCTCACAAGAGAAAAATATTGGCGTCCATTGTTGTATCTTTGCTCCCCGCCGCAAACGGAATGCAATAATAACTCAGAAGAGCAGACAATGAAACGAAATGAAAATCAAATTGAAAGTAAAAATATGTCTGTTTGTATACATTTGTGAATATGATGACCACATAATGATGATGAAAGCCCCCCATATAGCAGACGCTGTTTTGGGATATTGGACGCTAGGCCCGTATACTTGACATGGCCATTAAAAAAAAACACAAATAAGAGAAATCATATTTATCTTAACTGAAATGTCTGAGTCAGTTGTAATGCGAGGCAGTGCTGAAACTACGGGTCATCCATACTAAGGTATAAACGCATGCATTAAGCATGAAATGTTTTCAATGAAGTGTGTTTAGAATTACAATTGACTGTGGTTGACAACAGCTGGGGGCGTTTAAGCGGTTAACTTGATATTATAAGAATTTTATTACTTTCGCGATGAGGGAAGACTGTCGAGAGAAAACACGAAATTCGAATATACCAAATGGTAAATGCACCAAAGAAATATGTAGAATAATAGGAAGAGTAGACTATTAAATTTAAGATGACATTGAAAAACAAACAAACAAAAATGCTCAAACATACACATTTATTTTTTAAATTGTTTTAAAGAAAATATAGGCTGATTTACACGCTATCCACCCATATCCCCTATCTACTGTCAAATCAGTACATTTTGATTTTCTATCCACCTTCTTATAATTCAATATTGCTTTGCTATAATTTTGTAGTGTTTGTCTTACTCCTACATGATTTCTAATTAGGCTATCTCGCTCATGTTGTTGAGGGGATATGAGTAGATATGGGTAGATAGCGTGTAAACCATACTTAATAGTCTGATCTTCAAAATATTCCAAAAACATAGAAATTAGGACACACAAAAAAATTTAATTAGACTTACCGTGGTATAATAGTTAGAAAATGCGACTATCATGCGGTAAATCCATCTGTGAGTTAACACTCTTGGTTTACCATCACCCTTAGGTATATATCATATGATTCGAGAAAAAGTGTAACGCATTAAGACCCCATGTATCTTAAGACCAACTTTGTTTCAGCACGATTGAACTATGTCCGTCTGTCTGGCTGGTAGGCAGGGTACCTCGAGTACTCCTTAACTGATCGGTATGAAAATTTACGAGTATTTTTCAAAATGAACTAATTGGATTGTAAATGGTCAGAATAGTCCCACCCCATCCGGTACCTCCCGTACAAAATTACCTATTTTTGGATAATAGTTCCTTAATAACTTCCAAGCGGACGACGGGAGGATATTTGAATTTGATCAGTTTTTTTATCTTGCAAAAGTAGACAAACCCTAAGAAAACCGAAATCTTTGCCACACCCCTTCCGGGACCTCCAATTCAAATGACCGGATTAACCCTCATAGTTTTACAATTCACTCAATTTTGCGTAAGATGTTCACTTATAAAATTGGACTCTGGTATGAATATGGACTATATCGGTTCACGCCTTCCGGTACCTCCGACACAAAATGACCTTTTTTTTTGGAAAATTATTAAATAAAACCTTTAAATGGACACATTGGGGGGTAATGAAAATTGGTTGGTTAATTTATCTTGTGAAAACCTAACTATTTGACACACCCGTTCTGGTACCTCCCGTACAAATGACCGAATTCACTCCATAGTCTTACATACATATCTTTTTTGTAAGTACATTGCATTCAGTCAAATTTTGCGTAAGTTGTACCGTTATGAAAATTTGAATCAGGAATGAAAATAGACTATATCGGTTCACCCCTTCTGGTGCCTCCCATACAAAATGACCTATTTTTGGAAAATTTATATTTCTTCCATAACTTCCAAACCGGCACCTGTGGGATGTAATCAAATTTGGTCAGTAAATTTATCTTGTAATAGGAGGCAAAATCTCAGAAAATCTAATTATTTGACACACACCTTCTAATTATTTGACACACACCCTTGACACACAGCAGAATAAAGTTTTGGAAACAAAATTGGGAGTCTAGCCACGCCCCTTCTGATACCTCCCATACAAATGTACCACTCCGCCCACTTTAGAAATCAAGTGAGGGTGATGATATATGTATGTCGGGTTTCCCGACTGAATCTTTCTTACTTCTGCACTTCCGCCAAAGACTAAAATACAAGAATTTATATAAACTAAACTTCATCGTAGTTTCCGATTCTGGTATAAGATTTTTGGGAAAAAAATTGACCCGCCCTAATAAGTAGTCTGAATGAACAAAAATGCAATTTTCGAGTTTGTAACCATTACAAAATTTCATTAGAATTGGCAGCCGATTCCTAACCCATGTCAGCAACTGCTTATGCTAATGAGAATTTCAACTTTTAGTTTATAGGTAATCTGTAAAATTCTTAAATATACTTTTGTAGACCGAACGCAACTGTTGTTATTATGATATGCCGTTATGACAATCTAATCAAGTTCATATAATATAATATATAACCTAAAACAAGCACCATTACCGGAAGTCCTTTCATGTCTTAACAAATTCTCGGTTTAAATTTTTAATCTGTGTTATAAAATATGCAATCATATGTGATGTCATACATAATTTATTACTATTTCTCTGATTCAAGACCAAATTTAATATTGTCATTGTTAATCAAATCTTATCACTATAAATAAAATATACATACATTTATGTGTACATAATGGAATGCAACTAGGATGCAACTAAAGAGATAAGTAAAATATTAATTGTATATACAATATTGTCTTATTGGCCGACTAACGTAAATATTTATCAATTAATTTTCGGCACATAAGATTTGAAAAGTCAGGGAACAAATTTATGCGGGCATAAAATTATATATCCTTGTATAAGAGTAATGCATTTTAAAATAGCAATTTGAATGATGGTTGTTGGATTCTTAAGGAAATTACTTGATGGAATAACACTTAAAGGAATTCTCATGGTATATTGGCAAATTTGATATTGTATTACAGATTTTATTATACCATCACCCTTAGGGATGAGGGTATATATCATTTGATACGGAAAAAAGTGTAACGCATTAAAGAAGACGAGTTAGACCCCAAGTATCTTAAGACCAAATTCGTTTCAGGAATTTTTAAGACGGTTGAGCTATGTCCGTCTGTCTGGCTGGATGGCTGGTGGGATGGGATTGTAAATAGGCTGAATAGATACATCCCTTCTGGTACCTTCCATACAAAATTACCTATTTTTGGATAATTAATATTTCTTTCATAACTGCCAAACAGACTAACGGAGGATATTTAAATTTGGTCATTTTTTTATCTTGCAACTTAGGATTGTTGGGTGAATTTGCCTAATTGGGTACATATTTAACATGATTTTTAACATGCCATTAAAGGGTGCATTAAGCATTGTGGCTGGTAGCTAAATCAGCCCAAAATAACACAGAACCTGTCTTGTTGTCAACCAATTTTTTTTTAGGCATTTTTTAATATCAATTTTTGAATTTATGGATCCCTCAACATAAAGTTATTTGCTGCGATTTCGTTGACATCCCATGTACTGTTTAAAAAACTTTTTAAAAATTGTTTGACTATAACGTCCCTTAACACTTCCTCTATATTTTGCGGTATAAAATTTATGACGAAGAAGCTGGCTAAAATTTCCCTTACAATTACTTTTGTGATCCATGTTCACGCAATCAAACTTTATCGAAGAATCGGAACGTCACTAATTGAAAAACTTTCCCTAGACATGGCGATTTATTTGACACTTACTATACTGCGAAGTTAATGACGAAAATTTTTTTTTTTTTTAATAAACAAAATAGAATAAACTAGGCTCGATTTTATACGTTATTTGGCAGCTAGGGCTATTTTTTAATGTCTTAAAATTCTTCACTTATTAACAATATACCATCATCCTTAGGGAGCATTAAAGGAGACAATTGGGGTATCTTAAGACCAAATTGGTTTCAGGAGTTAATATAGTTTAACAGTGTTAATATTTTTCAAAATGAACTAATGGGATTGAAAATGGGCAGAACAGTCCCACCACTTCTGGTAGCTCCCATACACAATTACCTATTTTTGGATAATTAATATTTCTTTCATAACTCCCAAACAGACGACCGGAGGTTTAATAATTTAGCAATAGTAGACCAACCCAAAGAATAACGAAATCTTTTCCACACCCCTTCCGGTACATCCCATACAAATGACCGAATTGACCCTCATATTTTTACATACATATGATGAATTTCATATCAAAACCTATAACAAAAAGGGGCATTTTGAACCTGACCCTCTCAGATTTTAATTAAATTTTGCATACAGCTACAATTTACCTATAGAAACACAACCCCATTTTTAAGAAATTGCATTTTTGAAAATAAGTGGGCGTAGCAAATTATCGAAATATTTGAAAAATGACGATAATAGGTACTTTTTAGCTGCGATTACTATGGAATGATTCAACCGATTTGAAACATCTCAGTGCCATTAGAAAGCTTTCGAAAACATACACTGTAAAAATTTTTTTATTACACTGAAAAATTATATTGCCAAAAATAAAAGTTTAAACTTGAAAAACACTTCAAAGATCAAGTCTTTTTATTCACTAAATATATTTTTAGATATGTCTTTTTAACTGTTTGTTTGTTAGTTTTAGTCGATCGTGTTTTATATATTAAATTTAATTTGTATATGCGAAGTAGATATCAGCCGAAAATGTCCAGCACCAATTATAGTTTGAATTTGACCGTTAATATTCAAGCATGAGAAATGGAGGAAATTCTTTCCCCACGATTCCCTTTTACCTCAAAGCTTAAGCTTCTTCACAAGGTTTTTTGTTGGTAAACTAAGATTACTTTAAATTTTTCTATGTCAACGTAAGACATTTAGTTTTAGGCCGTGCCGTGACAGTGTATTTTAAACTGTTTGTTTGTTAGTTTTAGTCGATCGTGTTTCGGCTTATATCTACTTCGCATATACATGTTTGACATAATGTAGATATATATACAGCTGATGATGAACCATTGTGCATCAGTTCGTCACAAAGGGGTCTGAAGATGAACTCGTCATGTAGTTCGAAACGCGTCATCCTAGTGCGTGACACACTGAATTTGACCTAAAATATCAAACAATCAAATCGTAAGCCGAATTTGATGTATCATTTGATACACTTTAACGTAAATTTAATATGTCTTTTTAATATATATAACATATCTGAAAACTAAAATGGGGTTTTTCTTACTTTCTTTTCAATATTTTTTTAAGTAAATGCATCTCTTGTTAACTTCCTTATATTTTGATATCTTTGTGTGAAAAAAAGAATAAAGTAGCTAAACTTTGGAAGTTATACAGATTTTTTTGGTAATTCTAAGTAGTGAGATCGATAAAACTTAACATATATAAAGTTCAATAATTTGGAAACCTTTGTTCTTAGAGTTTTGTTTTTACTTTTGATTGATATTATATACAGATCACAAAAAAATATAATTTTTATAGTTCTAACCAGGGATTGAAAAGACTCCAAAACACTCTGCTCAACACATTTTAAACGTCGATAATGAGCGCAGGCGAACTCAAAACACAAGAGTTTAAGGATCGAAGATGCTCCGCACACAGAGTCAACACATAACAAAACTCTTTTTTACAATTTTTTCCTGAGCACTCAAAGATGGTGTGCACACATAAACGAGCGACACTAAAAGATTGCTAGAGAAGAAGAAGAAATGTAGCTGTATGTGTATAAATATACGTATGTATGTGTTTTTTCTCCATATGAATATTCATGTGTTACTCCGTGTTTGGGTATTTTCGTTTCTCAGTGCACATATGAGTTGTGTCATCTTTATCGCACACTCGACGGGAGTCAGAAAAAAGAGCAACATCGTTTTCCGACACTTAGCAAGATGTGTTTGCATGTTAACATGCTCAACGGTACAGAGTTTGTGTCACATTTACCTCTCAAACACTCTCATGAAAAGAGTTTTGCGTACATTTTGTGCACATTTGTGAGTTTTTTTCAAACGCTGGTTCTAACAACTACCTTTTTTGGAAACCCTTCCGTTGGAGATTTTACAGTTCTTTCAGTCTCTTTTTTGGAACGGTTTGCTCATCTCTTTTTGAAAACTTCGATATTTTGGGAAAGTTTTTTCGTGCTTTTCAAATCTCTTCTTACAAGAGCCCAATATCTCTTCACTGGTCTAAGCTCCGGACAGTTTGAAGGACTTGCCACTCTTGGTACAAAAACTATGTTACTGCTTTGGTACCACTTCAGAGCTTTCTTACCGTATTGACATGATGCCAAGTCGGTCCAGAAATATTTGGACACATTGCGCTCTCTTATGAGATGAAGAAGCTTTTTTTGCAAACATTCTTTGATGTATATTTCGGTACTTTTAGAGCCCACTGTAACAAATTACTAGCTTCTGTTGCCGCAAGCATAAAGTTTGCCATACCAGGAATATTTTTAGGAAATTTTGTCTGCATTTGGAATTATCTTCGACATTTCCTCGAGCATTAGCTACATACAAATTTTGACCCGGAAGCTGCGAAAAATGTGCCAGAACATATGGTTCGCCGTCCATTATACAACATGAGTATTTTTGTATGAAATTTGATTTAAAATTCCGTGCCCTATTTTTGGCTTCTAAATTTTTTGCAGCATTACAGTCTGGAACTTTTTGGTCTTTATAAGTTTAAAATTATGCATTGGCTTTTATTTTTCACACCAAAAAGTCAGAGCACTGAGCTAACCGAGCTACTTTTCTACCAGATGTGATTGGTGCTCCTTTGAATATACTTTCAATTTATTTGCCTTCCCAATATCGTGTTAACTTTTCTTTTTCTTACCGAACCCGCTTTCCTATCAATGGTTAAATTCTCTTGATACTCTTTTATAACATTGGAAACAGTTTGATGGCAGAGCTTTAATTCTTTACCAATTTTTTGTAGGTCCAATTTAGATTTTTTTTTTTGAAAATTTTTAGTAATTTTAGTAGGCACTTATTCTTTACTTATTTTAACCAAACTCCCAACAAATCTAGATGGTTAGCATTAAAAGTAATAATTGAGATGTTTTGCAAAGCTAACTATGTCAAAAAAATTTTAAATATTGCTACCGAAAGAAGTTAATAGATTAAAACAAGAATCGTATTATAATTTTTTCAGACACCCCCAAAAATATGGATTTAACCCTGTTCATTTTTTTTATTTTTTTTTAGCAATTTACGTTAGTGTATCAAATTATACATCAAATTCGGCTAACGATCAGATTAGATTTTTTAGATTTAATATACAATTTTGCGCAAAAAGTACTGCTGACTTTCGGAATATTTGCTAACTTTTAGTGAAGTTTCATCTAAAGGTATAAAAGAATAAAAGCTTTGAGTTCCTGTAATAGTTTTAGCATTTTTATACCTTGAAAATAGCTCTTCCTTTGTTTTGCTGTAGTCGTCAGCGTCTGCATAAGCATCTCCATGGAGGTTTTTAAAGTTTGTGAAGCCCAATGATATAGGTCTTACGCCGTTTGAAAGAGTCACTTTAGGCCCTAGGTTTCTTTGAACCAAATTCGACTCATGACTTTTTAAAGCGTAACTTTCGAAAGACGCAACCAAAATTTTGCAACGAGTTAATATTTCCCCAAAACTACTTACGGTATTGCAAATGGGCTACATGGCCCCGCCCCTTCTGGTACCTCCCATACAAATGTACCACTCCGCCCACTTTAGAAATCGAGTAGTAATATCAATATAGTAAAATTTTTTATTTCACTAAAGGTGAGGGTATATGTAAGTTGGGTTGCCCGACTGAAACTTTCTTACCGTTTTTTGTCAAGAAATTTGTAGAACACATGAATAAGCTGGTGAGATGCATTTACTTAAAATTTTTTTTTTAAAAAAAGTAAGAAAAACCCCATTTTAGTTTTTGGATATGTTAGATATATTAAATAGACCTACATATATAAATATATTTTTTTTTGGAAAGACTTGATCTTCGAAGGGTTTAAACTTTTCAGTGTAATATAAAATTTGTATAGTGCATGTTTTCGAAAGCTGACTTATATACCTTTCTAATGGCACCAAGATCTTTACAATCGGTTGAGTCATTCAATAGTAATCGCGGCTTAAAAGTACCTATTACCGTAATTTATTCAAATATTTCGATATTTTGCCACGCCCACATATTTTCAAAAATGCAATTTCTTTAAAATGGGGTTGTGTTTCTATAAGTAAAATCTAGCTGTATGCAAAATTTCACTAAAATCTGAGAGGGTCGGGTTTAATGAATATATGAAATTCATCATATCTTTTTTGTAAGTAAACTGAATTCACTCAAATTCGCTTATCAAAATTGGACTGAGGAATGAATATCGACTATATCGGTTCAAGCCTTCTGGTACCTTCCATACAAAATGACAAATTTTTGGAAAATTAATATTCCTCTCATAAGACTGTTGGGGGTAATGAAAATTGGTCCATAAAATTATATTGTGATGGGAGGCAAGACCTCAGAAATATTAACTATTTGACACACCCCTTCTGGTACCTCCCATACAAATTACCGAACTCACCCCCATACTCTAACATACATATCTTTTTTGTAAGTACTCTGAATTCAGTCAAATTTTGCGTAAGTTATACGGTTGTGTAAATTTTTATCAGGAATGAATATGGACAATATCGGCTCACCCCTTCGGCTACCTCTCATACAAAATGATCTTATTTGAAAAATTAATATTTCTTCCATAACTTCTAAACCGACACCTAATTGTACCTTTCATGCAAATAAGTCAAAAAATTTTACGGTTTTGCTCCACAAGCAGACAAAAATAATACATAAGTAATTGTATTTAAATTAAAAGTCTATTAATTGTAATAACTCAAGACTTAAACAATATCTTATATTGGGTGACGGTATTTATCAGTCAGTTCACCTGACTAAAGTATCTGTACTGGTTTATGGTACTCTTTTGCAAAGTTAAGTTTTTAAGCTAATTGCTTTGGTGTTGTTTTTCATCCTTTAATAAGTAAAAATAGATGTTTTTAATTATAAATTTGTAAAAAGTGTATTAAAATCTAATTAATTATAATGGTATTTTGTTTTTACATCTATTTTCTGTTTATTTTTATAAAATTCATCGTTTAATTAGACGTTGTCACCGGCAAAATACACTACGACTGTTTCTGTTGAATTTCACGTATTATCTCTCTGGGCTTAAAAAAATACATTTGGGAGGAGTTATTTCTTCCGCCTCACTTAGTCATATATCATCCATAGTAAGAAATTTAAAAACACAACTCATGCAAAACAAACTCTATAGCAATAATAGAAAAATGATCTTAAACCGAACGATGAAAAACATATACCATTAAAATGTATCGCAATTTAATACATATCTGACCCCGTTTTCTAATACTTTTTTAAACTGTAGTATTTGCAGATTCCGAATAAGTGTAGAAAGGAAATTAAATATAATAATATTTGACCCCTGGGCACATAAGTTTCACTAAGTTTTGATACAAACTAAGTTCCTACGAATCAAGATCTGTTAAATCTTCGTTTCGATGATGTGTTTATTTTTATGTATTTATTTTATAACATAATTTTAAATTAATATTAATTAGAATATAAAATGTTTGCATTAATTTCGTTCATTCATAAGTGAAAGAAAGTGTGTTTTTAAATGCATAAAAAGGTTGATACAATGTTACAGATATCAGTTAAAACTATTACAATTGAACGTGAAGTCTTACTTATTATTTTTATAAAAAAAATATTATCAAAAGAATTGTTAAGTAATATGAATCGATATAAACTTAAAAGTTATGTTATTACATAATTACTTTAATCATTTTATAATGAAATTTTGCAGCAACAAACAAATCAAACAACATTTGCTGAAAGCTAACATAGAAATCAATTAAATATGACTAAATTCGAGTTCGTCTACTGTTCACAATTTATAGCTGATTCTTTTTGTAATTTAGATTTTTTAATAAAAAAACTACAATGATCCAATTAGTTATATGGCCACAATGAGGTAGACAGAATATCGGACGTGTATCGTTGTTTAAAGAATGCACAATATCGCTAACAATATCCTTTTAATTCTTAAATGGGATAAACTATCTGTAGTCTAAGTTCTGAAATAAAAAGTTATTTTCTTTGGTCTGTGTTCGGAAATTGAGACAATATCAAGCGTGCTACATATTATCCCCCAGAATGTTCACACAATAAATCCAATTATGATCTAGATCATCACGACCCTGTTCATAATGATGACTGTAGTGGTTGGTCGAGGCGATGATGAAGACTCGCTGATGCTCCATTTATTTCGGATAGTATTTTGAGCGACGCCAGCGATTCACGATGCTGTTGGCCAAAACATACGAAAATGTGGCACAAATTAGCTAAAAGAGACAAAAAAAATGCGATCATACAGATGTATAAATACATATAGAACGTATATGAAATGCCGTCATAACCACCAGTAGAATCGGCAACAACATCATCATCATCATCATCATTGTCAACTGATGATTCAGTTGTATATTCTAGTGTCGTTGTTGCTGTGGCTAATAGAGACAACTCGCATTTACCTCGGCCAGAACGAATATTAAAACGAAAATATTTAAGTACATCCAACTGTCGGAAAAGAAGTCCACAAATTTCTGACGACATCCCTCCAAACTCAGTCTGTCTGTCTTGGCCTCGTAGCAGCTGTATGGGGGTAAAATGTAATCTTTGGGGCCAGTGTTGCCGCAGCAATCCAACTATAAAGTAAAGAAAATGACAAATATTAATTGGAATGCGAGGCGGTCAATATCAAAGCATGTGCAAGTACTTACCCAACGCTCTATAGGGGCAATGTGGCTACCATTTCCGGGTTTGATTGGCGTTGGTTGCTCGCGCCATACTTCGTCAAAAGCTTTGTCAGCGATTATCAAAAATGATGTTTTGAATGCCCAAAAGAAAGCAACGACGATGACATGTACAATTGCCAAAATCACGGCTAATGTTGCAAACTACAAAGGCACCGAAAAAGGGTAAAGTTTTAAAATTGTTGTTTAACTTTTCGTATTCATAACGGACTAAGTAGCTTTTTGGGAGAAAAGCTAAATAATAAGCACTTACAATTTTCAATAGACGGCTGTTTTCACGTCCTGCTCCCACAATTCCAAATATGGCTATTAGAAACACAGCCGCCCACAGGCTGATGAGACCAATTCCATAGGAGGAAAAACTATTAAATTTGTACAAGATGAAAGCGCCAATGCCAATGACCGCCAACGAAAGGATCTGTAAACGGAAGACAAATTTGTTAAGTAACTCAGTTTTTTTAAGTTTTCGTAAAAAGAATTCGTATGAGGAATATAAAATACTCATAGATACATTAATCATACGATCTGTAGTACTACAAGGGTTTTTGCAGTTAATTACACAGGCTAACAGCAAAAATTGGCATGAATAACCACTACATAGATTTGATGCATCATGGCCTAAGTACAAAAAATTTTAAATTTTTTTAATTTTATTGATAATTTGTTTTTAAAGTGATTTTTAAGTAAAGTTGTCAATATATTGAGACATTTCTACACTTATGTTGTCATAACTCACAAACAACTTGTCCTATTTTGTTAAACTAAATTTATAAAAAGTTTGGTTTTTGCCTCCTCCAACCAGCTCTTCCAACGTCTATGACACAACGCCTCTACTTCTGGCGATCCCGATACACAGTGGAAGCATATTGCGCATTCCATGGCAACCGCCGCAACAAACCGTGCTAGGATATGAAAAACGGCGCTCAGACGAATGCTGGTACGATGAAAAATGTCGCCCAGTGTCTGAGGAACAGTAAAATAGGCGAGACAGCTATTTAAGCGAAAAAAAAGTCAGATGATGGAACGGGAGAACGAGGATATAGAGCGATACAGAGATATATGCGAGGCCCGAAAATTATACCAGAAAGTAAAAGAAAAAGGATACGGTAATGGGCTCCCCTCCTGTAAGGACAAGGATGGAAATCTGGTTACAGATACATAGAGTGTGCTGCATATATGGAAAAAACACTTCCAGCAACTGCTGGTTCCAGAAGCCAGCGCACGTTAATGTATCACGCATATTGTCGACCACGGCTTTGATTGTTCACCACCAAGTCAAGCCGAGGTAAGAAGAGCAATATCGCGGCTGAAAAACAACAAAGCAGCCGGTGCCGACGGTGTGCCCGCAGAGCTCTTCAAGTCCGGTGGCGAGGAGCTGATAACGAGCATGCACCAGCTCCTGCGCACGGTTTGGCTTAAAGAGTGCATGCCCGACGATTGGAATGTAAGCGTATTATGTCCTGTGCTGAAAAAAGGTGATCCAAGTATGTGCTCCAACTACCGCGGGATCAGCCTTCTACCCATCGCATATAAGGTCATGTCGAGTGTGCTATGTGAAAGACTAAAGCCAGTGTTATCCAACCTGATCGGGCCTTATCAGTGTGGCTTTAGACCCGGAAAATCAACAACTGACCAGATTTTCACACTTCGGCAAATCCTGGAAAAGACCCAAGAGAAACAGATCGACACGTACCATCTTTTTGTCGACTATAAAGCTGCCTTCGACAGCCCGATACGGCAGAAATTACTTGAAGCCATGGCTGAGTTTGGTATTCCAGCGAAGCTGATACGTCTTTGCGGAATGACGCTGACTGACACGAAGTCTTCAGTGAAGATTGGCAAGGACCTTACGGAGCCATTCTATACCAGACGAGGCCTAAAACAAGGCGACGGCCTATCGTGCGATCTCTTCAACATTGTGATGGAGATGATAATGAGAAAAGCTGCAGTAAACACGAGTGGCACTATATTCAACAAAAGCCACATGCTACTCGCGTACGCTGATGACGTAGACATCATCGGTCGAAAACTGCGGAATGTGACTGCAGCATTCTCAGGTATACAGAAGGAATCAGTGAAAATGGGCCTAACGGTGAACGAGGACAAAACGAAGTTATTAGTTTCAACGAACAAAGAATCTACTCGTTTGGGAAACTGCGTGAATGTTGACAACTATAATTTCGAGGTGGTAGATAATTTTGTCTAGGCTCCGCCATCAACAAAGAAAATAATGTTAGCCTAGAAATCCGGAGAAGAATCCTGCTTGCAAATAAATGCTACTACGGACTAAGCAAGCGATTCAATGACAGACTCAGAATCCTGGGTTATGACACAAGTGGATGAATCGGTTCTGGCGGTATTCGAGAGAAAAATACTGCGTAAAATATATGGGCCCATCATCGTTAACGGAGAGTATCGGCGTCGTATGAATCTTGAGCTGTACGAGCTGTACACTGACATTGACGTGGTCAAACGCATTTTTTTACAAAAAAAAAAAATTCAAATCACTGTAAAAAAAATTTTATCATAGTGGAGCAACATGCAGTTTAAGGTTTTTTTACTGAGGTCACCAGTAATAATTTTGATATTGGTTTGGTTCACACCTGAAAAAGTTTATTGCACTCTTTGCTCAAAATTAGCCTTCATAACATTTCATTATACCGTCACCCTTAGGGATGAAGGTATATATCATTTGATACGACCCAAAAGTGTAACACATAGAACGAGTCACTTTAGACCCTAGGTTTCTTTGAACCAAATTCGATTCATGACTTTTTAAGTCGTTTGAGCCATGTCTGCCTGTCTGTCTGTCTGTCTGTCTGTCTGTCTGTCTGTCTGTCTGTCTGGTGGCTGTCCGGCTGGTTCGCACGATAACTTTCGAAAGACGCAACCAAATGTTTTGAAATTTTGCACGAGTTATTATTTTCTCAAAACTACTTACGGTATTGCAAATGGGCTACATGGCCCCGCCCCTTCTGGTACCTCCCATACAAATATATCATTCCGCCCACTTTAGAAATCGGGTAATAATATCAATACACCCTACGGGATCGTCCCAAATTCTGAATTTAGTAAAGCTATAACAGGATAAAGTTTTGGAAAAAATTTTGAAAGCCTAGCCACGCCCATTCTGGTACCTCCCATACAAATCTACCTTTCCGCCCACTATAGAGATGGTGAAATAATATCAATAAATTAAACGTGATCGGAACCAAATTCTCTTTTCAGTAAAGCTATAACAGGATAAAGTTTTGGAGAAAAAAATTGGAAGTCTGTCCACGCCCCATCTGGTACCTCCCATACACATCTGGTACCGCCCACTTTAGAAATCTATTAATATTATTAAAAGCCCTAACGCGATCGTGCCCAAATTCTGTATTTGGTAAAGTTCAAGCAGGAAAAAGTTTTGGAGAAAAAATCTGGAAGTCTAGACACGCCCCTTCTGGTACCTCCCATACAAATGTACCACTCCGCCCACTTTAGAAATAGGGTAATAATATCAATACACTAGACACGATCGTACCCAAATTCTGTATTTTTTTATATTATATTATAACAGGACAAAGTTTTGGAGAAAAAATTGGAAGTCTAGACACGCCCCTTATGGTACCTCCCATACAATACCTTTCCGCCCACTTTTGGGATGTAGTAATAATATCAGTACACCCAACGCAATCGTGCCCAAATTCTGTATTTAGTAAAGCTATAGCAGGATAAAGTTATGGAGAATAAATCTGGAGCCTAAACACACCCCTTCTCGTACCTCCCATACAAATGTACCACTCCGCCCACTTTAGAAATCGAGTAATAATATCAATAAAATAGAAAATTATTTGTTTTACTGAGGGTAAGGGTAAATGTAAGTCGGGTTGCCCGACTGAAACTTTCTAACTGGTTTTAATTACAAATCGGTTAATTTCAATAACACAAGACTTAAACAATATCATATATTGGGTGATGGTATTTATCAGTCAGTTTAACTGACTGAAATTTCTGTACTGGTTTTGATTTCATTTGTTAACCTTTGACTCGTTGAGGTTATTTTTCTCCGGTGACTATTAGTGAAATTTTACGGAGAATATTTCTATCAAAGATTCTATGCCTTAACCTCCCTCCAAAGTTGACTTTAACACAGTTTTCAAAATTGGGACCAAAAATGTTCCATACGGGTGGGAGCTAGAGGGTTAAAATGTTCCGAGAAAATATTACCCTAAATGTTTTAATAAGGACCGGCCGTGGCATAGTGGTTAGAACACGCGACTACCATGCAGGAGATCACAGGTTCAACTCCTGGCTCCAGTCATCTTAAAAAAAAGCAAAAATTTTCTTTCATTGTCGGCTCCCCCCTCGAATGTTGTCGACAGCACTCCGCAGTATTAGTGTCGAGTCAATCGGCATGTCTAGTAAGAGCTTCTCAAACAGTGACGTACGCATTCGTCGATAAACAAGTAGGTGGCGTTAGTTGTGAATCTAAAAAATAGAAAGCGTGTTAATTCACAACAACGCGAGAAGCTATCCCATACCTCATTCATGGGGTGTAAAGGGAAATTTAGAAGAAGAAGAAATGTTTAAATATAGGTCGCCGAAAACAAGAAATACCCCAAATGTATTTTTACACATAATTTTTCATATCCTTTGATTTGACTTTTGACCCAAAAAACCAAACTTCATACTACTGTAAAAAAAATTTGAGACGTAGTGGAGCACATTGGAGTTTAGGGGTTTGTTACTGAGGTCAAATGCTACCGTTTGATATTGATTTGGCTCAACCCCGAGACGATGACCCTTAAATTGTGTCATAGTGTAATTTTATCTAACTAGGCTCTGCCATCAACAAAACAAATAATGTCAGCCTCAAACTCCGGATAAATACCATCACCCAATATAAGATATTGTTGAAGTCTTGAGTTATTGAATAAGACTTTCGGTCAGTTATTTATATGTGAGGTACCTGAAGGGATGTGCAAAAAGTAAGAAATTCTGAGGTTTTGCCTCCTATCACAAGATAAATTAACCGAAAGATTTTATTACCCCCCAATTTTCCATTTGGAAGTTATTAGAGAAATATTAATTTTCTAAAAATACGTCATTTTGTATGGGAGGAACCAGAAAGGGTGAACCGAACTATAGTCTATATTCATTCCTTACGCAAAATTTCACTCAATTCAGTGTACTTACAAAAAAGATATGTATGTTAGACTATGCGAGTGAATTCGGTCATTTGTATGGGAGGTACCAGAAGGGATGGGGATATTCTGCCCATTTACAAACTCATAAGTTCGATTTGAAAAATATTTATACTGGTAAATTTTCATACCGTTCCGTTAAGGTTTACTCGAGTTACACTGCTCACCAGCCAGTCATCGAGCCAGCCAGACAGACGGACAATCGTCTCAATCTTCTTCAAAAGTCCTAAAACGAATTTGGTCTTAAGATACTAGGGATCTCGTATATGGTATGGTATAATGATTTCGACTCATTTTGTGTTTGCAGAAGTTTTCATTGTTGGTTACTTAGTGTAAGTAAGGAACCAAATATAAACAACCGTCACACTCTTTCCACAATTGCTGATAAATTTTTTAGTGAAATAATAAATCGTAAAATATTACAATTTCAAATTAAATATCATCCATTTAATTTTTATTGACTGCACGAAAGAAAATTGAATAAAAAATATTTATGATTTCTTTGAACTTAGCCGATGACAGCAAAAATATATATTACACATTTTATCAAATTATGCCAGATTTTTATCAAGCACTAATATTCAATTGGAAATCTAGATTTTAATAAATAAATACTGATTTTTAGAGTCAAATGGCTCTTTGTTAAGCTGTCACGCAATTTAAACATTGAGCAAACAAAGTTAATCTAAGCAATAAATAGAACATGCAATGTAACATCTTTGTATCATTGCAATAATCTTTCTACAATAACGACCATTTAAAGTAAATAGAACACTTTTACCTATTTTTCAATTACTGAGTTTTAGATCTTCAGAGCATATTTACAGACCTATAAAATAAGCATTTTAATAAACTCATTAATGTTGTAATATAAAAGTCACTATTCTAAATTCGTCGACATAAATTAGTGACTTTACCCAGCAATGTGATGTTTCGGGAAATGCATTAATTACATTCATAGTCCCAAAAAATGCATGCCACATACAAAGCTTATGTATATTTGGGATGGTAATCGTGTTTCATAGTCTTAATCATTAATCACTCGTATTCCTTATTGTATTTATTGCACTTGATTTTCTATATGTGTGAAAAGGTGACAAAACAGAAAAAATATATTTTTTTAATTTGAAACTAGTTTTCTAATAAGTACCATGTCGAAATGTCTATATATAATGTTATGTCAGAGTTTTACATATATGCTTTAGTACATTAATTTGTCATCACACTCTTTGCTGGGATTTCACTGACTTAATTTTTGACAAATGTCATTACTCTGATGCAGTTCTTGACCGACTACTATACATCTGAAAAACTTGTTTATGCGCAAATCGCTGAAATCACATTTCATTTAATTGATGACGTATCCTTGTAACATTTTATTAAACGAAATATGCAAATTATCGCATGTCATGTCCATAACGTTAAACTAGTTCTAAATGTCTTATCGTCACAGTAGTTTAAAGCCGATCACACACATGCTCGTACTCGTAGGTACATGTGTTTTGTTTACACTAATAAATTTTCACTTGGAATCGCTCGATCGATGTGTGTGACTCATTTGTTGTCATTTGTATCGATGGCTGCAGAGTGAAAAATACAACTCACATCAGCACTTACTTAGTAACTTAGTGCGATTGAACAATTGGCCCACATTCAGTTTTGTTATTATTGAAACAGTTTCCTATAGATGAAAAGGTGAAAAATATATAAACAAAATAGTTTTCACTACAGAATATACGAGGGTACTATTGCAAGTGGGGGCAATATAGGAAGTATAAAAAAGGAAAAGACAACGTTGCACTTTCCGAATAAAACACCTACGGCATAGTTGTGGCAAACTCTTGAATGAAATTATCTGTAAGTAAAGTAAATCCCCACAGGTGTATCGACATTTCGACACATAAGAAACAAGATACGAACTTTTCATATTTAGCAATGGTTCTATATTTTATAGTTGACGAATATTTATATGTAATATGTTTGGCTTGTTACTTAAAGGGCTAACTTCAAGGGACGCTCTGTAAACAATTTGTTACCCCAAATTACTACTTAACCTGGTCAAACTAAAAACGGGTTCTTATGACAAATGTTATCTCTCTATGACTTCTGATCGATTATAAAAAGTTCACTTGCACATTCTAGTGCCGAACACTCTTGTACTACTGCATTTGTCAGTATTTTTCTTCAATATGTGTTAAAAACGTATAAATGATGTTATTTTGTCAGAAATTACGGAAATATTTTTTCTGACGGAAAATTTTTGATAAAACAAACTGATGCCGTATAAAAAGTGTAAAAACTTCACTGATACTAATCCGAAAAACATGTCAAAATGCGATAAATACCGTAACCCATTCGACTTAAAGTCGTACGGGCAGACAAGACGTAGAGTCAAACTGTAAAAAGGGTTAAAGGCCACAAATGTTAAATTCAATATTCCTGGACATATGGTAATTTTTATGGGGGTACCAAAAGAGTACAACTGGGAATCAAGGAAAAATTCTCTTATTAACCCATTAGTGACGATTGTTACCATATGGTAACATCGCGTTGTTAGATATTGCACGCAATAAAATAAACATAAAAGTAAATGTCAAGAATTTTCTTTTTTGATTTCATCAAAGCCTGCTTTAATCTTTCATTCTTGATTTACCTCTATGCGCTCAGACGTCAGTAGCGAGCGTGGGGAATCAATTACAATATGTGTTTTTCACATGTGTTCAAAACAGCAATATGGAGGGATATAAAAAGTCACTCCATATCAAGAATATCTTTTGGCTGCTTAAAGACTGATATATTAAAGACTTTTAGTTTTTGTTATTTGAGAAGAATATGAAATATCATAAAAACTTATTGCATGAATTATTTTGTATTTGGTTCTTTTTATTTACCTGTTTTAAAGCTGTTACCTTATGGTCACAGTCGGCATAACACCAGTAAAAATGGATATTATTCTGAAATTTTTCTTCTTACTTTTTTATGTAAAATTTGCTTTTTAACTAATTTATATGTAGTACTGACAAAATCTTTTAAAAATTTCCATTATTCCGCCCTCGTCATTAAAGGGTTAATTCGCAAAAAAAAATTTAAAAGATATTATAATATCTAATGGGTGTGGTGTGGTAAATAAAAAATATTAAAAGTAAATATTTTTAACGGGGTATTTCAATTCGAAAATCAACATTCAATTAACTTTTACCTCCTGCACTAGTTTATAATTTTTAGTAACAAAATAATTTAACTGACAAAATTCCAATACCTAGCAGTTCGAAAGTTATGGGGGGGAATATTAATTTTCAAAAAATAGGTTATCTTGTATGGGAGGTACGAGAAGGGGTCGAACGATTTAATATAAATTCCAGAGTCAAATTATCATAAGCGTACATCTTTCACAAAATATGGCTGAATTCAGTGTACTTAGAAACCAGTAAGAAAGTTTCAGTCGGGCAACCCAACTTACATATAACCTCACCTTCAGTAAAACATAAATGTTTCTCCAATATTTATGTTATTTCTCGATTTCTAAAGTGGGCGGAGTGTAAATTTGTATGGGAGTTACCATAAGGGACGGTGCTACACTTGCAGCTGTTTTCTTTGATTTTTTTTTTTTTGATTTAGCTTTACTAAATACATTATTTGAGCACGATCGCGTTGGGTGTATTGATATTATTACTAAATCTCTAGAGTTGGCGTAATGGTAAATTTGTCTAAAACTTTATCCTGTTATAGCCTAACAAAACACAGAATTTTAATTAATAATTTTAAGCATAATATTAATCGATTTCTAAAGTGGGAGATACAAGATGCTTACAGAAAGGTACCAGTTGGGGCGTGGCTAGACAACTAGTTTTTTCACTAAAACTTTATCGTGATATAGCTTTACTAAATACAGAAATTGGGCACGATCGCGTTGGTGTATTGGTATTATTACTCGATTTCTAAAGTGGGCGGATTGATATATTTGTATGGGTGGTACCAGAAGGGGTTGGGCTATTCAGCCAATTTATAGACCTATTACTTCTGTTTGGAAACTTTTAATACTGGTAAATTTTCATACCGACAGTAAAGGTTTACTCAAGTTATCCTGCTCACCAGCCAGCCGGCCGGAACCGAATTTGGTCTTAAGATACTTTAATTTTTGATAAAATAACTAGTAAAACCGACTTACATATACCCGTAAAGTAAAACATAAAATCTTCTAGTATATTGATATTATTACTCGATTTATAAAGTGGGCGGAATGGTACATTTGTATGGGAGGTACCAGAAAGGGCGTGGCCATGTAGTACATTTGCAATACCGTAACTAATTTTAAGAAGATATTATCTCGTTCAAAGTTTTACAACATATGGTTGCGTCTTTCGAAAGTTTTCGTGCGTACCAGTCAGCCGGATATTGCTTAAACGACACAAAAAGTCATGAATCGAATTTTGTTCAAAGAAACCTAGTGTCTAAAGCAGCTATGTCCTACATCAATATATGCGATTTGTTCGAGTGTGTGGGGAATGCGTAAAAGCTCTTATTGTTATTTGGCAAACAGTGTGGTGCAAAAGTTAAGTGAATCCTTCTGTTACACTTTTGGGTGGTATCAAACGATATAGGTTTCGGTTTTGATAGTTTGTCTACTATTACAAGGTTATTTACTGACTAAATTCTAATATCCTCCAGTTGTCCGTTTGGAAGTTATGGAAAAAATACTAAATAATTATTCAAATATAGGTAATTTTGTATAGGTGTTACCAAGAGGGCTTGGGGCTATTCTGCCCATTTACAATGCCATTACTTTATTTTCGAAACTATTAATACTAGTAATTTTTCTATTCATACAAAAATCTATCTTTACTTTTTCGACTACCCCTCTTAATGCAATACTTTGTTGTAAAACATGTACCTTAGGGTGACAACAATAATTTATTTTGTTAATTTGGATTTTATAGCCATTCTGTTTAAATATAGATACCTATAAAGTGTAGAGTTGAAAATTTGTTGAAAGTCTATTGACTCGAATAGAGAGTATAATGTTATAGATAAAAACTAAGATGTTTCTTCGTCAAGGATTTCGTAGAATTTCTAAGTTCCACTAATAAATTCGAAATTCGGATAAGTTTTATTTGTACATAACTTGATATTGAGCTAAATTCACATTATTTAGGTCGTCCACTTTCCTTACTGTCCACTGTGCACATAGTATTTTATAAGCCAAGTGTTATAGCATTTTTAAATATTTACATTTTCTTAGCATTTAATTGCCACCCTAATGTAAGTTGCAAAATTGCGTACATGGTTAAACGTAGCAATATATCTGGTCGCTGGTATATCGCCTCTTTTATTTATATTTATACGTGAGCAATGAAATAATTCACGTTTAGGTGTCAACACACAAAACAAAATGTTAACGACAACAACAACAAAAACAACCAATAAGTAACCGCAGTAATGTACGAATAAAAACAAATACAACAAGCGCAGCAATTGTAAATCTTACAACGCTAATGGAAAGTGACAAACGCTGGAACGTCATCGTTACTTTGCGAGTACTTATATGGCCACAAATCAATGGGCATTCCAACAGATTGTGATCATATTTCGTATTACGGCCCACGAATAATAAACAATCTAACAATCGTAATGGGCACTGAGATAGGCAAACAATGAGCAGATAATAATTTAATAATTTAATTGTATTTAAGTAAATGCTCATACATGGTAATTACTTTACACTCTTGTGTTTACATAGCCAGCAAGACTTATTTGGAACATGGAGGGAGGTTTGCGGTCGCGACCACCACGATGCCAATGAAAGTGTGCCAGCCTGAAAGCCAAACAGATGAGCGTCAATCGATTTGTTTAAAATATTTAGTAAAATTTTTATTATTTGAGTGAATTACAAATATCGTCATAATTCAACGTACACATCTACATACCAGTAGAAATCAATATTTCGTACGTGATTGTTGATATTTACGTTGTAGTTTTCACAAGATTTAGTTAAATTTCCGCTTTGTGTTGTTACACTCTTCTATTTTTGGTAGTAGTTTTTAATCACACGACTCTTAATTCCAGTGAAATGTTATTTAATAAGAATAATTTTGGTAAATCGGATGTTGACCAGACGAATTATAATTTTTCTTTAATAACTTCCTAATGGGCGTTACTAAGCAATCAATCTAATTGGCATTACATGTTGTCAACAAAATTAGCAGTTTACTAAATAAGGGTTTACATGTCGCGATGGTAATGTTGGCTTAATTATTCACTACATATTTTGTTTCCGCAGGGGATAAACCTTAAATTGTTTAAAAAGCATGCTCTAAACATGTCTTGAATATTTCGTGAATAGAAACCTAACTTGTTATTAACTATATTGTTATAGGAGATCGTAGTGAATGTAAGAACTATTGTGGAATAAGCCTATTACCAATTGCGTACAAGGTCCTTTCATGCATATTCTGTGAACGTCTAAAGCCAATTGTAGAAAAACTAATTGGACCATATCAGTGCGGCTTTAGACCTGGCAAATCTACTACGGATCAAATATTCACCTTACGACAAATCTTGGAAAAAAAAAACCATGAAAAACAGATCGACACCTATCACCTCTTTGTCGACTACAAAGCTGCCTTCAACTCTTCGATAAGGAATAGGCTTTATGAGACCATGTCTGAGTTTGGTATTCCTGCAAAGTTGATTCGACTTTGCAAATGTACCTTAGACAACACCAAATCCTCGGTTAAGATTGGTAAGGGTCAGTCTGAACCATTCAACACGGAAAGAGGTCTCAGGCAGGGCGATAGCCTGTCCTGTACACTATTTAATATAGTTATGGAGAAGGTGATGAGAAAGGCATGTCTGGCACCATATTCCACAAAAGCCACATGCCACTAGCCTACGCCGATGATATAGATATCATTGGCCGAAATCTGCGAGACGTTACTGCAGTCTAGAAAAGGAGTCGGCAAAAATGGGTTTAGCGGTCAACGAGGGCGAAACAAAAATAATGATTTCGACGAACAAAGAGTCCTTTCGATGGGGACGCAGCGTCAACGTTGAAAATTATTGTTTTGAGGTAGTAGATGAGTTTACCTACCTCGGATCTTCCGTCAATAAGAAAAATAATGTCAGCCAAGAAATTAAGCGGAGAATAGTGCTAGCCAATAGATGTTTTTACGGACTTCGGCAGCACTTTAGTAATACCACCTTATCTCGGAATACTAAGAAACAGCTTTACCAGGTGCTAATCTTACCCGTTCTTTTGTCTGCTACCGAATCATGGGTGCTTACGACAACAGACATACAAAACCTGGGAGTATTCGAGAGAAAAGTACTCCGAAATATTTATAGACCTATCTGTGTCGACGGCGATTTTCGCCATCGGATGAACCATGAGCTGTATGAGCTTTACCACGACATCGACGTAGCTAAAAGAGTCAGAATGCAACGACTACGATGGCTGGGTCATGTTGCCAGGATGGATGTAAATGGTCCAGCGAGAAAGGTGTTTGAAGGCGAGCCTGAAGGACGGCGCAGAGCAGGGAGACCCAAACTCCGTTGGAAGGACCAAGTGGTAGGCGACGTGGCACTATCTGGTAGGACTAACTGGAGAACACACGCACAAGACCGAAGCGTGTGGAATTCTTTAGTACTTCAGGCCTCAAACTTATGAACCATGTTTGTAAGTTGTAATGGGCCACTTAAATAAGTAAGTAAGTTATTGACCAAATTTAAATATCCTTCAGCTGTCCGTATGGATGTTATTTTTTTAAAAATATGTCGTTTTATAATGGAGGTATCAGAAGGAGTGGGCTGTTCTCCCGTTTTTAAATCCATTTCTTCATTTTAAAAGATATGAATACTGATAAATTACTCGAGGTATCCTGCCATTCAGCCCACCTCGTCTTAAAAACTCCTTAACCGATTTGTTCTTAAGATACTTGGGGTCTAACACGTCTCATTCCTAAGGCTGAGATTATCAAAATAGAGTATCCTACTCTGTTGTGGATCTCAATTGTGATGTTTTAAAAGTAGAATTATTAAAATCGTTCCAGTATGTTTTCAGTTTATCCGTTACATACAAACTGCATCTCCATTTTTCTTTCTCGTTAAAAATAATTGTTTGCCTACTGCTGAGTTTTAGAATTAGCAAGAAATATCTAAGAAATTCAGAAAAATTGAGGCAAAAATATCATCACGCACATATATTTTTACGGGTGCGATAAATCTATCACCAAAAATAAACGGTAACTTCGCAGAATTATTACCAAATTATACAAAGGTTTATTTTATTAATGGAAAATAATCCATTTATGTCAGACAATGTTAAGTTAATTAACTTTAAACTGGAAAATAGAAATATAGTCCACATTACTAAAGAATTACATTTAAGGCCCGATGAATTGATTTCGATTAATTGTTTCCAATTATAGTTGTAAAACAAAGTTCAAATTAAAAAAAAATTTGCATGATTTACTTCTTTAATACTTAAATGTAATTTATTTAGAAGTTTTTTTCATTTGTTTAATATTTACAAATCCTACGTGACTGGTACCAAGGTATCAACTTATTTCTACTCAGTATTGTCTAGAACGCTCTACTATCATGTGGGAGATCCCGGGTTCAATTCCCACCTCCAGTAATCTACATTTTTCTTTCATTGCTGGCCCCCTTGATGTTGTTGACAGCAACTTCGCAGTTTACTGTCGAGTCAATCGTAAAAGCTTCTCTACAGTGACGTTCGCATTCGTCTATAAACAAGTAAGTGCCGTTAGTTGCGAATCTGAGAAACTTTTACTAGACACCCCGATTGACTCGACTACTCAGAAGTTATTGTCGATAACATTGAGGGAGCCGCTAATAATATAAATGTAGATGGCTATGACAGGGTTCGAATTCAGGTCACCCATATCGCGATCGATTCAGCTCGTAGTAAGAATATTGCAACTAGAGTGTTCAAATACCTAATTTTTTCAAAAACCCGGTTTCCGAGTTATTCGAAAAATTGATTTTTTAGAAAACTCGGATTTCGAATACAGCAATTGATAGAAAACCGGTTTAACCGGATTTTTTCCTAAAAAGTTAAAAATAAAAATTAAAAAAATAATTTGGTTTAAAAAAATTATTTTTTTACAAAAAATTAATTAATGTATTGTTTTATTTTGTGTTTTTACTTTTTAATAAATTTTTGGAATCTCTTATTTTAATTTTTAAAGTAGTATATTTGGAAAGGAATAAATCGAAATAGTTGAAATCAACATATAGTCTTGTGTCGTTGCAATTGGTTTTCACTGCTATCTTTTAAAAAGTTCGTTCGGATATTCCATCGTTTCCGCCTTTTTAGAATACTTTACACAGGATGAGCTTGTAGGATATTTTCCAAAGCTAAGATATATAATTAGGCTATTCAACGTTTGTATTCTTCTTTCCTTAAATCTTGCTATAATTTTGTCTCACAGTTCCCGAGCATATGCGTCGATTAGAGTCGCTGCATCATTTGATAATTTTTTATTTACGAGCGCTGAAGGCTGAAGCGCTGAGCTTAAATCTTTCAAAATTGTTATTTCTTGTAAGCGCATGGTTGACTCATGTGTTAATTCTTGAAACTGTTCAATCATTGCAGAAAAGGATCACATCGACAATGAGCCTTAGTTCTTTATTGTGCTCCTGAAAACATAGCTCTGAAACTTTTTTTGTTTTTCGCTCGACTTGTTAAATGAATTAACATGCTTCCACAATTTTACGATAATTTAAGACACGTTTTTAATGAGCTCGTATGATTTTTATACTTCCACTATTTCACCGCATTCATTATCGTCATTATTATCTTCGGCGAGATTCACTTCGACTTGTTGATCCACTTAAATAACGTGTAAAAAGATTTTTCTAAATTAATTTGAAATTGAAGTTTAAAATTTTACAAAGCTTCTAAAAGCATTCTCGTTTATGAAACATAAAAAGTTTTTTCTAAATTAATTTGAAAATTTTACAAAGCTTCTAAAAAAAATTCTCGTTTACAAAATGTAAAAAGTTTTTTCTAAATTAATTTCAAATTCGATTTTAAAATTTTTAGTTTTTCAATAACTTTTTTTAAAGCAATTAAAAAAAAACGAGTACCCGAATGAAAAAACTCGGTTAAACCGGTTATTCGAAAATGGCACTTTTGCAAGAACCGGCATACGGTTTTAAATAAAAAAAACCGGTTTACGGTTTTTCGGTTTCGGTTTTGAACACCCTAATTGCAACCTTACTGGCATAGCTCTTCAGATAACAGCGGCAAATCCTGGAAAGAGTTACCTAAAGTGGACCCATCGAATAGACTCCTACTATATTTACAGGACAGACAAAAACAATCAAACGCTCACTGTACAATGCCGACAGTTACCTCATCAGACTCACACTATTCTGCGCCAAACAGTTGATATAATAACATTCAAAGAAGTGGTATATTACACAAAGATGTGATAAATTGGACTTAGTGCTTTTGTTCATCACTACAAAACAATAACAAAAAATGAGATAACTGTTTTTGTAACCAATGTATTTTGACCAATTGTACATTACTTACTTGATTGGCCCATTACAACTTACGAACGTGTTTCATAAATTATAGGTCTGAAGTATTAAAGAAATCCACCCGCTTCGGTCTTTTGCGTGCATTCTCCAGTTAGTCCTACCATATGGTGGCACGTCGCCAACCACTTGGTGCTTCCAACGAAGTTTGGGTCTCCCTGCTTTGCGGCGTCATTCAGGTTCGCCTTCAAACACCTTTCACGCTGGATCATTTACATCCAGCTCATACAAATTTTCATACGGATCAGTTAATGTTTACTCGAGTTATCGTGCCTACTAGCCAGAGAGATGGACATAGCTCAATCCCTAAGGATGATGGTATAATAAAAAAAAATCCTTTTATCTTAAAAAAAAGGATCAGCTAGGATTTTGATTTATGTAGATTTTTAATGTACAATAACACCCCATTTATCGTTTGTTGCCATTTTAGGTCTACTTATTTGACATTCAGGCGAGGTGTGCGTCCAGAAAACTCAATGCGTGCCTTCCATCGACTACCACGTAATCAAACTGTTTCCTCGTCAATTGACCTGGAGATAACCATGTTGCCTTATGAATATTTCTTTGATCAAATCTAGTACTGCAGAGAAATCAATCAGCCTGATGCCTTTGTTCGACGTTTCGGTGTGCAGACAGAATTTTCCGATGGTAGACTCAAATGCTGTCTCCTTGATTATTTTAGAATTAAAATCGCCTAGAACAATTTTAATATCATCGCTCGGTATACGGTCAAAGACATTTCCTAGGCTCTCGTAGAACTCGTCTTTTTATCTCATCGCTTTTTTCTTCAGTCGGAGCATAGTCACATGTAAGTGCCTCGTCTTAAAATGTATATATCTCTCATTATTGCTTTTAATTTTGTAAATTCTCACTTTTCTAATACATTTGTTTGTGACATTCCACAGATACGTAATTGAAATGTTTGTCGCACATTGCCATACGAGTATTATCCAGCCTTCTTAGCCTCCCTTAGCAAACACTGTATCCGACGAGTGTGTTAAAACACAATATGTTGTGCGTAAAATTTTGATAAGATTTAATGTTCTTTTAGGTATTAAGTTTTATACAGCCAGACAGGCGCGTTTTATTTCCTACATGTGACAATTTTAATTGAGCCCTAGCATAACTGTGTCCAATTTCGATAAGATTTAACGCAGGGGAATTGAGGATAGTCAAATTATTATGGAGCTTCATATGGCATGTGGTTATTTTGAATCATAATCTATTTCAAGTTTGAGAAGAGAAAATATAAAGAAATTATGGCTTGCTAGCGAAGTGGGTGTAAACTTATCCAACTACGGATTAGAATATTAGAAACTTTAATGTATGATATTCAAAAACAGAATCTGCTTTAAGAAGCTGCGTTGTAATTACAACAATGGAATAGAACTTAATTACTTGATCCTCACTTCTATTTAGTTATCCCATTTTAAATGCTCATTTAAACCATTTCAAGTATTTAAAAATGACTGCATTCTTTACTAACACTAAATTTGCCAATATTTATTGCAAATCCCCTTATGGATAACACAAAATATCACATTCATTTTGAAAATGGTAAACATTGGTAATAAAATCTTTCAATAACGTCAGTTACTAATCATTTATGGGAAATCCAAACAATCATTGAGGCAATTGCTGCCACTAATGCTGCCTGATCGTTATGATGTTGTTTATTTTATTTCGAAATAGAATTTCATTAAAAATCGCATAGCGGCATTGAAAGTTTCTGCCGCCTACACTACAATTTCGCATAAAATTTCGAACTTCTGATAAGAAATCATACTCGTGCGCACATAGACACGCACAAATATGCGAGTATAATTATTGAATTTAAACATTTTCGGATATTCTAAAATTCGGTTTTTTGTATATATGGAAAATGGGTTTGTTGATGTCATTCTTGGTGGTCGCTATGTTTATTTTGGTCTTCCGAAAAAATTACGTATGAATTTCAATGACAGCAGCGAGAATCCACAGAAACATTTTCCTAAATAATTTTTCCCCAAATACAAACAATAATTTATGTGCGTATCTTGGCGAATTTATTTTTAGAGGAGAGCAGAATATCAGCAGCGGTATTAAAATACAAACTAAGGAAAGCCATAGTTTGGGGGAAAGTGGTGACACAGTGTCCCTATGCAATGTCATGCAATAGTAATTTTGTTTGACCCTGGTCTAAATTAATTAAATCCATTCCTTCTATTTAAAAATTAATGACTAAAGGAAGCTAAAACTCTTGCACAGTTTTAATGTGTTGAGATCACAAACAAATGGAATGGAGAACTAAGCAAATGACTCCTACGGATTCCAAACAAACTTTAGAGACTTAAACGTGACTGAATGACAAATGTTCGTAATATTTGGTAGGTGCTAACAACACAAATTACCAAGTGGTGTGATAAGTAATGATGTAAGATAATAAAATGTACGATAAAAATATGTAATTAAAACATGTAGCTATACGTAAGTAATTCATGGCCAACAGTCAGGCAACTGGTCCTAAAAATTAAAATTAAACAAAAGCGGAAACTTTAAGGCCTTATCCTGCAGAATAGTTTTACTAATTTAAAGAAATGTAACATACGAAATTTCAAGCTGTAAAAAATAAATTATGTTTTGATGAAAATCTCTTGCAGTATCTAATATATAAAAACAGAAGAATCGGAGTATATAAATCAGACATACATACGCACTGTGACCCACGGGTTATATTCTGTCATTCTATTTTTGCGGTTCGTGTACTATGCTAAAACTGTAAATGAATATTGCGAAAAGATGGTTGGACTTGATGAACGAACGAACGAAGAAGGGAAGGGAAACTGCGTGAACGTTGACAACTATAATTTCGAGGTGGTTCAGATTCCCGGGTTATGACACAATGTTTGCAAGTTCTGCATGTGCAAATTATGATATATGCCACTTTTTTATTGCCTAATTTGATTCATAAAACTTCAATCTAATTTTAAAAATTTAGAAAAAACCAGTAAGAAAGTTTCCGTCGGGCGACCCGACTTACATATACCATCACCCTCAGTAAAATAAAAAAAATTGATATTATATTGATATTATAACTCGATTTCTAAAGTGGGTGGAGTGGTAAATTTGTATAGGAGGTACTAGAAGGGGCGTGTCTAGACTTCTAGGTTTATCCTCCAAAACTTTACTCTGTTATAGCTTTACTAAATACAGAGTTTGGGCACCATAGCGTTGGATGTTTTGATATTATTACTCCATCTCTGAAGTAGGCGGAAAGGTACATTTGTATGGGAGGTCCCATAAGGGCGCCGCTAGACTTCCAATTTTTTCTCCAAAACTTTATCCTGTTATAACTTAAAAAAATACAGAATTGGGGCACGATCTCTAAAGTGGGCGGAGTGGTACATTTGTATGGGAGGTACCAGGAGGGGCGTGTCTAGACATCAAGATCTTTTCTCCAAAACTTTATCCTGTTATAGCTTTAGTAAATACAGAATTTGGGCACGATCGTCACGATCGTGTCAAGTGTATTGATATTTTTATTCCATCTCTAAAGTGGGCGGAAAGGTACATTTGTATGGGAGGTACCAGAATGGGCGTGTCTAGGCTTCCAGATTTTTTCTCCAAAACTTTATCCTGCTTGAACTTTACTAAATACAGAATTTGGTCACGATCGCGGTAGTTCTAATAATAATATTAATCGATTTCTAAAGTGGGCGGTACCAGATGTGCGTGGAAGGTACCAGATGGGGCGTTGGTAGACTTCCAGTTTTTTTCTCAAAAACTGTATCCTGCTATAGCTTTACTAAATTAAGAATTAGGGTACGAGCGCTATGGATTTATTGATATTATTACTCCATATCTAAAGTGGGCGGAAAGGTGAATTTGTATGGGAGGTATCAGAAGGGGCGTGGCTAGACTTCCAATTTTTTTCTCCAAAACTTTATCCTGTAATAGCTTTACTAAGTACAGAATTTGGGTACGATCCCGTTGGGTGTATTGATATTATAACTCGATTTCTAAAGTGGGAGGAATGATGTATTTGTATGGGAGGTACCAGAAGGGGCGGAGCCATGTAGCCCATTTGCAATACCGTAAGTAGTTTTGGGGAAATATTAACTCGTGCAAAATTTCAAGACATTTGGTTGTGTCTTTCGAATGTTATCGTGCGAACCAGCCGG
Organism: Muscina levida; assembly: GCA_964034835.1. Taxonomy (NCBI): domain Eukaryota; kingdom Metazoa; phylum Arthropoda; class Insecta; order Diptera; family Muscidae; genus Muscina; species Muscina levida. The sequence continues at coordinate 61,567,076 of OZ035884.1, read as the reverse complement.
ACATCCACCAGAACAGACGGACAGACAGACAGACGGACATGGCTCAAATGACTTAAAAAGTCATGAATCGAATTTGGTTCTAAGAAACCTAGGGTCTGAAGTGACTCCTTCTATGTGTTACACTTTTGGGTCATATCAAATGATATATACCCTCATCCCTAAGGGTGATGGTGTAAACAGTAAGACAGGAAAAACCGATTTACATATACCCTCACCCTCAGAAAAATAAAATATTTTCTAAAGTGGGCGGAGTGGTACATTTGAATGGGAGGTACCAAATGGGTCGTGGCTACACTTACAGTTTGTTCTCCAAAACTTTATGCTGCCTAGGCTTTACTAAATACAGAATTTGGTCACGACCGCGTTGGATTTATTAATAATATTAATGTTTCTAAAGTGGGCGGTAGGTGTTGGGTATCGGAGGTACCAGATGAGGCGTGGCTGGACTTCCAGTTTTTTACTCCAAAACTTTATCCTTCTATAGTTTTCTAAATACAGAATTTGGGTACGATCCCGTTGGGTGTATTGATATTATTACTCGATTTCTAAAGTGGGCGGAATGATGTATTGGGCACGATCGCGTTGGCTGAATTGACATTATTACTCCATCGCTGAAGTGGGCAAAAAGGTAAATTTATATGGGAGGTGCCAGAAGGAGCGTGGCTAGACTTACATTTTTTTTCCAAACCTTTTCCTTTTATAACTTTACTACATACAGAATTTGGTTACGATCCCGTTGGGTGTATTGATATTATTACTCGATTTCAAAAGTGGGCGGAATGATGTATTTGTATGGGAGGTACCAGAAGGGGCGATGTAGTTTTGGGGAAATATTAACTCGTGCAAAATTTCAAAAAATTTGGTTACGTCTTTCGAAAGTTGTTGTGTTTACCAGCCAGACAGACAGACGGACATGGCTCAAACGACATAAAAAGTCATGAATCCAATTTGTTTCAAAGAAACCTAGGGTGTTAAGTGACTCCTTATATGTGTTACACTTTTTGGACGTATCAAATGAGATATACCCTCATAACCGTAGGGTGGGGGTATAAATATTAAGAAAACTGAGTTACAAATAAATAAGTATAAGTACCCCTTCTGTTACCTCCAATATTAAATGAGCTATTTTTGGAAATTATTTTTTCTGCCATATCTTACAAAAACAGCACGACTTTTTCATATTTGTTATACTCAGTAGACAAATTCTCAGAAAACCGAAAAAACCCATATGGAAGACTGAAATCACAGTCATATTTTTACATGCGTACCTTTTTTGTCCGTGCAATGAATTAATGAATTAATTTGGACAAGGTAAACCTTTATTGAGCGTTGATGTACAAATAAAAGTCGGACATATTCTGCTGCCCCTTCTGGCGCCTCCTGTATAAATTAGCCAATTTCCCGAAAATGAATATTTTTTCTATAATTTCTAAAAGAAATATTTATTTTTATCGGGGAAATCTAAGAACCCATTGGGAACAATGATTTCGTTTTGTAATTTTTGTGCTAATTAATTAGAGACTTTTCCTAAGTTCTCCGTAAAAATAACTTTATACCCAGAGATATTGAATTGACCATTTTCATTTATATTGTTTATACAGTTTTACTACATGTCTTTAAACATCTGACCATACGTACGAAAATCACATGTCAATGTAGTTGACGGTCCAAAAGAAGGAAAAGAATAATAAATAAGTAATTTTTCTTCGAAATCAGTTAACTTCAATAAATCGAGAATTAAACAATAGCAGACATAGGATTAGGGTATTTATAAGTCATTTGAAGAAAGCTAAACATGCAGGACTAATTATTACATTTAGATAAGCAAAAGTGTGCCAATCGTCTGATTTAGAAAATGTTTTGTTTTTATATACTTACAGAAATGTAAGTTATATTTTTGTTATTGCTTTACATATTTCACAGATGCATATTTTAAATTTAGCAAAAGGTTTGAAAATAATATAATAAAAAGTATAAAAAATATTAAATTACAAACTTTTTTTAACTCATCGGCTCATTTTTGCACCACAATGTATTAACTTTTGCCTTAATGGTGTAGAAATTATTTTTTTTTTTTAAATTTAATTGTGTGCGCTGCTTAAAATATGAGGTTTGGTGTAAGATATCATGTCCTAATTTTTCAGCTCAATCCGACGGTGCCCAGTCGTGCCGGGTCGAGCCCAAAGTTCTCTATATTATCGCAGATAGCGCCGCAATTTTTTTTTCTTGAAAACTTAATTTTTTTCGGATCTTAAATATTCATGGGTTTCTAAGTATTTTTTATAATATAACTTTTTTTCCTACAACCTATAGTTATCCCGGAATCGGTCGTGCCGAGTGGAGGCCATATTATCCTAGATAGCGCCGCAATTTTTTTTTCTTGAAAACTTAATTTTTTTTTCGGATCTTAAATATTCATGGGTTTCTAAGTATTTTTTATCATATAACTTTTTTTCCTACAACCTATAGTTATCCCGGAATCGGGTGTCCTTTAAAAAGGACACGGCACCTTGCGCTGCAATTCAAGATTACACACTAGACTGGTCGCATTTTGTATGGGATTTTTTTTTGAAATTTAATTGTGTGCGCTGCTTAAAATATGAGGTTTGGTGTCAGAAATCATGTGCTAATTTTTCAGCTCAATCCGACGGCGCCTAGTGGGGCCCAAAATTCCCCATTCCCCTATTTAATCAGATCTTTTTAGTTATACTAGTTAAAAAGTCGGTCCCATAGACCGAAAATCAAAAATCTGACTTCGTTACGGTCTTCCGCAGAGAAAGTACTTTAAGTATGACAAATTTCCTATGTCATCAGATGGCTTCAGAAAGTTGTGAAAAGAATAGGACATACATACAAACATCCGAACATACTAAGAAATTATCTTATATATGAATATGAATTGTTGTTCGTTGGTAAGGCCATCACTTGAGAACGCATGGACCGATTCGATTCGAAATAGAAATATCCGTCCACTGATTGAAAATATTTCAAATTTCAATTTCAGTTTCGCCTACTGATCGAAAATTAAAATTTCGTCTGAGTGAGTGTGTTGGGGGTACGATTAATGGGAAATGTATATTTTGAAAGAGAGAGGAAGACAGTGATTCTAGATCTTCATCCTTGAGATAACATTTCGTCTGCATATTCATAATTGTATTGGAGAGTACTATCGTGATATCAAATTTTATCTCTCTAGGACTTAAATATAGGTTTGCGACGAGCCCACCGCCCACTTATCGAAAATAAAAATTTCGTCTGCAAATTTGAACCAGAAGTGTCGTGTACTATCTGTGTACCAAATTTTATCACTATAGCTTAAAAAAATGTTTTGACACGCCCACTCCGTTCATTTAATCAAAAATGTACAATATATTTAACCTATTATATTTTCAATATAGAACATTATAGAGCCAAATTTGTAAAGAAATTAAATTTTAAGAGCGTTTTTATTGCAATTTTAGATATATTAAGAAAGTGGGCGCAGAAATGGGCGTGGCCAGTTTTTTTATATAAAACGCATATAACGAAAATTGTGACAAAAAATTAGTCGAATCGGTCCATGCGTTCTCAAGTGTTGGCCTTACCAACGAACAACAATTCATTTTCATATATAAGATAATTTCTTAGTATGTTCGGATGTTTGTATGTATGTCCAATACTTTCCGCAACTTTCTGAAGCCATCTGATGACATAGGAAGCTGAAATTTGTCATACTTATAGTACTTTCTCTGCGGAAGATCGTAACGAAGTCAGATTTTTGATTTTCGGTCTATGGGACCGACTTTTTAACTAGTATAACTAAAAAGATCTGATTAAATAGTGGAATGGCGAATTTTGGGCCCCACTAGGCACGACTAGGCACCGTCGGATTGAGCTGAAAAATTAGCACATGATTTCTGACACCAAACCTCATATTTTAAGCACACACAATTAAATTTCAAAAAAAAAATTCCCATACAAAATGCGACCAGTCTAGTGTGTAATGTTGAATTGCAGCGCAAGGTGCCGTGTCGTTTTTAAAGGACACCCGAAAATGAAAATTTCGTTTGAAGCTTCATGCCTTTAGCCATAAAAACCTTTTTTGCCATGTCTTCTTCTCACATGGATCAAGAATATTTCCGAATACTATCTTTGTATTGAACTCGTATTACCATTCTATGAGATAATTCGGTCACCAACGTTTGGCTTTACAAAGTGATGATCTCACGCGCTGTATGGCATTTTACGCCGTCGTGTTGGAACCATTTCTCCTTCAAATAATGTGCAATGACATGATAAATAAAAAAAATCAATTGATGTTCCACTGGTTTTATTTCTTCTACTAGTTGGATATATGAATATAGGCCAAGATCTTTCCTCAGCATTTGCAGAGACCGAGTTGCTGAGAACGGCGTCGGTTCGATAAATTCGAGTCCCCTGTCACACTTACGTCTACAGCGTCGATGGCTTCTATTAGCTGCTCAGATGGATGAGTATATGCACCATAAACTTCACTTCATGTTGTATGGGCGGTTCCACGCCCCTTTATCCAATCACAACCAAATATAGCCAGGGAGTATCTACAGGTCATCAGTACCATTTGGTAAAATTTTCGTATCAATCGGTCAATTAGAAAAGCCGTTAGAGCGATTTTTGGAAAGGGGGCGTGGCACCGCCCACTTCCACCTTAACTGTAATTAATACTGCTCCAACAACATATATACCAAATCTCATCTTCATACCTCTGATAGTTCATGAGATACAGCCCTTTTGATTTCCAAGTTGTATGGGCGGTGCCACGCCCCTTTATCCAATCACAACCTATTATAGCCAGGGACTATCAACAGGTCAACTGTACCATTTGGTAAAATTTTCGTATCAATCGGTCTGTTAGAAAAGCCGTTAGAGCTATTTTTGAAAAGGAGGCGTGGCACCGCCCACTTCCACCTTGGCTGTAATTAATACTGATCCAACAACATATATACCAATTCTCATCTTCATACCTCTGATAGTTCATGAGATACAGCCCTTTTGATTTTCAAGTTGTATGAGCGGTGCCATGCCCCTTTGTCCAATTGGACCGAATTGTAAATATAAACCTCACGGAGCCCGAGACCTTTCCAACGAATGCAAAACCGTGGAAATCGGTTCGTGCGTTCTGGAGTTATAGCGTCAGGAAGGAAAATCCGACTTATTTTTATATCGATTTTTCCAATTTCCCGACTTTGCCGGAAGGTTTTCCAAAATTTTTTTCCGTAAAAACCTACCGCTGGCAATTACGAATAACTGAAAAAAAAATTGAGCCAAATCGGTCCAACCGTTCTCGAGTTTTGCGCTTAGCAACACATTCTGCGACTTATTTTTATATTATAGATGTACACATTTAACCTTAACATTTTAGCGGCGTATATAAGTAGAGTAAATAAATCAACAATGTTAATAATACACAAGAGCAATAGGCACAACAAATTTTCCATCGGCGATCTCTAAAATGTCTAATGCTAAATAAAAGTAAATGTACGTTTTAACAATTTTTAATGGAACAGACTCATAAAAAATCAATAACTATGCCACCAACATATGACGGAACATTTATGTTCTTACACATATGGAGGTAGACAGACAGACAGACAGACGGGCAGGGCAACCTTAAAGCGATAGCATTAAATATCACAACGAGTAGTGGCGTGGAAGATTCCCCCCACATAAAATCCACTCAATCTTTTGCGTTTGGGTAGGTCTCAATGTCAAAAGCATTTGTTTAAATTGGACTTAGTGCTGGTGCTTTCAAATGGGATTTATTATTAGGCTATTTGTCAACAATTTGAAGCTAATGATGATGTTGAAGTAGACCACAACACTTTCTTGTGTATGACGATCCTCTCTGGTGGCCTGTCGCACAAGAAGAATTGTTGTTAAGCATTTTAGCAAGTTACAAAAAGAGGTGTCATTCTCTAGCCAACTAACATATGTTATGTATCTTATCAGTAGAACAAATTATACGAGTAGTATAGAAGTAGCGAGCAAATATTGCATTATGTGATGTTTCGACACTTGTGTATTTGCCAAAGTCTTTCACATAGAACATATTTAGTTTGTTTGTTTAGTTTGAAATTAGCTACTCTAATGTTATCATTTGCAAAATGTTTTAATCAGTCTTGACATAGAATCTAAAATTGGGTTGAATATGCCGCTTATCAGCATTTAATGAATGAGTGAATTAGTGTCGTTATGTTTTAAGCTACAATGAATCTTTTTGTGGCGGCCCACGTGATGCCGTGGACAAAAGTACTCGGTAACATAAACTAAGAAAAAGATTTTTATGGCATATAATGCCGCTATTGTTGAGCTAGTGATAAATATAGAAATGAATTTTGAGATTATTAAAATACACAATTCATCTAGTAGTACTAATTAAATAAAATATAAAAGTTTTTCTTCGTATTATATTTATTACATGACACAACAATCTAATAATTAAAAAAACTCCCACGAAATTACGAATTTCAACTTCAACCAGTTGGGTCATTAATCGATCATTAGTTATATCAAAAGGTAATTCTTTTCATAAACATTTGAATTTATAACTATAACACATTTCATTCATTCAGACTGCCATTAAAAAGATTTACTATGTATTAATTGTATGTCAGGTCTGAAGTGTTAAAATTCACTCATTCAAGCCAACAGTTGGCCGAACAGGTATTCGATTTTATAGCAATGAATGAAATTTATGATGTATTAAGTAAATGTTAATTCATGCAAGACATGAAGCCCGACACAGTTTTATCTATTTTCAATAATAACACACCCTATGTTAATAACGGATAATTTAAATGACTACGAACGTCATAATCTGGTCATAGATTTTGTCTATAATCGCATTAATTGGGGTTTTTATAATATTCACAGGTTTTGTCGCCAACTTGTTCTGTGGCGCCAGTGTTACGAAGAAGATCAGTGTTAATCATTTGGGTGAATGGGCCATAGAATTAATGTCGCACAGAAAGTGAGAGGTCTGGCATCTTAAATTTGATTAATACGATACTGGAATAATAATTGTTTAATTTTTGCAACGAACAAAAAACAGAACAAATCCGATTAATTGAACGACATTTACGCTACCAATTTGCATTGGTTTGTGCACATGGCCTGAGGAGTGTTATTTGACACATTAGCCAACAGTTAGAAGTTCTTTCATAATTCGGGTGAAGGATAGGTAAACATAAATAATGATAAATATAACATAATAAAACATGACACATGATATAATAAATGTTGGTAGAGAATTTAAATGGTGTACCCAAAATTAGTACTTGGCAAAAATCATGTTCCATAAAAAACACATTTCAAAGTATTATTATTGAGAGAGACCGGCCGTGGCATAGTGGTAAGAACACGCGACTACTATGCGGGAGGTCTTTGGTTCGATTCACGGCTCCAGTCATCTACATTTTTCTTTCAATGCCGGCCCCCTCGATGTTGTCGACAGTAACGTCGCAGTATAGTGTCGAGTCAATCGGCATGTCTAGTAAAAGCTTCTCCAACAGTGACGTTCGCATTCGTCGATAAACAAGTAGGTGCCGTTAGTTGTGAATTTAAAAATTGAAAGCGTGTTAATTCACAACAACGCGAGAAGCTGTCCCATACCTCATTCATGGGGTGTAAATGGAAATAAGGTTTTTTTGTTAAGTTTAAGTTAAAGTTGTACACATTGATGACCTCAAGTTTGTTAAATAATAACATCTGAACGGACATGTAGAAAACATATAAAAGTAACGATGTGATCAGACTTTTTATAAAGGGTGGTTAAATTGTAAGGGCCGTTGTTGATTGTGAATAACACTTGAACGTCAAGTTCTTTTTTGCATTTCATTTTCAATCGAACACCGCTTTAATGTTATTCAGGCTTATTATGAAAATGGGCGTTGAAATCAAAATGCATATCGTGCACTTCGTAATTTTTTTCGATCAATTTAATCGTCCAAATGTGCGTACAATCGGAAAAATCATGCAAAAATTTGAGCAAACCGGGTATGTAGGAGATGTAAAAACACAATTGTAGAAAATATTGCTGCTGTTCGCGATAGTGTGACTGAAGAGCCGTCCACCTCAACTCGCCGTCCTGCCCAACAATTGCACCTCTCACGCTCGTCGTTGATGAACGTGCATTTATAGGCTTACAAGGTGAAATTGACTCAAGAACTAAAGCCTCTTGACCATTCCAAACGTAGTCAATGGTCAGAATGGTGGCAAGAAATGGCAACAGTGGATGATCAATTTTCGAAGAAACTCATATTCAGTGATAAGGCACATTTTCACCTCAGTGGATTCGTCAATTAGCAGAATTTCCGCATTTGGGCGAATGATAATCCAAGAGTGATTGTCGATAAACCAATGCACCCACATAGAGTGACTGTTTTGTGCGGTTTATGGTCTGGCGGAATCATAGGGCCGTATTTTTTCCAAAATGAGGCCGGTCAGGCAGTTACTGTGAATGGTGTTCGCTATCGTGAGATGATAGAACCTCAATTATGCCTCAGCGTCATCGAAAATTTGGACCATCGGACGGAGGTGTGCCGCCGAGGTCCATACATAATTGAACCATACCAACATTATCATAATAAAAAGAAATAACAATAATTTCCTAAATAATTTGTGTTTTAGTCAAAATCAACATCGGCCCTTAAAATTTAACCAACCTTTACAAATGTACCACGATCATTTTTCTTAGTTAAAGTTAGGTTTATTTACCTCAGCATAGCTCACTTGGATCCATATAAAGGATCCTTTGTGATACCATTTAACTTTCAACCTGCTTTAGCCCATGGATTACTCAATCTCAGGGAATGTCACATGATGTCCTTGATTTATCAGCTGACGCTTGCCTGTCCGTTAGCAAACAAACTACATAACTATTGAATTTACTTCAAAACAACATATAATATTTTCGTTTCCTTCTTGTTCTTAATTGTCAGACACTAGCATAAGGTTCGTCAGTGAATCTTATCATACCAAAACTTATCGCGAGAAAATCTCCACATGTTAGTTTGACTTTTTTTGTGATAAGGTACTATACAAATAGTATACATACGTCAAACATTCTAAGTATGTACACGATACAAATTATTAAACATTATCGAGATTATCTATTTGCATTTAGCAACACATAAGCTTTCACTTTCCACAATATAATAGTCTATATTTGCGGAAATATGAATCAATGACGGACTAGTTGCTTTTTTATTTTGTCACTTTTCTGGTATATCTACTGTTATGTTGTAGAAAAATGAATAAATAACATAGAATGCTCTGTGATATTTAATACAAAATTTATTAGCGATATATATAATTCTAACAAGTATACAAATAATAAGATTTCAGAAATTAATTCTTTATAAATGCTGGTACAGTTAACTAACAATGATCTGTATATAATATAGGTTTAATTTAGCGTGCAATGAGATCACATATAAATCAATGTATTTGTATGGTTTCTTCAAACACATTTATTGACATCAATATTGCTACTTTGTGTGTAATGCGAATTATTTGATGCTAATGGTTTCTTACTTTAGACTGAATGCAAATTATGTCTATCAAACCATATCATTGTTACATTTAAAAAATAATTTATACTTTGCCAGTATTCAGAAAGTAGTCCAAAACTATCATAATCATCAAATTGGAAACAGTTATTGTCTGTATTGGTTACGAGCTTTTCCGCTACTTACACTTGAATGCCTAATGCTTTTTTTTTAAATAAAGTATAGATTATATCACTCGGTGATAACGTAACATTCCACTTATGAAAGAATTTTTAGATCATATGTGTTTTCAAGATTACCACCTATATTTAAACAAACAAACTCACAAACAGATTTTCTTTACAACATTAGCAAAGATAATACTCTGGAGCATTTTCAGTGTCATTGTCTGGGGATGAGAAAAGTCAAGTTAGGCTGAAGGTACTAGGTCAGTATAGTAAAACTCCCAAAGGCTTTGGCTTTCTCAGACGAAACTTTTTTTTATAATTTTTTATATTTTTTCCATATCTTGATGTTTGTTCGCTTAGTTTTTCAGCTATAACTCAAGAATCATTGACGATTTCTCATTTCATTCTTTAGCAGAACTGTACATGATCAAAACCTTTGGGGTTTTAACTGTAGTGGCCTAGTACTTTCACACTGTCTGGAATTTCTCACCCTCCATATAGGTTTTACTGTGTTATTAAACCATAAATTCATAATATCGGCACGATGCGCGTATGGTTAATATAAAATCCGTGTACAATTAATATTACTCATACGTCGTATAGACATATGTAACAAGTAATAATGGGTGGTTAAATTGTAGAGCCGATGTTGAATGTGAACCACACCTAAACGTCATGTTATTTTCTGTACTTCATTTCATTTTTCTTAATTTCAGACAAACTCAATTTGAAACATGGCAAATACACAATCTAGCAACGCGTTAAAGTTATTCAGGCTTATTATGAAAATGGGCGTTCAAAAATCAAAATGCATATCGGGCACTTTGTGATTTTTTCGGTCAATTTAATCGTCCAAATGTGCGTACAATATAAAAAATCGTGCAAAAATTTAAGCAAACCGGGTCTGTAGGAGATGTGAAAACACCATAGCTCGTAGTGCAGAAAATATTGCTACTGTTCCCAATAGTGTGGCTGAAGAGCCGTCCACCTCAACTCGTCATTGTGCCCAACAATTGCACGTTTCACACTCGTCGTTGATGAACATTACGCATAAAGACTTGCATTTACACGCTTACAAGATGCAATTGACTTAAGAACTAAAGCCTCTTGACCATTTCAAACGTCGTCAATGGTCAGAATGGTGGCACGAAATGGCAACAGTAGATGGGGTCCGGTTGTTACTTTTAATTGTGTGTGCTATCGTGAAATGATAACGAACTTTTTATGGCCCGAATTGGAAGATATGGATGTGGACGATAGGTAATTTTAACAGGACGGTGCCACTTTTCGCAAAGTTAACGAAAAAATGGCTCTATTGCGCGATCAATTGTCAATTGGCCGCCAAGAACATGTGATTTGACACCGTTGGAATTCTTTCTTTGAGGTTATTTGAAAGAAAAGGTGTACGTCGATAAGCCAGCAACAATTCAAGAGCTAAAGGATGAGATAATTCGTTACAGAACCTCAGTTATGCCTCAGCGTCATCGAAAGTTTGGACCATCGGATGGAAGTGTGCTGCCGAGGCCGATATTTTGATCCATACATAATTGAACCATACCAATATTATTATAACCAGTAAGAAAGTTTCAGTCGGGCGACCCGACTTACATATACCATCACCCTCAGTAAAATAAAAAAAAATGCTATTAAATTGATATTATTACTCGATTTCTAAAGTGGGTGGAGTGGTAAATTTGTATGGGAGGTACTAGAAGGGGCGTGTTTAGACTTCTAGGTTTATCCTCCAAAACTTTATCCTGTTATAGCTTTACTAAATACAGAGTTTGGGCACGATGGCGTTGGATGTATTGATATTATTACTCCATCTCTGAAGTGGGCGGAAAGGTACATTTGTATGGGAGGTCCCATAAGGGGCGCCGCTAGACTTCCAATTTTTTCTCCAAAACTTTATCCTGTTATAACTTAATAAAATACAGAATTGGGGCACGATCGTGTCGAGAATATTGATATTATTACTCCATCTCTAAAGTGGGCGGCGTGGTACATTTGTATGGGAGGTACCAGAAGGGGCGTGTCTAGACATCCAGATCTTTTCTCCAAAACTTTATCCTGTTATAGCTTTACTAAATACAGAATTTGGGCACGATCGTGTCAAGTGTATTGATATTATTATTCCATCTCTAAAGTGGGCGGAAAGGTACATTTGTATGGGAGGTACCAGAATGGGCGTGTCTAGACTTCCAGATTTTTTCTCCAAAACTGTATCCTGCTTAAACTTTACTAAATACAGAAGTTGGTCACGATCGCGGTAGTTCTAATAATAATATTAATCGATTTCTAAAGTGGGCGGTACCAGATGTGTATGGGAGGTACCAGATGGGGCGTCGGTAGACTTCAGTTTTTTTTCTCAAAAACTGTATCCTGCTATAGCTTTACTAAATTGACAATTAGGGTACGAGCGCGATGGATTTATTGATATTATTACTCCATATCTAAAGTGGGCGGAAAGGTGAATTTGTATGGGAGGTACCAGAAGGGGCGTGGCTAGACTTCCAATTTTTTTCCAAAACTTTAACCTGTAATAGCTTTACTAAGTACAGAATTTAGGTACGATCCCGTTGGGTGTATTGATATTATAACTCGATTTCTAAAGTGGGCGGAATGATGTGTTTGTATGGGAGGTGCCAGAGGGGCGGAGCCATGTAGCCCATTTGCAATACCGTAAGTAGTTTTGGGGAAATATTAACTCGTGCAAAATTTCAAGACATTTGGTTGCGACTTTCGAAAGTTATCGTGCGAACCAGCCGGACAGCCACCAGACAGACAGACAGACGGACATGGCTCAAATGACTTAAAAAGTCATGAATCGAATTTGGTTCTAAGAAACCTAGGGTCTGAAGTGACTCCTTCTATGTGTTACACTTTTGGGTCGTATCAAATGATATATACCCTCATCCCTAAGGGTGATGGTATAATAAAAAAAAAATTACAATAATTTCCTAAATAATTTGTGTTTTATTCAAAATCAACATCGGCCCTTAAAATTTAACCACCCTTTATATCTACACTACTTTGGCAAAAGTTGATATGTCCAATTTTCATAATGTTACAGATATATTTTTTACCGCTTTCTATGTATGGTAAAACAACACCCTTTGTACTCATACTTAGTATACCACAATGCTGCTAATACTGAAAGTGGTGGTGTATTACACAGTACAACACATGATATTGGGACTAAATTCTGAGAACTGCACGTGAATGAAAAGTGAAACTATTGCTCATGTAGGGTCAAACAAAAGAACCTAAAACGTGACAAATTTTATAATGTTAATATTCTTAAGTCTTCAAGCTATAATCTTGAAATTAGGGTGACTCGGAATATGTCTCAAACTTTTAAAGATTGATATTATTATACTATTGAAACACTTAAAATATATAGCTTTTTTACAGCTCACACAACGGAAACAACAGTTTAACGGCTTTTTCTAGACAAGTTGCTGTCTACAAATCATAGGGGCATCCGATTTAGAAAATTAGGGGATGGTGACAGGGTTCGAAGCCATGTTACTTGCATTATAATCGTGTGTTCTAACCGTCATGCCACAGTCGGCCCGATATTATCAAATAGTTTGTTTAATATAAAAAATACGAGTAACGATATGGCTAGTTAATGGCTTAGGCACCACATTGGAAAATTCTATTCTACGGTTGCGTAATTATATTTTAAGATAAACACTTAAACAATGTTCTATTCCAATAGAATTTTCAACATATAATCCTATCCGGAAATTGGTTACTTAATACATCTGCGGATTTAAACACTTCTGCTTTTTATCTTCTTCTTTTGTCTCGCTATGATGGCCTACATACGGCTGCTTTAAAGTGGCAGCAATGTGTCAATAATACTCCCAAGCGTCAAATGTAGCACTCCTACACGTTTCATTTAGTCTCTAACACTTTAACCCCGTCATCGTATATTCTGGTTTCAAAATCAAATCCATTCATTATTCACAACTTGTTTAACTCCCAAACATGTGTGAGCGTTGTAATTAGTTTCACATTTGGAACTTCTTGCGAGGAAGCACCGACTGGCTACTAGATACACATGTAGCAAACACTTTTCAGTCCTAAGTGATCAAGTGATGAAATATTATGTTTACAAAATAAAAATTCAAAGTTCATAGTAAATAATCGCCTCAAATGACACAGCTGATTAAAATTCTTAATGTTTCGAAAATGTACGAAATTTAAAATGTTACTCGCTCAATATTTCGTCAAAATAATTCAATGGCAACACAAAATAAAAGAATTTCTTGTTTATCGATTTGAATTCAAACATAAATTATGCAGACCGTAATCGCAACACCCAAACACGGTTCATGGGGCACAGTATCGTTTAGTATTGATGTTGTTGTTGTTGTACTTGTAGGTGTATTTATAGACGACGACACCTTCCACATGTTGAATATTTGCGCCACTGCTGCTGGCTAGGGGAATATGACACACATACCAAGAGGTGAGTTAGATCTGAAGGTATTCTAGCCATAGATTGCTGCCGATGTTGGTGGCTCCGTTGCTATCGCTGTGGCTACTACCGCTTCTATTGTTCGTCTGAGTTTTATAGGCAAGACCAGCCAAGTCAAGGTGGATAATTTCTAATTAACTAAGAAACGGCAACAACAAATACATGTGTGGCCACATAAATGTATATAAAACGTATTTAAATATGAAAAATAGAAGTGAATGAAAACACGAGTGTCTTGGTAAATAAACATTCACAAGGTGCACTTTGATGTGTGATTACGTTGCGTTACGTTTTACTATCCGTGAGGTCTGTAATTACTAGCAAAAACGTGTCGCACAGTGGTTTGAATGGATTATAGCGGGGGAAGTGTAAAAATGTATAGAAAAATTTTGTTAGATATTTACAAAAAACTAATTATTTCGTTACATTACAAAAATTAAATGGTATGCAAATTTTATTTTGCTGATAAAATTATATGATGGACACAAAATGACCAAACTTAGCTGCCAAATAAAAACCAGTAAGAAAGTTTCAGTCGGGAAAACCGACTTACATATGCCCTCACCCTCAGTAAAGCATACAATTTTCTAGTATATTGATATTATTACTCGATTTATAAAGTGGGCGGAGTTGTACTTTTGTATGGGAGGTTCCAGAAGGGGTGTGGCTAGACTTACAATTTTTTTTTCAAAATTGTATCATGATTTAACTTTACTAAATACAGATTTTGGGCACAATCGCATTGGGTGTATTGATATTAATACTCCATCTTTAAAGTGGGCGGAATGGAACATTTGTATGGGAGCTACCAGAAGGGACGTGACTAGGCTTCAAACTTGTTTTCCAAAACTTTATCCTGCTTGAGCTTTACTAAATACAGAATTTGGTCATGATCGCGTTAACTATTAATAACATTAATCGATTTCCAAGGTGGGCGGTACGTGATGGGTATGGGAGGTACCAGATGGGGCGTGGTTACACTTACAGTTTTGTCTCCAAAACTTTATCCTGTTAAATATAGAATTTGGAAATGATCGCGTTGGTTGTATTGATATTATTACTCGATTTCTAAAGTGGGTACGGAATGGTACATTTGTATGGGAGTTAGCTCATTTTCAATACCGTAAATGGTTTTGGGGAAATATTAACTTGTGCTAATTTTCAAAACATTTGGTTTCGTCTTTCGAAAGTTATCGTGCGTTCCAGCCGGACAGCCAGATTGACTGACGGACAGACGGACATAGCTCAAACGACTTAAATAGTCATGAATCGAATTTTGTTCAAAGACTGCTTCAATGTGTTAAACTTTTGGGTCGTATTAAATGATATATACCCTCCTACCCGTAGGGTGAGGGTATAATTACATTAACCATAATATATTTTTATACCCTATACAATCTCCCCCTTTTAGGAGTCTGATCCCGCGATTACAGCCGTAGTTTAGGGGGTATTGAAGTGAAATTTTTTATGCAAGCTTCTATTCTATAAAAGGACTTTGAGTTTTAAGATGAGCAAGATCAGTCAAAACTATTCCCACCACCCATAATAATAGCCCCTTTTTTGGGGTCTGTCCCTGCCATCACAGTTGTAGTAGAAGAGCTATCGATCTGAAATTTGGAATACAATCAATCTATTACATGCAACCTTCTATCCTGTAAGCAGATGTTTAGTTCTGGAAACTATATGAATGAACTATCAAAAACTACTCCCACCTCTCATACAAACTCTCCCTCTTTGGGGGTGTCCGTCCCCGGGATTACAGCAGCAGTTTAAGAGCTATATAACTAAAATTTGGTATACAATATTCTCTCCTCAAAGCAGAGATTATGTTCTAAAATGAAGTCCTTCGGTCAAAAACTCCCACCTCCCATACAAATTGCCTCATTTTTGGGGTCTGTCCCTGCGATTATAGTCGCAGTTAAAGAGCTATTGAGCTGAAATTTGAAATACAGTCTTATATTGTCTACGCGGAGATTATGTTCTAAAATAAACTCACACCTCACATACAAACCCCCTCTTTTAGGAGTCTGTCTCTGCGGATACAGCTGTAGTTAAGTAGCTATCGAGCTGAAATTTGGTATACAAACTTTTATCCTCTAAGAGGAGGTAAAGTCCAAAAATGACTTCTCCTATGTCCAATTTTTTGGGGGGTGTCCGTCTATCTGTCCTCTCGATTACAGTCGTAGTTTAAGAATTATCCAAATAAGATGATCATTTTCGGATAATAACTACTCCCACCTCTCATACAAACACCTTTTTGGGGTGTCCGTCCATCTGTCCACCCGAGTACAGCCGTAGTTTAATTAACCCGCTTTCTATGTTTAGATTCACAAATAACGGCACCTACTTGTTTATCGACGAATGCGAACGTCACTGTTTGAGAAGCTCTTAATAGACAAGTCGATTGTATCGACGCTTAATACTGCGAAGTTGCTGTCAACAACATTCGAGGGGAGCCGACAATGAAAGAAAATTAAATTTTTTTTTTTTTTCTTTTAAGATGACTGGAGCCAGGTTTGAACCTGCGATCTCCCGCATGGTAGTCGCGAGTTCTAACCACTATGCCACGGCCGGCTTCCATCCTCTTAGCGGAGGTTAAACCCTAAGATGAAGAAGATCGGACTACTAACTACTGCCATATCCCATACAAACTCCCCATTTTTGGAATTAAAAAATGCATAATAATATTATCAGCTCATATAAAAACATCAAGATCAGTATTTGAGAGGCTAAAAGTAACGTCCACTTATCATAAAAACTCACCTACAAAGTACAAAGTATAATTAAATAAAATGTAGTTATAGTCCAAATAACCAGTGTTATCACCATTTTTAGAAACGACGGAGCTTCGCCATATCAACAAATATCTACACCACATTTTCCACAATTGTTCCCACCAGAACCACTGTGCCCATTGACATAGTTGAAACAGAAGATGCACTAGTGGAAATGTAAACAAATACCCAGATTAGATACAGCTATCGATCGCGCAGTATCGATGTCTTGTTATGTTGTACGACGAGTAAATACAAACGAAACAACAAACAAATAGTAATTTTAATTAAATTTGCAATATTTAGATATTTACTTAGATGTTTTGAATTACCAATAGCAGACGACAAGATCAACAAAAATTCACCAGCGAAAATCTTTGTGAAAAATTCATATTTAAAAAAAAACTTGAATATAAATAAACGGTGAACACATTTGCACATTTTTTGTTTTGATAGTTTGAGTATTGGGCACCCAACAACACTTACCGCATATATCACATCCCATGTGAGAGCGAAGCATTTTAGCGTTTTCGTGGAGCTGACCATCTTTACTGTGGCTTCGTTGCCGACGGTGGCAGGTGAAATAAACAAATCTTTGTTTCCTGCACACTTGGCTTGTGTGTGTAAATCTTTGCCAACCACAAATATATGAAAGTATCACACAAAAATAACAATTATTCTCTTAAAGAATATAACTCGATATTTTTCGCGCCACTTATATTGACGCGATAAATTCGTTGGAAGAGTGACGAATTTCCCCGTTTACGTTCGAACATTAACGTTTGGAAAACCCGTGCAAATGTTTTCACAGCGAAAATTTAAAAATAATCTCAAATTGTCAATTGACTTTTGAAGATTTTTTGTAGAATGGATTTAGTCTCGTATATTTTGTTGCCTGTTTGTTTTTCCTCTTTTTTAACCGTAACGCTCGCCGCATGCAAATAAACTGAAAAGTTTCTTATAGTTCAACAATTTGGCTGTTTCTTTGAGCGTTTTGTTTTCTTCTAAAAACACGAACATAAAAGTTCAATCGCAACGTTATGGAAACGAAACCAACAATAACAGATGGTTAAACAGGAGAAAGCTTTTGTGTGCTAGCAACGGAGATGGATTGTTAGTAGTTTTAGAAAAGCGGCATTAAAAAGCTTTTTACATTTGTTGTATTAAGGCGAAAACTTTTAAAAGTGATTTTACGGCAGATGGCGCTATATATTTTAATTTGGCCAACTAATCGACTTATAAGTCATGTTAGTGTTAATATATATATCACGACAATTAACAAATCAAACCTGTAAGAGTGTTAGGCGCTTAAGCTATGTACAGATGGTTGTCAGACCTTATAATAAGATCAGATTTGCCAGTGTACCAACAAAGACAATTTTTTAACAAAAGGGAAATTAATTTCAATAACTAAAGACTTTAACCATTTATTATATTGGGCGATGTTATTTATCAGTCAATTTATCGGACTAAAATTTCTGTGCTGGGTTTTCTTTATAAATATCTCTTCAAAATAGATATACGTTGCCAGTAGAGTTTGTAGATTTTTTCGAACTGCCGTTGAAGCTCTGTGTGCATTTACACCTGGTACAAACATCAATTGTTTTGTATTCCTGCACTATTACACATATATGTATGTATGTATTTCCTGATCCTTAACCCTCGAAGTGGCACATGGTTCTGGCCAGACATATTTCATTTTCATGCTTCAATATAGCATACTTCTATTTTAGGTACATGGCTGTAATTTCAGGTAATCTCCCAAAATATTGTTGGCTTTCGATGTATAAATTAATAATTGAAAAAAAGTCCTTGGAACAGGACAAAAACGCCAAATAAAAAATCTTCACCTTACTTTTGGTACATGGGGTCTGGCCAGACCCCTATGCATTTTGTATGAACGCATAGGCAAAGCACATGGCACGAGTTGGAAATTTGTATTTACTTTATTCTTTTATGCTTCTTTCTTTCTTCTGATTTTGTTTGTGAGTTCGTTATTCATTGAACGTTGAACAGTGAAGAAGTAATCTAGTTTTTGTGCGGTAATTTTGAACTTGTGAATAATTTTACGCAAGTAGATTTGTTGCGTTGTTAGTATATTATGGCTGATGAACTGGAATTTATTTATAATACACGCTTGCGTAGCGCGAATTTGCAACCCCAATTGTCAGAGGCATTAGTGCGTGATTTTCACAGTCAGGTAGAAGCTGATGAAAATTATGATGTTTTTGAAAACGATGGTGACGACACTGCTGATTATGTGCCAGAAGATGATGCATCAGACATAGAAAATGATTTGGAAATTGAACCTAACGAACTTTATGATAGTGATGAAGACGTAGATGAAGAAGAAGAAAGTGGAAATGATGCTGAAGCAGCAAATGAAGTCGACTCAGGCTGTTTTTATGGTAAAGACGGTACTAAATGGAACGAAACTGAACCCCCTGCATCTCGTTTGCGCCAGCATAATATCATGCGTTTTCAATCTGGAACAAAAACAAGGCTCACCAATCCAGTTGAGGTATTCAAGCTATTTTTCTCAACCAATATTACGTTCGTCATCATTAGTGAAGCAAATCGGCATGGGCGAGAATCAATTAGAAAATGGAATGAAGAGCATCCAGAGTCTACCCAAAGAAAATGGATTGATTTGACAAGCTCTGAGCTAGATGCATTCATTGGGATTTTGTTGGCTTCTGGTCTCAGCCATAATAATATGCAAGACTCCAGTATATTGTGGCGTTCTGATTCGCTGCCCATATTCCGTGCGGTTATGTCGCACAAACGATTCATTACTCTGTCTAGATATATTCGTTTCGATAATAGTCGTACGCGGGCATTCCAACAGCAAACAAATAAAGCA
This sequence comes from Muscina levida, assembly GCA_964034835.1. Lineage (NCBI taxonomy): Eukaryota > Metazoa > Arthropoda > Insecta > Diptera > Muscidae > Muscina > Muscina levida. Next base: position 61,547,256 of record OZ035884.1, on the reverse strand, counting down.
GCTCCTATGCGGGACCTTTGGAATTTTCTCAATGATAATCTGCAAAATTATTATGAACCTTATGAAAATATCGCCATCGATGAGCAGTTGTTTCCGTATCGTGGGCGCACAAAGTTCACCCAATAGCAAACAGTTTGGTGGGCATGCGATGCTAAGACTAAATTTCCATTGAAAGGAAAACTATACACTGGAAAGGAAGGAGACAATCGGGAGATAAATCAAGGTGAAAACGTTCTAATGTATTTGGCAAATTGTTACGCAAACAGCGGCAGAACAATTATTTCTGATAATTTTTTCACCTCATTGAACGGCGCTTAACGTCTGGCTGCTATGGAACTGGCATTTGTTGGCACCATTCGAGCAAATAAAAGATGTCTTCCTAAGGAAGTTATGAAGAGCACCAGACGGCCAATTCTTTCAAGTGTGTTTGGTTTTCATGAAAATCTTGTTGCACTTTGCAGCTACGTGCCCAAAAAAATAAGGCAGTCAATTTAATTTCAACCGTGCATTGCACGAAATATGTTGAAGGCGTAGCCATGAAACCGGAAGCAATTTTATTTTACAATTCTACTAAAGCCGGAGTCGATACGATGGATCAAATGCTAACTCATTACACAACAAAACGGTCAACCATATGCTGGACATACGCGTTTTTCTGCAACATGATTGATGTTTTGGCATTGGCAAGTTACATTATATGTAAGCTAAATGATGAAAATACAAGAAAAGAAAGAAGACGCATATTTTTATATAAACTTGCAAAGGAATTGGTACTGGCAAACGTTGAAAATCGCACAAATAATCCGCACATTGTGGCTCAATCAACAACTCGTATAGCATTTGAAGCGTACTTTGGGAGACCTCTCAATATAGCAAACCTTAATGTGGCTTCACGCAGTGGTCCAGACACATTAGCTGCCAAAAAAAATTGCAGAATTTGCCTGCAGCAAGGTGAAAAAATACGCCGTAAGACACGCTTTTTTTGCTGCAAATGCAACAATCCTGTTTGTCAGCAACATTCAAGAGTAGATTATTTATGTTTTTGTTGCCTTCCGCAAAATTCTGAATAAAAAAATCAATGTATTCTTCATAATAATTTTCTATTTTGTCATAAACATTTATTACTTTACCCATAATAAAGAGAAATATATATAGAACAAAAAAATTGTTGCCCTTTTCATTCCCAAGATTTTTTCAGGTCTATTTTTTCTTCCTCAGGTAGCTAATATAATAATAAGAAGAAATAGAAACACAAAATATAACAAATATTTTCCTATCTTAGTAAAAAATTTAACGGCAAACAGCCCTTATTTAACGGCAAACAGCCCTTATTTCCATACAAATGCTTGTAAATGTATAGGGGTCTGGCCAGACACCATGTGCCAGAACTAAGTGCTCAAAATATGTGCCTGACGAAGATTTAATATTTGTTTGTAAAAAATACATTATCTGACTATGTTTCTGTTCGTTTTCCCAACAAATTGTGGTGTGCCCCATATAAAGTGAACAACGCCATCTAACGGTGGATATTATTACAGGGCTAAATGCAACTCTTCGTTCAATGGTTTGCAAACTGTAAGTCAGATCAATCAATCAGCTGAGGCCAAATATCAGTTATAGCCTTTTTACACCGGAACGCATTTAACATATTTCCGCGTTAATCCGCATCTTTGATGGATGCGGCCAAAATGCTAAAATTTTTACATATATTTTGTTGTTGGAAAGACGTTAACATATTTTCGCATCCATGAAAGATGCGGAAAAATACACTGAGTTGTACTCTGAAAATTGGAATTTAAGCGATTTTTCTCAGTAATGTTGATCCGGCAACCACCATTTTCGTCGTTTGTTTACATTTATCGGAAAAAATGCCAAACAACATGGACGGACAAAAAATTTACATTTTTGGCAAAATATTAATAAATGGTTATTCCAATTAGTTAAAACTATTCGCGCTTTGTGGAATACAGCCTCCGTAACAATGTTAATAGGTTTGTGGCAGGAAAATATTGCAGTTTTACAAGGCAAATTGAAAAATGTGTGAGCTAGACAACAGCTGACAATATGCGAAACTGCGGTGTAAAACCACTTTTTAGCATTCCGCATCTTCAGCTCAAGATGCGGAATGCTTTTTTGGTGTAAAAAGGCTATTAAAAATGATAATTATGTTGTTGGCTGGGGATATTTTGGAATAAGAAAAAGAGGAGGGAAAAGATGGAGTTAAGGGAAGGTTAGTATTTGTGGAGTCAGCTTTTGGAGTGAGGAGGAGATCCCGACCGAAGAGAAAAAAAGAAAGCCCGTTTTATAACTGTGAAAACACAAGTTGAAAAATCATTTTGTTTATTATTATTCAATTTAAAACTTTATAAAGAAAACAAAAAATTAAAAACTGAAAAATACTAAAAGATCTTAAAAATATGAAAATTGCCTGTAAATGTGCAGGAAGACCAGATTCAGGTTGAACAGAGCTGTTTGAAAGAAAAGAAAGAACAATAAAAACTATAAACACAAAACTGAATACATTAACTAATCAAAACTACAGAAAAGAAAATCAAACTGTGACAAAACAAAGAAATAAAACACGAATATAAATTCATACAATTACCGGTCCATGTGTTTATCTCCTCCTTCACAACGGTAACATTTTGTTTTGCTGCAGAACCGAGGGAACCATACTTGAAAGCCGTTGCAGTTTCACCTGGAGCATCACCAACATTTATGCACCACCAGGCCTAGGGTGCCGAGGTACAGGGAGACTTAACCTACAACATACGCATATACTTTACCTTAAGCGGACAGACGGACGACTTTATGCTAAGATAAAAACAACGTTAATTTTTTTCTTTTATTTATCTAAACAAAAAAAAAAGCAACGGTAGGGTAGACATTAGATATTAATAGTTTTTTTTGTCATCTCTTCAAAAATTCTGGAAGAGAATTTCCGCAGCCAAGGGTTGAGCTCAAGCCAGAGGTGTAGGAATACATTTTTAGGGTTATTGCCCAACACCCATTAATGTCGTCCCTAAAATAAAACAAGAACAATTAATTAAAGCAATTTAAAGAACACAATCTTTTTATCTAGGGACAGATAAACCAAAACCAAACTTACACAAATATACTTACTGAGAACGTTTGGTCATCCCAAGTGCCACAGAGACACGTGGATTACCAAAACATCTTTGTAATGAGGTGAAGAATAGTTCACACCAAATAAAACCGTAATATTTATAACGACTAATGAAATATGTGGTTTTTAAATAACACGATGAAAGCTTTAAGGGCTTACGGGTAAGTGACCGGAAACCGCCAGTAAAGGGTAGGTGAGGTGAAGTAAGGGGTAATCGGGGATTTGGCTAAAGGTTACCAAGGTTGGGGTGGGTAAAGCCCGGCATGCAGACCTCCTAGCATGCCTCACCCAAAAACAGGATGAAGAACGTTAGTGTGAAATTAGTGTATCAGATCTTTGTGCTATCGTGCTGATTTGTTTTGTTCCCCCCTTTATAAAGGCTGACTGATATTGTTTTTTGTTAACTGTCTGTGGATTATGAGACCAGCAAGAACCGCGCCCGAACCCTGACGCGACAAAATATACGTATCCATAAATTATGAGAATTCTGTTCCGATAACCTTCATTGTGATATTGTTTTTGTCGTTCATACTGTCCCAATATACTTACTTCACTGACATCTGTAGTTTATTATCCGTTAAGTGGAAACATTTCGTAAAGCTCTTATAGGCGCAAGTAAAAAAGTATTTTCATCTCACATACATTTGCCTACTTTTAGGCAGAGTACCAACATGAAGTAGTTTGCCCGTTATAAGGTTAATACTAAAGTATTATGTATCGGTAAAATAAAAATATATTTGAAAAAAGATAACCAGCAACTAGTGTCTACTACTTATTTTATATTGTTCGACAATTCGTACGCATGCATTACGTTCTGTAAAATATGTTATTCGTGCAAATGGTTGAAATATAGATTCTACGATATTGAGGCATCTTGACTTCTTGTATGCTACAACTTACCGAATTTTACGAAAGGATCATGTATCAAAGACTTTCAAGATCCCATTCATTCAAAAACCTCACTGAAGATCTCTTGCTGAATTTATTTCAGTGACGAGACACATTTCTGACCCAATTGATATGCCAATAAACGAAATATCTACATTTGAGCAGGTATTTAGAAACCCTAATATATCCCGAATTACATTACATTAAACAATAATTTTAAAATTGATTGACTTGACGTTGATTTTTCTCCTTTTTTTGGAAAATATCCAAAAAAGCGGTATTGATACTGAAATTCTGCGGTCCGCAGGAATTCCTGCACTCATTAATATAAATTTTAATAAGAAATAAACTTTTATGTGACATAAAAGAAATCGCTCTATCGATCGACCTAAGAAATTAGCCAAATGTGATTATCTATTGTTTCAATATACAAATTAAACCAGTAAGAAAGTTTCAGTCGGGAAAACCGACTTATATATACCCTCACCCTCAGTAAAACATAAAATTTTCTAGTATATTGATATTTTATAAAGTGGGCCGAGTGGTACATTTGTATGGGAGGTACCAGAAGGGGCGTGGCTAGGCTTTCAGAATTTTGAAAAGATCGCGTTGGGTTTATTGATATTATTACCCGATTTCTAAAGTGACCGGAATGGTACATTTGTATGAGAGGTACCAGAAGGGGCGCCCATTTGCAATACCGTAAGTAGTTTGGAGAAATATTTCAAAACAATTGGTTGCGTCTTTCGAAAATTATTGTGCGTACCAGCCCGACAGACAGACGGACATGGCTCAAACGACAAAAAAAAATCATGAATAAAATGTGGTTCAAAGGGTCTAAAGTGACTCCTTCTATGTGTTACACTTTTGGGTCGTATCAAATGATATATATCCTCCTACCCGTAGATCAAGAGTATAAAGACGATGAGATTAAAGATTCTACAACCGTTTAGAGGAATGCAGCAAACCTCAGAGATAGCCACTGTCTACTGCAACCATCTCTCCCAACTACGACACAAAGCCTGTACTTCTGACGCAACAACCGCTATTGCTGGCCGACGGTCCAGCGAAAAAAAAATCATATGAAGGAATGGAAGAGCGAGGATGTAAAGATGTACACGGACAGAGGTGAAGCCCGAAAGTTCTACCAGAAGGTTGCGGTACAGGGCTCCCCTTCTGTAAGGACAATGATCTGGTTGCAGTACGCAAAGTATATGGAGAGAGTACTTTTTACCAATTGCTGTTTCCGGAAGGCAGCACACGTGAAGGTATCACACAAGTTGTAGACGACGGTTTAGATTGCTCGCCACCAGGACAAACCAATTTTATACCAGACGAGGCCTACGGCAAGGCGATAGCCTGTCATGTGACCATTGAACCACACTGATGGACATAATAATAAAGTAAGCTGCAGTAAACACAAGAGGCACGATACTCTACAAAAGTTTATTTATGATTTAACAGACTGCAAATTTTCATTAACTTTCGAAAGACGCAACCAAATGTTTTGAAATTTTGCACGAGTTAATATTTTCTACTACTACTACTACTTACGGTATTGCAAATGAGCTACATGGCCCCGCCCCTTCTGGTACCTCCCATACAAATACATCATTCCTCCTACTTTAGAAACCGAGTAATAATATCAATACACCCAACGGGATCGTACCCAAATTCTGTACTTAGTAAAGCTACAACAGGATAAAGTTTCGGAAAAAAAAATTGGAAGTCTACCCACGCCCCTTCCGGTACCTCCCATACAAATGTACCTTTCCGCCCACTGTAAAGATGGAGTAATAATATCAATAAATCCAACGCAATCGTACCCAAATTCTTCTTTAGTAAATATATAGCAGGATATAGTTTTTGAGAAAAAAATTGGAAGTCTAGCCACGCCCCATATGGTACCTCCTATACACATCCGGTACCGCCCACTTTAGAAATCAATTAATATTATAAATAGACCTAACGCGGTCTTGCCCAAATTCTGTATTTAGAAAAGTTCAAGCAGGAAAAAGTTTTACACAAGAAATCTGGAAGTTTAGACACGCCCCTTCTGGTACCTCCCATACAAATGTACCGCTTCGCCCACTTTAGAAATGGAGTAATAATATCAATACACCCAACGCGATCGTGCCCAAATTCTGTATTTAATAAAGCTATAACAGGATAAAGTTTTGGAGAACAAATTGGAAGTCTAGCGACACCCCTTATGGTACCTTCCATACAAATGTACCTTTGCCCCCACTTTAGAGATGGAGTAATAATATCGATACACCCAACGCGATCGTGCCCAAATTCTGTATTTAGTAAAGCTATATCAGGATAACGTTTTGGAGAGATAATCGGGAAGTCTAGACACGCCCCTTCTGGTACCACCCATACAAATGTACCACTCCACCCACTTAAGAAATCGAGTAATAATATCAGTATAATAGAAAATTTTTGCCCGACCGAAACTTTCTTGCTGGTTTTTTTTTTGTATAAACTGTATAATATTCCCTAATTTCGCAACTAAAAAAATATTACGGAATTGGCCATACATAGATATAGTCATAGAAAAAATGTCAAGTGCTAAATCATAAAAAAAAAAATTCTAAAAAAAAAACCGGTGTAGTTAAAATAAATGTTCCAATACGCTGAATTTAGCATTTTTCTACATGTATTTAAAAAAAAATATTATTTGTCGCGTTCGCCATCGCATGTTTTTTTCCTAATGTTTGGAAACAACAAAATTACGAAAGTTGAATTTTGCATTAAGCGGAGTGCCACTAAAATGCTATCGGAAAATGTAAACAAGCTTAACAAATTCAAAGATTTTGTCATTAATTTTTTACTTTAAAGGCATACGAATGTCACGTTCGCCATCCTGGAAATGTCAATATGCTACTTGCATACGCTGATAATATAGACATCATTCTCAGGTATACAGAAGGAATAAGGAATAATAAAATAGGTCTAACGGTGAACGAGGATACAACGAAGTTATTAGTTTCATCGAACAGAGAATCTATTCGTTTGGGCTGCTGCGTTGGCAACTACGAATTCGAAACGGTAGCAGATTTTATCTTCACCAAATAACGTCAGCCTTAAAATTAGGGGAATAATACTGCTTACTAATAGATTATATTACGGACTTATGTTAGCACGCGACAGAGTCGTTCTCGACGAACAAAAATTCAGTTATACCAGGTACTGGTTCTACCTGTCGTGATGTGTGTCGCAGAATCGTGACACAACGCGGTTATGGCAGTATTCGAGATAGAATTACTCCGTAAAATATATATACCCATCGCTGACGTCCTATGAATCGTGAGCTGTACAAGTTATATTCTATATGCTGATATGATCAAAAGCATTAAGGTACAGCGTTACGTCATTTTGTACGTATTGATGAAAATGCTCTAGCCAGAAAAAGTCTTCGACAATATACTCGATGGACGGCGAAAAACGGGCGACCAAAACTCCGATAAAAAGACCATGTTACAAAGAACGCTTTCGTTGGACTTATGCGATTTATTTTCAAATTTCATTGTTCCAAACTTTTTGATCTTTGTCTTTTTTCTATAGTAAATTCTTTATTTGGTTATTGATGTCAGTCAATAAATGTGATTGATGTTTTATTCAAATGGTCGAAAAAGTATATATCGGTCATACAACGTTTGACTCATTCTCTCCTAAATAGTTTATTTGTAAGGTTTGATAGGGAACCTGTTTAACATATGATACTCCATCTCGATTAACTTTCAAATTATCCATTTTTTTAACATGGTTTTGATTGCTCTTAGATAGGTTGGTTCGAATATTTATGGTTTTGTCGTGTGTAAAATTCTAAGCAATATTTCAAACTAATTCAACAATATATCCCATCTCTTTTTAAAGTTTTTTCTTTAAAATTTTTGTATAAAAATCATTGTCAGGAACAAATACAAAACATATAACGCGTTAACATGGCACATCGCAATTAGAACCCTTCATACAACTTTTCTGTGTATTGACAATAAAACACAAACTCTTTTTCTATATTTGTTAACATAATTTACTTTACTTTATTAGTAATATCTAAGTGTAACAATAAAATTTCAAAAATCTTTCTTATTTAACAGACTGTCAAGCAAACAAAGCGCATTAAAAAATGTTTATATAAAATCTGTAGTAGCTGCTTCAACGGAAATTGTTATCTGATGCTACTGTACATTAAATTACAAGTGACCTAATAATCCTTTCAATTCTTGTCTTTGCAATAGTTATAGAGGATAATGAGCAGACACATACATGCAACTGTATGTACGTATGTATGTATGTCATCATTAGTATACAAAATACAAAACTTATCAGATACAACAATTAAATATTGACATTGGTATTATAATAAATTAGTAGTCAACGATTAACATCTAATTGAAATGCGACGTTTGATCGTATGGTTTGGTAGGTCCTGGGTAAAGTAAACAGAGGCGTCAGTTCGCTCCGCATAATCCTTACAATATATCTTTTTAATATGAATATGATCGTCTATGATCGTTGCGAATACTGTTACAAAGGCAACATGAAATAATGGACAGGATCAACTGGAATGGAAAAAAAAATACGAGGGTTAGTTATGTATTTTGTTTCTTTATATGATAAAAATCTTTGTACACGACCCCAAAGTAATCGTTTTTTCCTTTCCCCTAAATTAAGTTATACTTCTTACCTCGAAACCAATTAGTACGAATGCGATAATATTGAAAACTTGCAACAAATTTTTCCAATAGTCTTCATACTTAAGGCGGCATCCCACTTCTATCAGTTTTTCGGGCACACCTGAATCTCGATCAGTGAAACATGTCGAAGGTGGCATGCGTTCATTGACAATGTAATCCTGAGGACTAGCACGACCGCAACACTCGAACTAAAACCAAAGTATATGCTTTATAATTTAGAATTTCTTTGCAAATCCTTAAACTTACCCAGTTTTCGTAGAGCGACATGGCACCAGGGGTCTTCAATTCTTCCTCCCAAGTGGCATCGAGGGAGTTCGAGAGATTCGAAGCCACATTGGATGCCCCTGCAAACAAAAAGGCGGACAGACCAATCTGGGCAATTATCACCAGTACCATGAAGACGATAAACTGAAATTACATAACAAATTGCGGTAAATAGGAGGACTTTAAGCTGAGTTAGAGTCCAATCTTACCGTTACCGTACAGCAGACATTCTCACGAATGGCGCCAATGTTCAAAAAGATGAAAACTACAAATGTCGCTGCACCAATGGCGATGTAGGAATAAGCGCCGTAAGAGGCGATATCATTTGTGTCATTTGTACAAAGGACGTACGCTCCGAAACCGATTAAAACGCTGGCTAAAAGCTGTAAGTAAACAAAAAAGAAATATAAATTAAAAAAAAATTGCAAAGGAATCAAATTATAAACTTATGAATATTAGTTAGAGTTGGATATTTTATTAGTTAAAATGAGCTCATTACAGAATAATGAACTAATCAAGGACATCTGTAGTCATCCTTAAAAGCAATATTTGTATTTCTTTAACAAACTGTAAGAAGCTCCGTGCAGAATATGGAATAAAATTGGATACAAACATTTTTATCACCCTAAGGGTTGAAAGTGTAACACATAGAAGGAGTCACTTTAGACCCTAGGATTCTTTGAACCAAATTCGATTCTTGACTTTTTAACTTGTTTGAGCCATATCCGTCTGTCTGTCTGTCCGGCTGGTACACACGATAACTTTCGAAAGACGCAACCACATGTTTTGAAATTTTGCACGAGTTCATATTTCCCCAAAACTACTTACAATATTGCAAATGAGCTCCATGGCCCCGCCCCTTCTGGTACCTCCCATACAAATACATCATTCGGCCCACTTTACAAATCGAGTAATACACCCAACGGGATCGTACCCAAATTCTGTACTTAGTAAAACTATAACAGGATAAAGTTTTGGAAAAAAATTGGAAGTCTAGCCACGCCCCTTCTGGTACCTCCCATACAAAGGTACCTTTCGGCTCACATTAGGGATGGAGTAGTAACATCAATAAATCCAACGTGATCGTAGCAAAATTCTTTATTTAGTAAAGCTATAGCAGGATACAGTTTTTGAGAAAAAAAACTGAAAGTCTAGCCACGCCCCATGTGGTACCTCCCATACACATCTGGTACCGCCAACTTTAGAAATCGATTAAAATTATTAATAGACCTAATGCGATCGTGCCCAAATTCTATATTTAGTAAAGTTTAAGCAGGATACATTTTGGAGAAAAAACTTGGAAGTCTAGACACGCCCCTTCTGGTACCTCCCATACAAATGTACCAATCCGCCCACTTTAGAGATGGAGTAATAATTTTCAATGCACTCGACACAATCGTGCCCAAATTCTGTATTTTTGTATCCTTTGTAACAGGATAAAGTTCTGGAGAAATATCTGGAAGTCTAGACACGCGCCTTCTGGTACCTCCCACACAAATGTACCAATCCGCCCACTTTGGAGATGGATTAACGAAACTAATACACTCGACACGATCGTGTCCAAATTCTGTATTTCGTTAAGCTATAACAGGATAAAGTTTTAGAGTCAAAAACTGGAAGTCTAGCCGCGCCCCTTCTGGTACCTCCCATACAAATGTTCCACTCCGCCCACTTAAGAAATAGAATAATAATATCTATATACTAGAAGATTTTATGTTTTACTGAGGATGAGGGTATATGTAAGTCGGTTTTCTCGACTGAAACTTTCTTACTGGTTTTTAGAGCTAGAGAGATAAAATTTGATATCCAGATAGTACTCTGCAATACAAATATTAATATGCAGACGGCATTTAAATTTTGGATTAGTGGGCAGGGGAGGGAGGGGGGTTAATATTTTTTGTACAAAGGAAATGTGCAGCACTTTTTAAGCGCACAATATTCTTTAATCGAATTATCGTTTTTGATTCATTAACAAAAAATGTCCCACAAAAAGTTAATGAGTTTCACTTTTTAAAATGGTTGGTTGTTAATCAAACTAGCTAAAATATGCAACAAAAACATGAATTTATTGTAAAATTTGCTAAAATATGCGCTTAAATAACCAAAATTGCGTATTTTTCGTAAAATATGCAAAATATGCAAAATATGCAATGACGAATGAATATCATTTTAAAGGATATTTTATGACTCGTAAAGATAACTTAACCATTTCCATTTAAGGATGTCCTCGAAAAATATGCATTTGTATAAGATAATTTGCCCTAGTTATAACGAAAAACTGCTTTAGTTTATTTGTTTTATTCGATTAATCGAAAAATTTGATTGCGTTTTGTTCGGTTAATTGTCAGATTGAAATTTACGATTACCGATTAAGCGAATAATCAATGAAATCGATTAAATGGATACCCTATGATGTACTGATTTTTTGATGCAGAACAAATTTGTCTATTGTTTTGTAATTTCTATTCACTCATGTGATTCAATGACCAACATGTCTCATATTGGATCCACTTTACCATATATGTGACAAAATTTAAACATCTTATATATTATTTCGGCATGTCCTTAAAAATAACTTTCAAACTTCGATGATCTTTGAAAGTAATGAAAAGTGATTGCTTAAGAAGAAATTTACATTTGATAGCTAAAAATATTCATTATTAACTTAGAACAACATGCGTCAAATCTGGCACTTACTGTGCCTGTATATTTTCAAAGTAAAGCAATCAGGCTTAACAGCGTTAGAATAAAAAACACACCATAATACCTATAAATGTGAGAGTAAAATTTATTTTTTTTTAATTTTTTTACTTTTATAACTTGAGATTTTGTTTGTAACAAAGCGTCACAAAAATTGCATATAATTGCTAAGAGACAATTGCTTCAAATTGAGATTCATGAATATTCTTAATTAAGTAGAATTGCACTTCAGTCACACAATTTCACCTCCTACATATTAGCACAATCAATTAGAGAACAAATTTCGAATGAACAATCTGGCGATGTATGTTACGCTAAGACCATAATTATTTACGAGTAAATGTAAGTTTAAAGTATGCGCTATTTATATGTAATCGTTTAAGCTTTAGTTTTTCCATTTAAGGCCAGTTCAAATGTCAAGAGACTTGGAAAATACGTAAAGTTTACTAAACTGATACAGTAGTAAAAAAAAATAATAAGGTGGCTATGTAATATTTTGAACAAAAATTTTAATAAAATTACAACCATTATAGTTTATATGGACTGCAAAATTAGATAACGTTTTTCACCTTTTTTTTAAAAAAATAAAGAATATCACTATAAATAAATGTCACTTTGATAAGGTATTGGCGATCTTTTTAAGTTGGTACGACATACGTACCCACATATGTACTATCCTTTATATTCTTTGTTTATTTGCATTTAGTGTTTTCATTTCTTTTATATAAAGCTCGTTTATTAGTTAATAAATCGTTCCTCTATTCATCGCATAAACGAAGAGTTCCCTTAATTGAGAGCTCTCTTTACTTCCTAGTTAAAAGACCCATTTAATACAGTGGGACTTAATAATATAATACTGCTCAATAGTAGTAGTAGTAGTAGTAGTGGGTGTTAAATTGCTACAACCTCTCTATTTATTGTCACTTCATATCTTTTAGACAGCACCGCACACACACAATACAAGTAAATTGTGATTGTGAGTCAATTATTGCAAATTGAGCTATATGAATATTCTTAATTAAGAAAATTGCACAAGTCGTTAACATTTTTCGAAAGAAAGACTAATTTAATAAACTCACTTCTTTGGCGTCCAATTGATAAAATGAAACTATTTATACAATAATCATTCGTTTTGAGCCTTGACTTAATGTCAATTCTATGGAATAAATCTGTAACACTAACCATAGCTTTAGTGGAGAGTAAAATTTAAATATTGTTATAAACTTTTAGAGAGGTATAAGATCATATATACGATAAATATATTACCATTTCACTTTTTACCTATTGTATTGGTTGCTGCAATAGTGCAAAAATTGCATTAATCGAGGTTGCCCTGTACGCATGACGAAAATATGAGTTATTAAAAACTTTCGCCCACCATAAATTTGCTGTTAAAATCTTAGACATATTCATATGTTTTAACAAAAATGCAAACGAAAATTAATTTTTATCGCTCAATAATTATTGATCGCCGCACATCAATGTGGGTCATGCAATCTCATCGCGAATTGTTCACTGACAATAACCAGGCCAAGATTCCGTTCACTATTGATACTATGTGTTATTTGATGTTGCACCAGAAACTCATTCTGGCCGAATTAAAAAAAAAAACATTTTTGTATATATTCGAAGAGAAAAAAGTACGATATGTTAGAATAATAAAGCAACATTGTATTGAAGAATTTGAAATTAGACGCGTAGAACGCTGCACATGTATTAGGTGTGGCTATACAGAAAATTTTATTGTTATTTGTAATAATAGCTTTTAAATGAAATTTGGGAGAAAGGGATTAATATGCTTCCTTATTTAGATTGACTCAATTCTACACTATTTGAGAAGCTTTAACAAGATTGCGTCGGGGTTCGAATCCCGAACATTCGAATGATCATGTCACGATCGACATAACTATTTCGACAACATATCAAGGGTGCAACTTTTAAAATCCCGAATAGAATCCGGGAATGAATTCCATTTCTCGAGGCTCAAACTTGGTGTTTTTTTACGTTTGGAGGTTTTGCGGTGAATATTAAATTTCCAAAAATATCTTATTTTATGAGGGAGGTATCACAATCCCGACGGAGGAGAAAAGTGGCGAGATCAAAGACGAAGTCTACGCCCAACTTAAAGAAACATATGACCGACCATGATGGTAAAAGCGTGTTGAAAGATTTTAATGCAAATTTAATGCCGCGTGAATGTCTCTAGCCCAACAGTCGAAAAATTTAGTATGCATACTGACACATCGCCAAATAGAATCAGACTGATTGATATCCCTGCAGCATGGAACTTGGTAATTAGCAGCACACGATTTGACCACAAAAACATTCACAAGTTTACGATCAAATTACGACAAATCAAATAGATAACATGGTAATTGATAGAAGGCACGCGTCAAGTGTCTAAGACGGGTGCGAACATCAACTCGGTTTACCAGCTCACTGCAGTGAATGTGCGTACTAGGCAAAGCAGGACGAAAACCCTGCGTATCCAGGCACAGAGCAAGCTGGACATCGTTCAACTGCAGACCACAGAAATAGCAAACGCCTATTTCGACCAAATTAATCAACAACTTTGTGATGCTTCAACTCTTGGAAATACTAGCTCGCAATGACAATAAATTGCCCACTTAAAAAACCTGCGTAACCAGGCACAGATCAAGCTGAACATTGCTAAGCCGCAGACCACGGAGATAGCCAACACCTATTCCAACCAGATCACTGAACTACTTCGTGATTTTCGAACTCCCGAAAATACAAGCGCGCAATGCCAATATATAGGCAGCACTGGGAAATCTGAAGCCCTTAAACGATAATGCCTGATACGATGACGGATGCCACAATGAAATCCGAGAACAAAATGCTGCAAAATGCTCATTAAAAGTAAAGGGAGAAGAGGCGGGAAGTTACTCGACTATTCAGGCGGAAAAACGAGAATGAGAAGACTAATGTGAGCATAGAAGAATACAGAAACAAAGGTGAAGTCCAAAATTTGTATCAGAAGATAAATGGTAGGGTACATGGAACAGGTCTTCCCCCTCTAATGACAAGGATGGTCATCTCGTTACCGACTCCGAGAGTGTACTGAGAATATGGAAAGATAACTTCTTCAGCCTATTGATGTCTGAAAACTCGGCTGATGAAGACTGTGTACCAATCCGAGATGATAACATCGAGTGTCACCCTCTAAGCCAAGCTGAGATCAAAACTGAAATATCCCGCCTATAAAACAACAAGGCCGCTGGGGCTGATGGTCTTCCAGCTGAGTTGTTTAAGGTAGGTGGAGATGAGCTTGTGTTATGCATACAACAGCTCATAGAAAATATTTGGCTTCAGGAGAGCATTCCAGAGGAATGGAAACTCAGTGTGCTATATCCTATCTACAAAAAAGGTGACCGTAGTGAGTGTAAAAACTGTCGTGAAATTAGCCTCTTACCGATTTCTTATAAGGTCCTTTCTAACATACTGTGTGTGAACGTCTAAAACCAATTGTGGAAAACCTGATTGGACCTTATCAGTGCAGATTTAGACCAGGCAAATCCACGACGGATCAGATATTTACACTACGGCAGATTCTGGAGAAAACCCATGAGAAGCAAATCGACACTTACTACATCTTTGACGATTACAAAGCTGCCTTCAATAGTGCCATCGGACATGGACTATACGAAGCCATGTCTGAGTTTGGTATCCCTGCGAAAATAATTCGTCTCTGCAGGTGTACCCTTACGAATATCAAATCCTCTGTTCGGATTGACCTTTCAATACGAGGTCTTAAACATGTCTGGCACCATATTTAATATGAGTCACATGCTGCTCGCATATGCCTATGATATCGATATTATCGGTCTGACGAGAGGTAACAGCTGCTTCTCATCTGTGGAAATGGAGTCAGCGACAATGGGTTTGGCAGTGAATGAGGACAATGCGAAGTTAATTGTATCATCGAACAAAGTGTCCTCCCATTGGAGACGCAGCGTGAACGTTTAGAACTGTTGCTTTGACGTGGTAGATGAAGTCGTCTCCCGCCGCCTTGGATAAAAACAACAATGTCAGCCTAGAATTAAAACGGAGAATAGTGTTCGCCAACAGGTGTATATTTGGGCTACGCGAGCACTTCATAAACACCACCATATCTCGAACCACCAAAGCCCTACTGTATCAGGTACTAATTTTACCGATCCTGCTATATGCCTCCGAATCTTGGGTGCTTACACAGGCGGATGCAGCTCATCGGGCGGTGTTTGAGAGAAAAATACTCCGCAAATCTATGGACCCATTTGCGTAAACGGCGAGTTCGGGATTCGGATGAACCATGAGCTGTACGAGTTATACCACGATATTAATGCGGTCAAGCAAATCAAAATGCACCGATTATTCTGGCTAGACCATGTCGTGAGGATGGATGAGGAAACTCCAGCGCAAAAGGTATTCTATCAAGACCACGAAGGACGGCGCAAAAGAGGAAGACCGCGACTACCTTGGAAGGAATAGGTGGAGGAATCACTAACGCAGCTTAGTAGGACTGACTGGAGACGGTGCTCACAAGATCGAAACGAATGGAAATCTCTTATTTCTTAACATAATAATAATCACAATCCCTTTACTCGAGATTTCGTGCCCGCCGGCCAGATAGACGGACATAGCTCAATGAGTGAAGCGAATTTAGTGTTAAGACACTTGTGGTCCAACTCGTCTCCTTAAATTCTTTAGACTTGTTCTTGTATCAAATGATATAAAACGACATTCTTATGGGTGAGAGCATAAAAGAAAGTCGTGGAATGAAGATTATCACACATTTGGGTTAGGATCGAGCCCTTGCACACTTTGCCGGTCTCCTCGATGATGTAGACACCGAGTTTCGAGTAGTCTATCTGCATTTGTTTGGTAAATGCTTCTCAAAAAGCCGACGTTTGGAAACTTAGTTAAACAGCCGTTTGTGTGAGTCTAAAATTAGATTCGTGATTACTTACTTAAATGCGGAAGGCTCCGTCATATCTCATACAAAAAATGCAATGGAAAATTGTTTGTTTTTTTAAGTTTTGGTGATTTTCGAAAACACCGATGACGTAATCATCCTACAACCATATTCACCCCATAAAGCTCCCCAAATTGTTTCGTTTTCTCAGCAACGAGAAGGAAATCTAACAATTTAAATAAATTACACATCTCATTTGCATTTACGTTTATTTCGAATGTAAATGGAAAATTACAGCTTTGTTTGGTTTATTGCATTTTTTGAATGGGAATTCTCAATTTGATTCTTTTTTTCCCCGAATAACAGAGGGAAAATCTCAGTACCAAATTATTTTATTAATTTCACACTGTTGGAACTTGTATTCATGGAAAGTTGTCTCACATCGGAAGTTGCATGGATTTTTTTTCAGTTGTAATGGCATCTAACTTATTGTCTTGTTAATTTGTTTTCATTTGAAATATGAAAATGTAAGATGAAATCATCCTAATTGACGTTTATGTTTTATAATTTTTGAGAAAATTTTTTATGATATGATATTTTTGTTGATGAAATTATTTACTTAAGGGGATTTAAATAATAAAACGTTTTAAGCTCCTAAGTATTACGATGGTTGTACTTATATATGAAATTATAGAAAATAACTTTTTTTCTGATGGTTTTTAGCAAAATATTCAACATGTACTTAATTTTTTTGCCGATATAAGTTTCCAAGTTCAAACGTATTGACGTACTGATGCTCCCGATATACAGTGCCAGCATATTGCGCATTCTATGGCAACAACCGTGATAGGATATCTTGGTACGATGCAGAATATCGCATAGCGTCTGAGGAACGCTACGCACTTACTTAACTTAATTTCCCTTTACACCCCATGAATGAGGTATGGGATAGCTTCTTGCGTTGTTGTAAATTAACACGCTTTCTATTTTAAGATTCACAACTAACGGCACCTACTTGTTTATCGACGAATGCGAACGTCACTGTTTGAGAAGCTCTTACTAGACATGCCGATTGACTCGACACTTTTACTGCAAAGTTGCTGTCAACAACATTCGAGGGAAGCCGACAATGAAAGTAACATTTTTTTTAGATGACTGCAGCCAGGATTTTAACCTGTGATCTCCCGCATTGTAGTTGCGTGTTCTAACCACTATGCCACGGCCGGTCCCACCAGCTACGCCAGTTCCATCGCACGGTTTGGCTTAAAGAGTGTATGCCCGACGATTGGAACCTAAGTGTATTATATCCTGTGCTGATAAAATGTGGTCCAAGTGTGTGTTCCAACTACCGCGAGATCAGCCTTTTACCCATCGCATATAAGGTCCTAGTGTGCTATGTGAAAGACATGCTACTCGTTTTCGCTGATGACGTTGACATCATCGGACGAAAACTGCGGAATGTGATTGCAGCCTTCTCAGGTTCAGGGAATCAGCGAAATTGGGTCTAACGGTGAACGAAGACAAAACTAAGTTATTAGTTTCAACGAACAAAAAATCTATTCGTTTGGGAAACTGCGTGCACGTTGACAACTATAATTTCGAGGTGGTAGACAATTTTGTCTAACTAAGATCCGCCATCAACAAAGCAAATAATGTCAACCTAGAAATCCGGAGAAGAATCCTACTTGCAAATAAATGCTACTACGGACTAAGCAAGCGATTCAATGACAGAGCCCTCTCTCGACGAACGAAAATCCAGCTATACAAGATACTTGAATCTTGGGTTATGACACAAGCGGATGAATCGGTTCTGGCGGTATTCGAGAGAAAAATACTCCGTAAAATATATGGGCCCATTATCGTTAACGAAGAGTGTCGACGTCGTATGAATCATAAGCTGTACGAGCTGTACATTGACATTGACGTGGTCAGATGTATTAAGGTGCAGCGGTTGCGTTGGCTAGGTCATGTTGTACGCATGGACAAAAATGCTCCAGCTCGAAAAGTCTTCGACAATCAACTCGATGGACGGCGCTAAAGAGGGCGACCAAGAGAACCTAACAGAACTTGGTGTGACTAACTGGAGAAGAAGCGCAGAAGATCAAGCCGCTTATAATATTTTTCTACGTGCGGTTTAAAATCCAGTAGGATTGCAAAGAAGTGCCAGCTAAGTAAGTAAGTGACGTATTGAGCACTTGTACCATATAAACGAACCAACTTACGCTTGTTATGAACAAATTGAGGCATTTAACTCATAACTTATATAGCAAACCTTGTACTTCATACTTTGATTTCTTGTAGAATAGTGTAGTATGAATGTATGTATTTTTAACCACCATGGTTTTTAGGTCGTTCAAACTGTCAGACTATGATTTCTGCTCTCAGAGTAACAATAATTGTCCTACCGAAGGCATAGTTCGCTTTGTCATCAGACAGTTTGGAATCCAACTTCGGCCAAATGGGTAACATATGAAACTTGGTTAAAAATCTTAAAATACACAGTACAACATTTTATTGTTTTGGGACTCAATTCTGGGAACTGCACGTGATAGTAGTCACAAAAAGAAGAAGTTCTGCATCATTCGTTTTCTCAAGTTACATGCCGTAATAATTTAATACCGATTTGAAGTTAGTAAGTATCGTAGAGGGAAATTTGTCACGTTCTTTTGTGTGACATAGCTCGAGAACCACTAGTCCAATGAAGCTGAAACAAATTTAAAAAAAATAAGAATTACAATTCCTTTAATCTGTTCATATAACGTTTCCCTACATATGCAACAGTTTCACATTTCCATTCATCAAATGATTTTGAACTGGATTCGTTTTGTAGCAGTTAGAATAAAACTACTGTACTACGTGACGTATGATTTACGTGGAATATCTATATATATAAAAATGGTGGCAAAAATGTATAATAATTCATCAATTGAGAACGGCTGGGCCGTTTTTGCTTAAACTTTTTTTAAGTTGTTCGTTTTTGCCAGGAGAAGGTTTATGTGAAAGAAAATTTTGGGAAAATCTTCCGGAAAAGTCGGAAAATTGGAAAAATCTAAAATTGCCTTTTTGTATGGAATTTTGTGTGCAATTCTTACAGAATGGCTCTTCGAATAGAAAAATGGAAAATTTTTGTTGAAAAATGCGGAAAATTCCGGAAAAATTCAAAAAGTTTGAATTTGTTTTTTCGACGAAATTTTACATATCGTATGATTTGAAAATTTTGGACGATGTAACAGTGTAATTATTCTGAAATGACTTTTCGAATGAAAAAATAGAAAAATTTTCGGTGGAAAACTCGGAAAATTCAGGAAAACTCAAAAAATTTGGATTTTTTCGGAACATTTTGTACAGCAAATTGAATTTTTGTATTACATTTTTACAATTTTACATTTTATTGTAAAATTTCTCGGAAAATTTCAGAAAAATATCGAAAATATTGGATTTTTTCAAAGAAATTTTTCATTGTATCGTTTGAATTGATGATTTTAGACGACGTAAGGATGGAAAATTCGTTATGATGTTTGAAAAATTTCGGAATATTGTGAAATTTATTATGTTAAAAGATTAAACGCGAAATAGTCGAACAATTTCAAAATCTTCTGCATAAGCATAATGCATTGGTCCGATTGTTCAAAACCGCATTGAATACAATGCATTATGACGTCCACAAAATCATTATCAGAGCAGACAAAAGACCCTTTGGATGCCATGTAAGACAATTCAATGCTCCCACTATAAATGAAGTCGCAGTGGTGACTGTTGGGGAGAATGTGGAATCACACGGTATTGTTCTCAAGCTTTGGGATGGTGGAAAAGTTAGGCACGTGTACGAGACTCATCAGTCATTTGATTCAATTCAATACCCGTTGATGTTCTGTGGTGGAAAGGATGGCTATCACCTCAATTTAAAGATGGTCAATAGAACGAAAGGTTTGTTTACAAGTCATCAGTTCTTTTTCATTATCCCTTTAAGTTCGAATTCGTATTTCAGGAGAAGAAACGAATAAAATGTTTAGCTTACAAGATGTTGACAATCATCTGTTAAGATATCGCCGATGATTTCAACAGTACTGCGTTGACATGAACGTCAAGGTCGAAACGGAGCGTCTCAATTTTATTAGTTTTAATCAGTCGCCACACTTCGAGAATCTCGCCAACAACTCTGCTCCAGCGAATCACATTCGTACATTGTTTGCTATCATCATAGCCACGTTGCATCTGCCGAACCCGAGCGCATTGTGGGACAAATTAAAGAACGAAATGGCTGACGACATTTTTACAGAGTTCGCACGACAACATCCAATTCCGATCTTGAAATTATATTCTGATCAAAGAAATGTGCGTGCTTATGTACGACAGTCTACTGTCGAAATTTGGAATACCAGCGCCAAATCGTTCGATGCATGATGCATTCAATTTGCAAAACTTTGATCGAGTTGAGCTGACTGAAAGGGTCCAAACAAATGTGCCGCCCTTAAATGCCGAGCAAACGAACGTGTACGATTCGCAGATGAAGGTTGTTGACGATGGAACGGGAGACATTTACTTTCTCGATGATCCCGGTGGGACAGGCAAGACATTCGTAATTTCATTGATTCTGGCAACAATTCGGTCAAGATCGCAATTGAGTTAGCTGTAGTATCCTCTGATATTGCTTCCATATTGTGGAAAGGCGGTCGAACTGCACATTCCGCTTTCTTCTCACGGTTGACAAGCCAACGTGTAGCGAAATTGTTGCGAGAATGCTAAATCATTATTTGGAATGAATGCACGATGGCGCATAAACGAGCTTTGAAGGCAGATGACCGAACGATGAATAATTTTCGATGTGATTTAACGAGAATGAGGCGATCAACTATTCGACAGAATTTTTGAACTCTCTAGATGTGCTAAAAACTTCGACGCATAATTCATGATCATGATCATTTTGCGGAATATAAATCATCCGAAATTGTAATTAAAGCGACGATCAAAGGGCAAATTCAAAGGAGAGAAAGTTCTTATCTCTCGAATTCCTATTATTCCAACCGATCTTCCCTTCCAATTCAAGCGAATTCAACTCCCCATTCGATTGGTATTTGCGATAACAATCAATAAATCGTAAGACCAATCGATGGAAATTTGTGGAATCAACTTGAATTTCCCTGCTTTTCACTCGGTCCGCTGTGCGTCGTCTGTTTGTCGGAAACAAATCGAAAAACATTGTATATCAGATCGCTCTTCACATATTTCGATTAAATTCAAGTAAATCAGATTAAAACTTGAACTATCTGTGTTTTACTATTATATGAAGGCGTTACCTTAGGAGCGAGACAACCTTTGCCGTGTCCAAAGTTGTATGGCAAAACAACGTTTGTCGGGTCAGCTAGTAACTTATGATAATCATACGCCACCATATAACAAAAGAGCCTAAAACGTCACAAATTTGACTAAACGATACGTACTAACATCAAATCGATATTAAATTATTATAGCATGTAACTTGACAAAACGAATGATGCAGAACTTTTTCTTTTTGGGACTACTTTGACGTGCAGTTCTCTGAATTAAGTCCCAAAATCATGTGTTGTACTGTGATATTTAACTTATGCAAAAATATAAGCCGGTGGACCTCCTAGGAAAGTTTTTAAATTTTCACTAGTTTCCATGTAATTTTTGAATACTCAAATGTTGTATATATTTGTTAATATACTAGTAAAATCTAATTTAAATTAATCGGTTTGAAGGTATTTGACTTACACCATATAACAAACATAATTCACTGTAATCGTTCTTGAAAACATTTCGACACATATATTTTAGAAACTATACACCTATCAAATCTAATTTATGTACTTTGCTCTTATACGCTTCTGATCTTGTTTATATTGTTTCTTTTACCGTAAAAATATAATATAAATTTGTATTTAGAACCCGTGTGTGTTTTTGTGGATATTGTATATTCTTGATTTGTTCGATGTTTAGTTATCCATTATCGCTATGTTTTGTTTGTTTAATTTTGATTATGTTCGTGCAAAGTTTTCCAAAAAGGTGCCAATGATATCTAACTAAACTTTGTGAAACGACCGCCAATAAAACTAATATTTATTTAATATTCAATCATATACGTCAGTCTAATGTTTGCAAATGCCCTCCTCATGCGTTGAGTAAGTAGCTGTGGGGATTTTAAAAGTATCAGTATCAGCGCAGTGTGATTTGTGAGGGTGGAGCCATTACACTAACTAGAAACTATTTAGTAGAATAACAAAATACTTAGATATGTTTGATTTTAAATAAAATAATCCTAAATAAACTTTAGGTGTTAACTGAAGATACATGTGTGACGGCAATGGTTACCAGTACACAAAAAAAAAAAAAAAATGTACGTGTTAGGTATATTTTCTGTACTAAGGCATCGGCAATTTTTTTGTTTTGTATTAAATTTCAATAATCTTAAATGTATTTCCTTGCCAGAGGGGAAATTTTCTTCGCGGCCATTGAAAATTATACTTGGATAGTTAATCCAAAAATATATTTTTTGCTAACTACGCCAATATATTGAAATAATGTTCCCAGACGGGATTATTGCGATAGTAATCAATTATTTCAAGCAATAATAATAGCGATGATGTACATCGAGATCCATCTGACTCTTGTTATTGACAAATGTACGAATATATTGTGCGAAATTTCGCAGCGATAGTTAGGCATTAAAGCGTGCCGCAAAGAGGTAAAAGTTCAAATTTTTTTAGACAGACTAAATAGTACTATGTCGTTAAATATATGAAGTGAAGGATGTCAAGAAATTGGTGTAAAAGGGGGAGTAATTTTAACAAAAAAATCCTATTTATATTATAAATGTGAATCAATCACGCCTAAACGGCTGAACCGATTTCAATGAAATTTGGAAGACAGTAAGTGTACTATATGGAAATGACCGTAGGCTATAATTGTTTTAATTATTAACGCTATGGGCGGAGTGGGCGTGTGGGCGTGGTAAATTTTGATTCACAGATAGTATTCGACAGCACGAATATGAATATGCAGACGAAATTTTAATTTTGGTTTAGTGGGCGGAGTGGGCGTGGCAAAACATATTTTAAGAGCTAGGGAGATTAAATTTGATACACAGATAGTGCTCGGCAACACGAGTATGAATATGCAGACGAAATTTCAATTTTTGACCCAATGGGCGGATTGGGTGTGGCAAAATTTTTTTTAGAGTTAGAGAGATACAATTTTATACCCATATAGTGCTCAACAACGCGAATATATATATGCAGACGAAATTTTAATTTTGAACCCAACAGGCGGTGTGGGCGTGGCAAAACTATTTCTAGAGTTAGAAAGATAAAACTTAAAACCCAGATAGTATGCGACAACACAAATAAGAATATGCGAACCAAATTTTCATTTTTGACTCACTGGGCGGAGTGGGCGTGGCAAAACTTTTTTTAGAGCTAGAGAGATAAAATTTGATACACAGATAGTGCTCGGCAACATGAATATGAGTATGCAGGCGAAATTGTAATTTTGGACCAGTGGGCGGTGGTGGGCGTGACCAAACTGCATTTTAGCCCAAGAGAGATACAATTTGGTACAAGATAGTACTCGACACTTCCGCTTTAAATTTGCAGACGAAATTTTATTTTCGATCAGTGGGCGGATGGGCGTGGCCATACTGTATTTTAGCCCCAAAGATTTAAAATTTGGTACACAAATAGTACTCGACAACACAAACATAAATATGCAGACAAAATTTAAATTTTGAATCAGTGGGCGTGGCGATACTGTCTTTTAGCCCTAGAGGGATAAAATTTGACAACCGAATAGTACATGGCAGCACAAATATAAATATGCAGGCGACATTTAAATTTTGGGTCAGTGGGCGCATGGGGCGTGACCAAACCGTATTTTAGCTCCGGAAAGTTGAAATTTGGTACACAAATAGTACTCGACAACACAAACATGAATATGCAGACAAAATTTAAATTTTGAATCAGTGAGCGTGGCGATACTGTCTTTTAGCCCTAGAGGCATAAAATTTGACACCCAGATAGTAGATGGCAGCATAAATATGAATATGCAGCGACATTTTAATTTTGGATCAGTGGGCGGATTTGGCCTGGCAAAAACTGTATATTAGCCCAAGAGAGCTAAATTTCACAGTCAGACACTACACGGCAACAAGAATATATGCAATATATGCATACGAGATTTAAATTTTGCATCAGTGGGCGGATGGGGCGTGACCAAACCGTATTTTAGCTTCGGAGAGATAAAATTTGGTACCCAGATAGTACTCGGCACTTTAGGTTTTAATTTGCAGAAGAAATTTTTATTCTCAATCAGTGGACGTGGTGGGGTGGCAACACTGTGCTTTAGCCCTAGAGCGATAATATTTGATACACAAGTAATACTTGATACAAAAAAAGTACTAAAAAGTACATTATTGTACTAAAAATGTACTTAAAATTACAATTGATTGTACCAAAGAGTATAATTTATTGTGTCAAAAAGTACTTCAGTGGTACCAGAACGTACAATTTGTTGTACTAAAAAGTACAATTAATTGTATTAAAAAGTACATTGGTACCAACAAGTACTAAAAGTAAAATGTATTGTATTAAAAACTAGAACAATTAACTGTAATATACACAATTAAAATGCTTTTATTGTACCAAACTAACTTAATATTATTTTCAAATTTTATTTGCTCTCATTTTCAGCATGTTGACAACATGTTTTTCCGAATTGTGTCATTAAAGTTTAAGGACTATTTACGCGGCGTTAGAAAATATATGTCGGTAAAATCTGACAACCCAAACTCATTTATACGATGCTGGCACGTTTCAAAGGGAAATTCTGACATTGAGCCTTTATAGTACTCGGCAATGCAGACATGAATAAATCGACAAACTATTAATTTATGGTCAGCGGGTATATGAAGACGAATATTTTATTTCCGATTCAAATATGCTAAGCTAAGCTAATTCAAATATGCTGCAGTATTACGTTTATAAGATTTGAGGGTAAAAATAATTTTCTAAAAATAGGCATATATGTATGGGTACCGGAAGGGGTCTGCTGATATAGCCCATATTCATTTCCGATTGCTCCAATAGCAATTCTATTAAACATATAAGTATATTGTAATCGCATACTCTTTGACAAAAATTTTGCAATTGCCAGAATTTACAAATACTATTGCAGCGAATATTGAATACCCCTATGGTTTTGCCAGTATTGGGATTTCCAATACGTAATTGCGGAAATTGATAAATTTGTTAGAATAAAAAATAAAAATCTAAAATAAATAATTTTGTTTTCCTGAAAAAAAAATTCCACATCAAAAAACAATCTGAATAGAGGCAAAGTATTAGCACAATGTTGAGCGGAAGTAATTTCAGAGCGCACAGAAAAATCGATAATTTTATATGCCAATCGTCCACAAATGTTTTATTAATCGTTAAATGTTGGTTTTTACTAAGAAATGAACTTGGAATCACTCTGACTTTTCTGATAAGATGACCTCCACTTTCGCTTCATACTCCAATGTGATTTCGACAGGCTTGTATTGATGCGAATACTTAAATGGAAATGTAGTCTGTGTACATAATATTTTTTATACATATTATTAAATAAACAGTCGTGCATTTATTATTAATATATATGTATTTAATCTTTTTCTCTTGGTGCATTGTTTTAATCGTCATTCATGGTGGAACACATATGGACGCAAATGTTGATAACAAACAAATTGAACAAAAAATTTAATTGGAGGAGTAAACAAACCACAAGAATGTGTTTTCTGGAAGCAATTAAAAAAAATTCCGAATGATTTTCGTACTGATTCACGCTTGTTACGCTACATCCTATCGAAATGCATTTGCAATTTCTAAGATTTTTAATGGTGACCAATAGACAATTGGCCATTAGTAATAGGATTTCGGAAATTTCAAAAGCAAATTAGAAAGGTTAATTTTGGAATATGTTAGCGAAGATATGTGTAATTATTATGGTGTTTTATTAGTCATCCTATTACAACTAATATTTACTGAGGTTTCGGGAAGAGTTAATGACTCGTGGTGACATGATAACCTAAAATACCCACCTGATTAGAAGTTAAGAACTACCAAGAAACCTTGACTTCACAAAACTGATTTCTTTCTAGTTAACAAAAGTATAAAGCAAAGAGAAACTTTCACAATTACTACTGCACAACGTTCCAAATTCTGTTGTTGATGACACATAACGTTGCCATAGCATACGTTATGGAAACGCTGCAGTATGCATACAAAAAAATCGTATGGCTGCACCCAAACAAACTCTTTGTACGATAAAGAATGCTACATAAAGTCTGAGGTAATTTATGGTACAGTGGATATCGAATATATGAAATACCTAAAATGTATTAAAACAATTTCATGATATTACCATATAAGCGTTTACAACATTTTAATTTTGCGGAATCACAATATGACACTGTGATCACTTCTCTTTACGATTATAACAGATATTATTAGTAGAAGTTAAAAAAGCATTACCTTCTTCTAACTCAAAATTGGAGCATTTTAATTAAAATGTAATTAAAGAATATCATTGCAAGAAAAAACAGCAAACTCAAATTTCTTTCATCTATATATTTTTAAATACAGGGTGGTGCACCGAATGTGCAAAATAAGAATTTCAAATATAACATTCTTTTTATCAAAGTATTTCATCAATATTTTTTTTATTGTATAGAAAATTCAATTTTATTTTATAAAACTAATTGGTTTAGATTAATGATATCCATGCTCATCCACGCCTAAGCGACACCGGATTAGAAAATCATGTATTTATTGCAGCCTATAGGGTTGAATCCGTAGGACCGGCCGTGGCATGATGCTTAGAACACGCGACTACAATGCGGGAGATACCGGGTTCGATTCCCGCCTCCAGTCATCTATATATTTCTTTCATAGCCGGCCCCATCGATGTTGTCGACAGCAACATCGCAGTATAAGTGTCGAGTCAATCGGCATGTCTAGTAAAAAGCTTCTCAAACAAGTGACGTTCGCATTCGTCGATAAACAAGTAGGTGCCGTTAGTAGCGACTCTACAAATAGAAAGCGTGTTAATTCACAACAACGCAAGAAGCTATCCCATGCCTGATTCATGGGGTGTAAAGGGAAATTAAGTTTTTTTAAGTTTAAGTTAGTAACAAGGCAATCGAATTGTGTGGTTGAAACTAATGGTACAATGTTTAAAAAACAACACATGAACACCTTCTACGAAAATTTACAATCCTTTCCATTTGGAAGACATGTAATACCCCTGTTATTTGGAAGCGAGAGGGTACGTCTTTCAAATCCCTCTGCATTCTATTTAAATGCCTTTGGCATTCCTTTTTTGAAAAACTATTCCCAAATAAGGACTACCGGATTCATTATATGACGAAGGCCTCTCAAATTCCGCCGCTGGGTAGTAAGAAGCCATATCATTCGGCATGTTTAGTAAAAGCCACTAAAAATTGCTGACATTCGCAATCAAGCTTTAGGTCCAGTTGTGCGAGTCTAAAAAAAGAAGCAGTTTCAACTCTCCTATATTTCATTTCAGTTGCCACGCACCTTCTAGTATATCTCTTATATCTCCCGAATTCACCCACACACATTTTTGTACATATCTGTGTTGCAAGCGGTTTTCAGAATCATAAAATCTATTCAAATTTTTTTAAATATCTAAGGTTACACAGTACGTGGTTGGCGCAAGTGGCAACACAAAAACTTCCGTGTAATTGTGTCCGATGAACACCCCGCTTGTTCGCCAAATTTCAATTGCCTGTTTGTAAATTGTTACAAAACCAGTTATTAACAGCGGTAGTTATTTTAGTATCACTAAATAATGCATAAGAGCGGTAATTGTCCACTCTGTGCATTACCAGTAGATAGTTAAATGGAATATAGAATTTGAAGTTTGCGATATAAGCAAAAACTTGTTGCTAATACAAAGTAAACAAAGTCCCGCTATTCTCTCGCTGGAATTCGTACAGTTTGTGTTCTTTTGCCTATTTTGTCAGTCGTGCAGTGAAACTCTAAGGAAAAAGTCATAAACGTGAGGTAAAAAATAATTATCTTTTAACACACTTGTATTATAATGAGCAAACGGCTTATAAAAGGTTATTTATTAAAGAAAATTACTATTATATAGCAAAATTTCCTTTTCAATTTCACACATTTTGGTAAAAAGGACTAGTGAAATAATGTGACACTGGTAATGCAGAAGGTCGATTGTACCCCTCCTATAACAACCCATGTTAAAGTAAACAGTGTAACACATAAGAAGTAGATTGAATGGTAGCTAGTGCTGCATATTAATGGATAGCGAAATTGATAGTGCGGCACTAGAAACCCAAACAAGCGGAACATGCATAAACAATGGCTTGTATTTGTATTATCCTTACACCTCTTGGGGAATATCATCTTCGCACTACTCAGGAATATCATCTTCGCACAATAAGGTTGATTTTCTAATTTGTCTTGAGTATCTTTAAACCCTTAAGGTTTTTGATGATGGCGGAGAAGTCAAAACAAAGGGCGCTGACGATGACATTGTGGTTTATGTCGAAATTATGTCATTCGATCGAGATGTCACAAAATATATCCCATAATTCGTGATTAATGAACTCTAATGGCAATGATAAAATATTGCCCATAGTAACAAAGATCTTAAAACGGTCTATGAAACCACATCATATTTTTATTAATGTATTAATTTTCTTCCAAATGTGTATATTTTTAACTCTATTAACAGCCTTACGTTAATTAAAGACTTTCGTCAAAATTTGTAATAAATTTTGTGTAAATTAATAAGTTTTATTTTTTATGAAAAGAAATAGCTCAAAGATGGGTACGGCTGCAGAGGCAGGGTCTTTAATTCTATTAGAAGATATCTCTTCCAATCACTCACAACTGTTTGCCAGCTTAATTATAGCTTCCAGTGTCCTTTAGTACAATAAAATAAATCTTGAACTCAAAGCAATTAAAATATTATAATATTTATACAAAATACCATTAGACTTAACTTGTTAAATTTCTTTATATACAACTTTTATCTTGTCTAACAATCAACAAAAAAAATTCATAACGCGTCACTTTTTTCCGTCTACCAAGTGTTGAATACGTATTTTTATTTTCATTTTGTTCTTAATATTTTTAGATATAGGGTGGCGGGCACGCGATGGGTCGTGACACAATTACAATTTAGTAGTACTTTAATTGTCTTGTTAATTATTCATTTATATATTTGTTGCTGTTGTTGTGTGGTTAGATAGTATATTTGGTTTTGCTACACAAACACAAGACAAAGAGGCGCCAGTACCAAGTTACTAAGAAATGTGAGTAACATGACGGATATTTTTCAACGTGAATGTGAAACATCACGATTTTTTGGTCAACAAAAGTTGATTCATAAATTCGTCGCATTGATGTCTGAGACAGATTGATTGAAATCAAATGCTAGTCCATTTACGTCATTTACGACACGTCATCAACCAGGTGTAATGTAATGACTCCCACCAATGCAAGTAGAGCAAAAGTTTCTAAGTACGATAAAAACTGAGTGGAGAATTGTTTCTTATGGTCAGCTTCCGCTTAAGGCGAATCATAAATTGTATAATAGCGATTGTATTAAAAAAAACGTACTACCGCTACTACAATAAGATACAGCCGTGCTTAGAGTCGTATAGTACGCCTACAATAACAACAAAAACACGGTTACTATGTTAGCTAAATATGTACCTATGTATGTTTGTTCTTTATTTAGACGTGGGGTGATATCATCACATCCCAAATATTCCAGAATTATGTACGAAAACAGCAAACAAAGTAAATTGTGCTGTGCACAAGCAAAATATGCGAAGCGTAACACACCAACTGAGTAGGGAACAGTAGTGGGGGCGAGGAAATGGCGATAAAATAGATACGTATAAGAGGTTGACTCTACTTGAAATACAATTTACTTAACTAAAAGATACGGCCATCAAACGGCGCCAAAATGTCCACTAGCATAAGTGATGGCGTCACAAGTTCATAACAAACAACAACAATAACTAGAAACGATTTGCAAATGGAACGAAAGGGTGAGTTTTAATTGGGGTTTTTAAAGCAAGAACACAAAACAACAATAATTTAACTGGCGGCCGTTTTATTAAAATGGACTGGTCAACATGTATTGACATCCATAACTTTTACTAGACTGCTATGATGTGGTTCAAAATGGTATATTAACGACATTTAACATCATATACGTAGTATAGAAAAGTCTGTTGAATGAACTGATTTACACAGAGCTACACTCTATGTCATATGCTGCCATGAATACTATTTTAGATTTTGTAATTATGCAAAAGACTCAGATTAAAAAAAAAATACAATTATTTTGTGACTTTATTTTAATTATGGAGGTTCTGCTTGAGAAGAACTCAGTGTTAATTGCTAAAGGGTTTTATTTAAAATTTTTTTTTTAATTTTATATAAAATCCTTCAAATAGTATCAGATGTTGGAGTCTTTGTTATGACTCAATAGAACTATCTCTGACATTGTATTTTAAGGGAAAATTTCATTTAAATTATGGCCACCACAACTCCACAAGTGGTATATTCGAAAGGTCCAACTTTCGGTCACTCTTTGCAGCATTGCCACTATTCTCAGACAACAAAATGTCAGTTATCATGATGCAATAGCGTTCGCCATGGACGGTTATGTTCTATATTGGTTTATTTTTAAGAAAAATTCAAGAATCTTTTGGAGTTGCTGGTCAGCCCAAATAAAGCTATTGTACCACAATACTTAACAAAATTCGAGGCGATAATGGCGGATACTTTAAGAACCCATTGACTGACATTAAAGAGATTAAAGTCTACCGGTTTGGACGATTTGGATCTTGTAAACCTCGTCATTTTGTTGCAAACAAGAAACCAACACGTTACTTAAAAAATGCGGGTTGTATTTCTTTGCAACCCATGAATGCGGTATGGGATAGCTTTGAGAAGCTTTTACTAGACATGCCGATTGACTCGACACTATACTGCGAAGTTGCTGACGACAACACCGAGGGGGCCAGCAATGATAGAAAAATATAGATGACTGGAGCCAGGAATCGAAGCACGGATCTCCTGCATGGTAGTCGCGTGTTTTAAACACTTTGCTACGGCCGGTCCTACCAACACGATACCCACGGTGTCAAATCGATTGGTAACGATCTTTAGCTACACTCCCCACCACAGCCGAAATATTTCCCTCACAAAGGGTAGATGTGGTATTTTAGGTCGCGTATCATGCCATATAGTACACGAAATACCAATTTTCTTGTAGTATTGGCAAGAGTAGTCTCCGAAGGACGATTATGCGCAATATATGTTGGGTGATGTGCAAGCAAAACTTTTTTTTACAGAACACTGGTTTACGTAATACAGCTTAATAACTTGCAGACGTTTTTGCGGCATGAGTCTTCCCAATGGGCGGAGTGAGCGTGGTAAAACTTTTATTTAGAACTAAAGAGATACAATTTTGTACTCGGCACTTCAGGTTCAAATTTCCAGACGACATTTTTACTATCGATCAGTGAGCGGAGTATTTTGTCGGTATCCTGCAAAAAGGTCTCAAGTCCATTTTTTTGTGAAATGGACATAATGATGCAAAAGTGACTCAAAAGTCATGGTATATATACACAAGCGTCCATAAACTTTAAATCATCATCATCATCAAAAGTGACTTGAGACATTTTTGCTGGATACCAACAATTTAAGTCCTAGAGAAACAAAATGTGATTTCCTGATATTATAGTATTCGCCACAATAATTACAAATTTTCGATCAGTATTCGTGGTTAGAAGAAAAAGAGAAAATTTCTCTTCAATACAAGTTCAAATTTGCAGTAAGCGGATGGGGCATTTCAAAAAAAATTGTATTCCCAGAGAGATAAAAATGAATTATGTATATGGTACAACCGATATGAATATGTAAAATTTGTTTCAAAGATAGTACTAGGCACTACAAATAGTGGTGTGATGCTTATAACACGCGACTATTACAAGGGAGATCTATAGTTCGATTCCTGTGTCCAGCCATCTAAATTTGGTTGGCGGTGGAGACGTGACAAACGTATTTTTTTAACCCCAGAGAAATCAAATTTGATACACCGCACATTGGTTGGATCTGTGAAAATTTTGACCTTAATATGAAGGAGACTTCCAATGAGCATAAAACATGGTACTAGGAGGGTTTTGCGGTTGCTGTTTTCGAATGCAGAGTAAAATTTTGAAATAACAAAATGGAGAAAACAGAATGGCTGGCATTTAAAAAAAAAATCCTGCATTTAACTGATACTGTACTTAAGGGGGTTTTTGGGGTCGATGATTTCGAATCCGGAGAAAATTTTTGGAAAAACAAAACGGCGGACATTTTTTTCAAAAAATACTAGAATTTAATCAATATTGTGCCTATGTGAGTTTTTGGGGTCGCTTGTTTCGAATCTGGAGTCATATTTTTAAAAACAAAATGGCTTGCATTTGACTGATATTGTGCCTAAGAGGGTTTTTGGGGTCGCTAATTTCGAATCTGAAGTCAAATTTTGAAAATGGTAAACATTTTTTAAAGAAAAACCCTTAATTTAAGTGATATTTTGGGGATTTTTAGGGTCGCTGATTTCGAATCCAGGGTCAAATTTTGAAAAAAAATAAAATGACAGAGAGAAATTCGCGGAAATTACGTTTAGGTGAATTCTAGCATTTTTTTAAATTATCCCAATATTGCAATGTTTCATGCCTATCAGAAGTCTCCTTAATTTTCGGAATAAATTTTCCAAAATTTTTATCGAACGATGGACAAAATAAGGTAAAAAAGGCAAAAATTGGCAGTTTATTCTGGGTCAGAAATTTTCAAATTATGTGAATTTTAGAGCCTCTTAAAAGACCCCTTATGTTACTGAAACAAAAACAATGCCATTTCTTTTGAATTATACACAATTAAAAAACAAAATTTTACCATTTCAATTCACAAAAAAATTTATTTTTTTTGTTAAACTAAAATCTAGCATTAGTTATAACTCGCCAAATTTTGCCTTTACATTTTACATGAGGTCAAATCTTAATGGCTACAGCATATCGGTAAATTATCACATGGAAAAAATTTGTTATCTTCTATTTTGGAGATTTACTTTATATATAAACAAAAAAAAGTAACAATTGGACTATTTAATTTTTTGTAATTTCGGCCAGAAAATTTCGATTTCCGACCAATGTGCACCGATTGTACTCGAGGGCGTGTTGTGGCACTACAGACATACATTTTTAAACGGATATTTTAATTTTGGTTTGTGAGCGGAGGTTGTGTGTGGAAAGTGAACTTTACCACAATATAGGCCTGTCTCAGCTATCCACCTTTCATGGATCGCCGGCCCCATCGAAGTCGTTCATAGCAACATTAGAATAGTTGAGTAAATCGGCATATCTGGTAAAAATAAGCTGATCTACGTATTCGTAGGTACGATTGTGCGAGACTAAAAATAGAAAGGTGTTTACTCACCTAAATGCGAGAAGTTTCCTCATATCTCATCCATGGAAAATAAATTTGTATTAAGATAATTTTCAGTAAGTTCTTAATTGTAGACATTCCCTTTTTAATCGTCCTTTTCTAAATTTAAGTCTTTTGGATAAGTCTTTAAATTGAGGGGATTGGAAGGAACAAATTGGCAAAAATAGTGACAAATTGGCAAAAATTTATATATATGTGCAGTTGTGTTCCTTGCCATTATCTCTGCTTATAACAGCTCATGAAATACCTGCATATGCACTAGAATTTGAAACGTTGAAGACGAATATCTCGCAATGAACTTTTTGTCACTTACATCCCTTTGCATTTAGCCCCATCAATTCATACCAACTCAGAGTATGTATTATGAGTCAACAAATGTCAATCCTTCAAAGATCTTCTCAATTGAGAAGATTCTTTTAAGTGTTTGGTTTAAGATTTATCGAACATTATTCACTAAGTGATTTCCTGTTACGTCACCATTTGTATTCATTGCAAACATTTTCAATTAAAGGAAAATGTTAAACTTGCAAATAACACCCCACAATCGGCTTTCAAAATAATGTTTTTTCCCAGAAATTCATTTACTAATTTGGATCATATTCCTCAACTGAAAATGTTTTCATGAGAATTGACTAAACGAACACAAAAACATATACAGTCAGTGTAAGAGGCCGCCACATGTAAAGATTGTTCGAATTTGGTCTGTTTACCGACATTGCTTTGTACAAACAGTTCACAAACACACATATGCACAGAAATGTACCGATGAGTTTTAAAGTAGAGTAACTTGAAAAATTGCATTCGGTTTGCACTATTACATGCAACGTGAAATAACGCTGCACACTTAAATTAAATGAGGGCAAATATTGTATTTTTTTTTTTGTATTAATGCAATAAGTATTGTTATTAGATTATGCTTGATTGTGGCATAAGAACCGGCCGTGGCATGACTACCATGTGGGAGATCCATGGTTCGATTCCTGTCTCCAGTCATCTACATTTTTCTTTCATTGTCGCCCCTTCGATGTGTTCGACAGTAACTTCGCGCAGTATAGCGTCGATTCGGCATGTATAGTAAAAGCTTATCATTTGTCTATAAAGAAGTAGGTGCCGTTATTCGTGAATATAATAATAGAAAGCGTGTTAATTCACAACAACGCCATTCCAGCTATCATGGGTTGTAAAGGAAAATTAAGTTTTTTTTTTATATGATGATAAAACCCTAAAAGCTTTTTACAATTAACTTTTTCCATTCCTTTTTAGAAAGATCTGAAAAGTGTGAGTTAAGCCATTTCCAAACTAACCGGCACGTATGTACTGCATTTCAGCATTTGTTTTGCTCTCCTTTTTTGTAGATAGTATGACTAATTCGTCTAGCCAAAAGTTAGTTACCTTTGAACCCTACCAACACAGTGCTCGCCAAGTATCAGTTATTGGCGTACAACAACATTGTTGCTTACTGTTGTTGGTGTGTGTTTCAATTGAGTAGAGCGAAATTCATATGGAACACTTCCAAATCAATTAAATGTGGAATTTTTAAATTACGAGCACACATTTTTTTTGCCTTTTCTAGTTAAGTTTCTATATAGACGTGTGTGTATGTGTGTGTGTGTGTAACTAATATATAACAATGAAGCAGATGTGAAAAGATCGTTCTACTCATTTCTGTTAGAAAATCTAAGCACGAAACAAAACAGTGAAGAATTCATTCACATGTCTTAACGAGAAAGCGAACTTAGCTGTATATTTTATTTTAAATAAATTAAAATACCTAATAGGATTTAGCTGAGATATGGTGAGAGTGGCCATAAGTAACTAAATGCAATTGAAAATAAATATGACTAACAATATCAAATGTAATTACCTTCATAGAAAGCAATTACTCTAATTTTTAACTTATGGACGCTTGTTGCTGGATTTGTCAAAATACCTTTATACTGTAAACTTATCCGGTAAACTTTATCTGCTTTATAAGGTACTATTAAATGCGCTTGTTGTCATGGTAATGTGAAATGTTTAAAGTGCGTGCAACATCGCTATCTCACTACCCTCCTCTGTTATTATGATGAATAATATTAAAAAATGTATAATACTGAACACTGGTCCCAATTTCAATTTTGTTTCCATACATACAGTGTTGTAAGTTTGAATAGTAGGCATGGCATACTAAAATTTCGGAGTTTTTTGACTGATCAGATCACGCCATCTATCGCCTGGTGAGCACTACATATAACTCGATTAAATTTCACTTCACTGATTCTTTTAAAAATTACCTAGTATTAATAACTTCCAAAATGTAGTTATGCAGTTGTAATTTTGGTACCTCTCACACAAAATTAACTATTTTTGGATAATTAATATTTCTCCCATTACTTTCAAACAGTAAACTGCGGACAAAATCAAAACATTTTCCACTCGTATACCTCCCATGGCTCCAAACTCCCAAAATGACCTGATTCACCGCAAGGTAAAACCTTGGAAAAATCTGACCCAGAAATGAATGGGCATTACATATTGACCAATTCTTGAAAAAAATATCTCTTCCTTTACTTCCGAACCGAAAACTGTTGGATTTTTAAACTTGGTCAATTTAATTACTTACTTACTTAATTTCCCTTTACACCTCATGAATGAGGTATGGGATAGCTTCTCGCGTAGTTGTGAATTAACACGCTTTCTATTTTTAAATTCACAACTAACGGCACCTACTTGTTTATCGACGAATGCGAACGTCACTGTTTGAGAAGCTCTTACTCGACATGCCGATTTACACGACACTTAATACTGCGAAGTTGCTGTCAACAACATTCGAGGGGAGCCGACAATGAAAGACAATTTTTTTTTCTTTTTTTTTAAGATGACTGGATCTAGGAGTTAAACTTGTGATCTTCCGCATGGTAGTCACGTGTTCTAACCACTATGCCACGGCCGATCAATTTAATTACCTAACTAGTATTTCCCTCAAAACATTTATACCGAACATGCCTAACCCCTATCTTCAAAATCTAAGGGGGCTTCCAAAAATACAAAAAAAAAAAAATTCTCCACAGTATAATATTTCCGTTAAAATTTTTTGTATGGGCGCCAAGAATTTTTTAATAATTCAGAAAAATTTTGCAAAGAGGGGCTCCCCTAGGGTATGAAGATATTGGATAGGTATGTTGGGGAAAAATTTAGGGAGGAAAATACTAGTGGGATCGGTCATACATTTTACCCCATGGAATAGCAGGAAAAAACCAGTAAGTAAGTTTCAGTCGGGCAACCCGACTCACAAATACCCTCATCCTCAGTAAAACATAAAATTTTCTATTATATTAATAACTAGCTGATCCGGGCAAACGTTGTTATGCCTTCAAATTTAAAAATTTCAAAAAAAAAACTAAATATTGCGCCATCTGTCGGACAAACTACACAGAAACACTACTCACGGCCCATAGAGCATGCATGTACAATAGGGTGAGCTTAAAAAAATGTTTTTGGAATTTTTCATGGGCCAAGTTAAAATTTTATTAAGACGTACAAAAAAACTCTATGTGAATTTTGTTAATTTTTTTCTTAAAGGTTTAGGGGTCGCTACCGGGGTTCGAAATTCAAAATTTTACCGTCATCCTGAGGGATAAACAGAATAACTCGAGTAAACCTTAACTGATCCTTATAAAAATTTTTCAGTATTAATAATTTCCATAACAATGTAATGGAATTGTAAATGGGCAGAATTGCCCCACCCCTTCTGGTACCTCCCATACAAAATTACCTATTTTTTGATAATTATTATTTCTCCCATAACTTTCAAACGGGCAGCTGGATGGCATTTAAACTTGGTCAGTTTAATAACCTTGTAATAATAGATAAACTCCCAGAAAATCAAAACCTTTGTCACACCCCTTCTGGTATCTCCCATACAAATGACCGAATTAACCCCCACATTTTTACCTACATATCTTTTTAGTAAGAATACTGAATTCAATAAAATTTTGTGTGAGATGAACACATGCAAAAACTTGACTCGTGAGTGAATATGGACTATATCGGCCAACCCCTTCTGGTACCTCCTATACAAAATTACCTATTTTTAGACAAATAATTTTTTACCATTAATTTCCAAACAGACGGCTTGATGGCATTTAAACTTTGTCAGTTTAATAACCTTGTAATAACAGATAAACTCCCAGAAAATCAAAACCTTTGTCACACCCCTTCTGGTACCTCCCATACAAATGACCGAATATACCCTCATAGTTTTACATATTTATGCTACTTATTTGACAGAAAATTTTGATTTTTTTCATAGGTTAACTTAAAATTTTGTTAAGACGTACAAAAGAATGCGCAGTTTTAAACGTAGAAGTCATATAATATCAACCGGTCCTGAAATATTACTTTTTAAGAGGTTTAAAAATGCCTGGACAAAAATTGATCATTCAAATTTTAAACCTGGAATATCGGATGATCTCATATTAAGACAAGTAAAGAATTCTGCGAATGCTATTTGTTTTGCCGAAAATCAGCTTGAAGAGTTTCAGCCACGAGAGGACTACAAAGAGCTACTTAAGCTGACAATAATATTCTGCGGGATGTTCCAAAAACACAAATATTCTTCAGAGCACCAGCAGGTCATCACCGTGCTAGATGGCAGGCTAAGGCAATATATTCCTTAAAAATATATTTATTCAGAGAGCAGTTCAAGTTAAACGAAAGCGAATTATGTGGATTACAGGATGTTTGCATTTTTATAATTAATATAATATTTACCTTAAATATTGGTTTGAATCCACTTCTGGACCTTCTGTTCAAGAAATGACCTCCAGTTATTAAAAGACTTGAAGTCTTATGCAACAATTAACAAAGAGACAGCGGCAATAGCCTTAAAAAAATTCTAGGTCAACTCTGGTATTTTTAGGATGAGCTAGTTGGATTTGCATTTTTGATGACAAAGTTTCTCATGAAATTAAGAAGAAGATGGTAAATGCTTTAAACATAGAAGGAGTAGATAATCCAGAAAAACGAATTACAGTGGATGGAAACCTACTACATTCCAAAAGTCTCGAGCAATTTGTATCCAACAATACTCTTAGATTTTTCAGCATAACGGGTATCAAATCGGGTTTCCTAAAAAAAATGTTGAAGATTGGGAGCAAGATCCAGACTTTAAATTAAGTAAAGAATTAGTTCGGTCTAGGTTGAAGGTTGTTAATGATATTGCTGAACACGGAGTGGCCTTGATGAAGGAATTCAATAAATTGCATACACATTATGGAGAACAGAAGCAGTTCCTATTATTATTGGTGAAGGAATTTAGAAAAAAATATTCAGATCCTAAAAAATCTACCATGTGTAAACAATATTTTACAATATTTTAAAATTTAAAGAAAATTGTAAGCAGTAATTCATGTTTAATATTAATGTATTAAATTTTTATTTTAATATTATTTTTAACTGTTTAATTTAATTTTTATTTTCGAAATGTACCTTTTTAAATAATAATACAACAAAAACTGATGAACATATTTGAAATAAATCATTTTTTATTAACTGTACTGTAAAAATTCCTAAGTTGGACTGCAAATTAGTGGAGGGGGGGCAAGACAATAGCATTGCATTATCTATGTTGAATATCTAATAACATTCATTAAACTAGATTTATGTTTAAGATAAGCATTAGTAAAATTACAATAAGCGTATATCTTTAGCAAAATATAAATGAATTCTGCATACTTACAAAAAAATGTATGTAAAAATATGGGGGTTAATTCGGCCATTTGTATGGGAGGTACCAGAAGGAGTGTGACAAAGGTTTTGATTTTCTGGGAGATTATCTGTTATTAAACTGACGAAGTTTAAATGCCATCCAGCTGTCCATTTGGAAATTATTGGTAAAAAATTATTTGTCTAAAAATAGGTAATTTTGTATAGGAGGTACCAGAAGGGGTTGGCCGATATAGTCCATATTCACTCACGAGTCAAGTTTTTGCATGTGTTCATCTCACACAAAATTTTATTGAATTCAGTATTTTTACTAAAAAGATATGTAGGTAAAAATATGGGGGTTAATTCGGTTATTAGTATGGGAGGTACCAGAAGGGGTGTGACAAAGGTTTTGATTTTCTGGGGGTTTATCTGCTATTACAAGATAATTAAGTTGGCCAAGTTTAAATGCCATCCAGCTGTCCGTTTGGATATTATTGGTAAAAAATAATTTGTCTAAAAATAGGTAATTTTGTATGGGAGGTACCAGAAGGGGTTGGCCTATATAGTCCATAGTCACCCACGAGTCAAATTTTGGCATGTGTTCATTTCACACAAAATTTTATTGAATTCAGTATTTTTACTAAAAAGATATGTAGGTAAAAATATGGGGGTTAATTCGGTCATTTGTATGGGAGGTACCAGAAGGGGTGTGACAAAGGTTTTGATTTTCTGGGAGTTTATCTGTTATTAAAAGGTAATTAAGCTGACCAAGTTTAAATGCCATCCATCTGCCTGTTTGAAAGTTATGGGAGAAATATTAATTATCAAAAAATAGGTAATTTTGTATGGAAGGTACCAGAAGGGGTGGGGCAATTCTGCCCATTTACAATTCCATTACATTGTTATGGAAATTATTAATACTGAAAAATTTTCATAAGGATCAGTTAAGGTTTACTCGAGTTATTCAGCTTATCCCTCAGGATGACGGTAAAATTTTGAATTTCGAACCCCGGTAGCGACCCCTAAACCTTTAAGAAAAAAATTGGAAAAATTCACATAGAGTTTTTTTATACGTCTTAATAAAATTTTAACTTGGCCCATGAAAAATTCCAAAAACATTTTTTTTTTGCCAAATAAGAATCAACCTAATGTACAATTTGGTCCAGTAGTTTTTGAGTTTAGCGACCACGAACAAACACGTAATTTTTATATATGTAGAGATTATATTAATAAAAATCGAGTTCTAAAGTGGGCGGAGTGGTACATTTGTATGGGAGGTACAAGAAGGGGCGTGGCTAGTAGTTCAGTTTTCTCCAAAACTTTGTCCTGTTATAGCTTCACAAAATACAGAATTTGGGCACGATCATGTCAAGTGTATTGATATTATTACTCCATCTCTAAAGTGGACGGAAAGGTACATTTGTATGGGAGGTACCATAAAGGACGTGTCTAGACTTCCAATATTTTTTCCAAAACTTTATCCCGTTATAACTTAACAATATACATAATTTGGGCACGATCGTGTCGAATATATAGATATTATAACTCCATCTCTAAAGTGGGCGGAGTGGTACATTTGTATGGGAGGTACCAGAAGGGGCGTGGCTAGACTTCCAATATTTTTTCCAAAACTTTATCCTGTTATAGCTTTACTAAATATATAATTTGGGAACGATCGAGTTTGATGTATTGATATTATTACTCCATTTCTAAAGTGAGCGGAATTGTACATTTGTATGGAAGGTACCACAAGGGGCGTGGTCATTTAGCCCATTTTCAATGCCGTAAGTAGTTTTGGGAAATTATTAACTCGTGCAAAATTTCAAAACATTTCGTTGCGTCTTTAGAAAGTTATCGTGAGAACCAGCCGGACAGCCAGACAGACGGACATGGCTCAAACGGCTTAAAAAGGCATAAATCGAATTTGGGTCGTATCAAATGATATATACCCTCATCCCTAAGGGTGGTTTTGAGTTCATTTGAGCTATAATAAAAATACCGTCATTCAAATTCTTGTTAAGTGTTTTATTTAAAATTAAAAACAAAAGTTCTAAATGAATCACGCTTTTTGCATCGAAACATGCGGAAAAATGTAAAAGAAAATTAAAAAACGCTGTTTTTATAAGCTAAAAAATAGCTATACACTTTCGCACCATATATGGTAGAATCTACAAAAGTCTTTACATTGTAATTAACTTGTACAATTATAGCCGTTAAACCTAACTAAAAACGTTTAAAAAAAATATATTATGGTTTTTTTTTATCTACATGCAAAATGTATGCAATTTAATTATTCAAAAATTAATATGCTTTTTACGGAACAAATAATCTTAGCTATTACAAATTACGTCAAGAAAGCAGATAATAAATACATTGGAAATGGCTTGCTAAAAATTAAAAATTTATAAAATCAACTAGTGGGCCCGGCAATGCTTCGCTATTGCATATTAACTTGTAATATATTTCACATTTAGGTCTACAAAGTACTTTAAAACGGTACTTAAGCTCGACAATATTATGTTGAGTTTATTAACTTATGTAACTAATTTGTAGTAGCGGGAACCGTAAAAATCACTTTTGTTATGCCTTCTCCTCCTATTGACCGCAAATGAAAATTTCGTTTGAAGCTTCATGCCTTTAGCCATAAAAACCTCCTTTGCCATGTCTTCTTCTCATACGGACCAAGAATATACCCGAATACTCTCTATATATTGAACTCGTATAACTATTTTTTGAGATAATTCGGTCACCAACGTTTGGCTAAACAATGTGATGATCTCACACGCTGCATGATATATTACGTCGTCGTGTTAGAACCATTTCTCCTTCAAATTATGAGCAATGACATGATAAATAAAAAAATCAAATCGTCCACTTGCTCTAGTTATTCTACCAGTTGGATTTTATATGAATGTAGACCAAAATCTTTCCTCAGCATTTGCTGAGACGCAAAAATCGTAACCAATATCGGAATCTACGATGAATTCTTGGAAAATTTCACTAAGAAACAATATGTATAAAATCAATTCCTAGATTTCAGGTAGACATATTTTTTTAACAATGAGCAACTATTGAAACCTTCAGACCTATGTGCCCCGGCTCTAATTTTTACCTACTATTCCGATGCTTGGAGACCAAGACGAAGAGAATGGTTAATTTTTGACATTGTTTTCTGTATACCAACACTTAGAGGCCATAACTTTTTAAACTTAAACTTAAAAAAACTTAATTTCCCTTTGCACCCCATGAATGAGGTATGGGATAGCTTCTCGCGTTGTTGTGAATTAACACGCTTTCTATTTTTAGATTCACAACTAACGGCACCTACTTATTTATCGACGAATGCGAACGTCACTGTTTTGAGAAGCTCTTACTAGACACGACGATTGAATCGACGCTTAATACTGCGAAGTTGCTGTCAAACAACATTCGAGGGGAGCCGACAATGAAAGAAAATTTTATTTATTTTTTCTTTTAAGATGACTGGAGCCAGGTTTGAACCTGCGATCTCCCGCATGGTAGTCGCGTGTTCTAACCACTATGCCACGGCCGGTCATAGCAATACATAAATTTGCTTCTATAATACTTCATTTAGTTTGTTGGGAAATCAGTTTTACGCAGAAGTTTTCGGTTTGTGCTCATTTAAAAAACAAAAAAATCTCTATCTGAAATCTTCCTGCTTCCCAGCGCGAGCTAGGAATTGATTTTAGACACAAATTTTATTGGTGAAATTTTCTAACAATTAATCGTAGATTCCGATTTTAGTTACGATTTTTGCGAATAAAAAAATTGGCCCACCTTACTATTCATATCTCTAGGCGAACTGCAATATACTGTGGAATATTGACAGTGATAACTACTTATTTTAAAAGGGT
This sequence comes from Muscina levida, assembly GCA_964034835.1. NCBI lineage: Eukaryota > Metazoa > Arthropoda > Insecta > Diptera > Muscidae > Muscina > Muscina levida. Next base: position 61,503,541 of record OZ035884.1, on the reverse strand, counting down.
GTAGCACAGCCCACTTCCACCCTTACTGTAATTCATACTGCAGCAATAACATATGTAACAAATTACATCTTCATGCCTCTGATAATTTATGAGATATAGCCTTTTTACTTTCAAGTTGTATGGGCGGTGCCACGCTCAATAATCCAATAACAACTAAGTACAGCCAGAGACTAACAACAGGTCATCAGTACCACTTTCTAAAATTATCTTATAAATCAGTCTATTATAAAAGCCCTCACAAAGATTTTTGAAAAGTGGTGAGGCATCGCTCTCTTCCTACCTGGCAGTAATTAATACTGCTCCAACAACATATCTACCAAATCTCATTTTTATACCCCTGATAGTTCATGAGATATAGCCCTTTTTATTTTCAAGTTGTATGGGCGGTGCCACGCTCCTTTATCCAATCACAACCTTTTATAGCCAGCGACTATCTACTGGTCAACAGGACCACTGGGTAAAATTTTCGTATCAATCGGCCTATTAGATAAGCCGTTAGAGCGATTTTTGAAAAGGGGGCGTGGCACCGCCTTCTTCCTAACTGACAGTAATTAATACTGCTCCAACAACATATATACCAAATCTAATCTTCATTCCCCTGATAGTTCATGAGATATAGCCCTTTTTATTTTCAAGTTGTATGGGCGGTGCCACGCCCCTTTATCCAATCACAACCTTTTATAGCCAGCGGCTATCTACAGGTCAACAGGACCACTTGGTAAAATGTTGGTATCAATCTGTGTATTGGAAAAGCCTGCAAAGCGATTTTTTAAAACGGGGCGTGGCACCGCCCCCTTCCACCCTGGTTGAAATTAATATAGCTCCAACAACATATATACCAAATCTCATCTTCATACCTCTGATAGGTCATGAGATACAGCCCTTTTGATTTTCAAGTTGTATGGGCTGTGACACGTCCCTTTATCCAATCACAGCCTATTATAGCCAGGGACTATCAACAGGTCAACAGTACCACTTGGTAATATTTTCGTATCAATCGGTCTATTAGAAAAGCCGTTAGAGCGATTTTTGAAAATTTTATATATAAAGATTAGCCAAATTGTAGTTTCGTGAATTGCAACAACTCAAAGTTTAGGGCACAAAACTACTTTTTAAAACAAAACGAATGATAAGATACCTAAGGTCTAAATCATCTCCTATCTTAAGAAAGGATAAAACATTAGTAGTGGCCAAATGATAGATACCTTCAAACCAAAAATACAAATGCCTTGATTGAATACAAGCTTTTCTTAAATTTAACTCAATTATCTTTAAAATTTATGCAAATTTACAACAATTATTATCACCATAATAACATTGTTCAGTTTTATTAATAGTGTATTCATTCGTACGGATTTTATATTTTCAACACCAATATATGTTTATTACATATTATTTACAGAAAGTGTATTGGAAAGTTTTCGAATTAAATTATTAGCCACGCCCCTTTCATGGTAACAAGCTGCCAATGCTACTGCTATAACTATATTTACTAGAGGTCACTGTTCTAAGTAATTCTTAGCGCCAGTTTCAAATGAATTAGAAAAACAATGGAAAATATCGTGACTAATGAATGAACTTTGCACAGCAGTGCGGTTGATTGTGTAATTACTAAAGAGAGGCATTTGCTCTGTCAGCAACAACGTGAAACCGGTTAAAAAGTATCATCTGCTGTCATCATACATACCTACATGATTACATTCCTCGAGAGCTATAGAAGAGAGACTAAAGTTGTAGTATTCTCAATGGGGAGGAAGAGTCAAACAACTTTACATAAGTCGTGTTTTATTTTTGTGGAAAAAATAAGGTTTTCACGGCTAAACAACAATTGGGTTGTTTATCTATCTTTTGCTGTCAAATTTAATCCGTTTTCAAAATTGAAAATGATGCCAGGTAAAGTTATTTCTTCAATTCAAAAAACATATTTATTTATACATTTAAATCTAAACATGTAAAAAAAATATTACTTTTAAAAGTTTTCTAACATTGAAATAATTTATTTTCTTTTTGCTTAAAGAAATGCAGTGGAGAAAAATTATCTTATAATAACGTAAGAGAAGATTTTTATTGCAAATAAAAAAACTTTGTACGTTCTTCTATCTCCAGCTTTTTCCCCAAAAGTCGAAAGTTCTTAAATCGAAAAATTTTGAATTACTCGAAAAACTCAACTTTCCAATAATTTTCCTTTAATGAAGTTTTCTTTTTGGACAGATCACTTTTGTTGTAATCACTGCTATGTACGAAGTTTTTTATTATCCACAGTAATAAACTTGGAAATATAGAATCATAGAGTCAAAAAATCTAAAATTTTAAACTTACTTAGCCACTGCCCTAATGTCGAAATGAGCATTTTGTCGATGGAAACACTAAAGTTTGGGTAATTCAAAAATGTGTTGAATTCTGTTCTAATTGGACCACATTTGGAATTTATACGAATTAATTTTCCATTTAAAATTCACATTTGTTTAACGGTTAAAACAGTCCTATTACAATAACGCCTATGGTGGCTTCAGGTTTCAGCTGTGAAAGATCTGTTTGGAATTTATTATATTTATTTGTAGTAGGTAAACCACAAAACAGCTGTTAAGATTTTATATATATAGAGGTCGTAAACTCTTATATCAATGAGTTTTTCGTATAAACCGCGATAAATACGGAGACAGATAAACTTGTATGAATGGAAGCCCCACATACAGGTGTAAAGTTCGAATGAAGTCGTATCTTTATAAAGTGATCATCACATTTCACGACATTTAGGTGTTTTAATGACACACAGTGGAGGAAAAGGAGTTTAACACTTAAGGTTGTGACAATGAGTTTAGAAGGCATAGCAAAGGGTACTGATGAAGATGGTGTGTCAACCATCATAATAACTATCTGCCCTGCCAGCTGTCAACATAATCCATTTCACATAACTCTTGTAAAACAAATTCTATTGGCAATAATAGAATAGATCATGAACCGAACGATGAACACTCATTCGTTTTTTGGACATTTGAAATTTTACAATGCAATTCTTGACCGATTTTCAAAATTTTGCCAGATGATGTAATATTTTTGTAAACATAAAATTGTATTTTTTTAGAATTTTAAAACTTCATTATCTAGGTATATATGAAAAAAAATGCATAGTGACCTTTACCGATTTGGCACATTTTTTACATAAGACTTTCTTAAAACTTTTCCAGGTTGTATATTAAGTTTTGTTGTAATCGGAAATATATATATTTACTTCCAGTTAAGCTTAAAATATAGTTTTTGCTTATATTTTCACTAAGTTCAATTCGAAACATACGTTCACATTGATTGAGGTCAGCTCAAAATATTTTGGACACGTAATCCAAAAAATATTTTAAATAAATGTCAAAAATTATTTGTTGATCGACCTAGAAAAATTTTAAACAGAAAACGAATTCAGAATTTAAAAAACGTACGTTCTGTGCCCAATTTTGTATCAAGTAATACAAAAAAAACCTGTAAGAAAGTTTCAGTCGGGCAACCCGACTTACATATACCCTCACCCTCAGTAAAACATAAAATTTTCTATTATACTGATATTATTTGTCCATTTCTAAAGTGGGTGGAGTGGTACATTGGTATGGGAGTTACCAGAGCAAAATAGGCCCAAAAGGGGGAAAACCTGGTACAATTACACAGACCAAACGGGTAAAGGTAGAATCGCGAAAATCGGTATGGGTTTTCTTCCCATATAATTGCAGAGCTGAATGAAGAGATTTCTTGGAAATTCGTACTTTTGGTACAAACAAAGGTTCAAAAAAGAATTAAGCTGGTGGTACCATCACCCGAATCGAACGGGTAAAACTATTATCACGACAATCCAAATGTGCATGCTGCCTATAACTAGAACTATAGAGCTGAACTAAGGAATTTTTTAAATTTGTACTTTTAAGGCTAAAAAGACTGGTACCGTCACCTAGATCAAACTGTTGTGCGATTTAAAGAAATTTTTATCGAAATTCATACTTTTTGGGGGAACAAGGCCAATAACGGGATATAATTGGTACCACAACCCAGACCAAACACCTAAAGATAGAAACGCGCATATTGGTGTGAATGTTTATGTAATAAAGAAGTAGTGCGATACAAAGGTATTTTTGATTGGTATTTTTCTGATTTTTGGTTTTCAAATAACTTTTACCTTTACTATTTCTATTCTTCTATTTTTGGCGTTATCTCAATTTTTCTAAAAAGTGCTGTTATCTAGTTGTTTCATACGGCCACAGAAAACTATGATAAACATATCGTCGGTATACTTTGTAAACTGATCAACGCTTATTATTATATTTCTGAGTTATTGATGATTTAAAGTTTATGGCCGCTTGTGTTTTTATACAATAACTACAAATCTACTGTAACTAGAATGAGAAATGAAATTTACAGGACATAGAATATGTCTTTTGGAACACTTTTACAAAAACAGTTATCAAGTAAACTTTTTGTGTTTTTGATATGTTGATGATTTAAAGTTAATGGCCGCTTGTGTTTTTATACAATACTGTAACTAGAAATGAGATTTTTTTACAGGACATAGAATATGTCTTTTGGAACACTTTTGCAAAAAAAAATCTCAAGTAAACTTTTTATGTTTGTGATATATTGATGATTTAAAGTTTATGGCCGCTTGTGTTTTTATACAATAACTACATGTTACGTGCCGCCATTTGCACCAAATGATACCAGGCCCGCTAGCTCCATCGGCTCTCCCTCTGGGAGTGGAATCATCCCAATCATTTGGCCTAACGGACGAACAATTACATTTCATGAACAAAACACAAATTATTACATCAATACACACAAAGCACATCTGGAGTGGGAGGTAGGTATTAACCTCCAGCGGCCCATCCCATCCTTAGTCGCAAGTTTCACCACTTGGTTTACGCGACCCCTCATATTTCACCCGCTATTGCACCATACCCTTTATTGCACCTCCCCTCGTATTTATAATTTACTCACACATAACTTTTTCTGTTCTTTCAGTCACTTTTAATTTCATTTTTTCTTCATTATTATCTTAACCTACTCTTAGAACTAACAATGTTTTTACTTTCTATGACATTTAATAATATTTTTATGAGTCTTTTTGACAAAAAAAAATAAAATTAATTTCTTCTTTGTTTTTCCTTTCTAGGTATTACTCATTTAAAACGAATCCGGCATTCAGGAAATACTTTAAGCCGCAATATTAACAGATAATAAAAAAAATATATAAATATAGATATTAATTTAATGTAATAAAAATGTAAGACAAAAAAAAAACAAATAATGAAAATTAAAACAAGACTAATTCAAACATTTACTTAATTTCTATATTTTTTTAAAACCTAAACAAACGAAAATATATCGAAGAAAAATAAATGAAACAAAGTGGACTCTAACGTCACTGGGGGGGCCTGACAAATTCTATTTTTTTTTAAATCCATTCAAATTAAATTAATAAAAAAAACCTGAAGGAGCTCCCTAAAGTTTATCTTTTCTTTAATTGAAATTCCTCTTAACTCATATTCATAAAATTTGTAAAACCCTCAAACATATTATAGCTGACACAACGCTTCGATTTATCTTCGTTTTTACATCAAAATTAAAAATAAAACGCTTTTAACAAACAAAAAAAACTAAATTTCGGCAAAATCTTAAACTAGGGGACACTCACAAACAACACTGTATCAACACACATAAGACACATAACAATAATTCGTTCTTTTTTTTTTTTATAAGATTTTCTTCATTGGGGTATTATTTTCATCCCTCGGCTTCACTAGGATTCTTCACTAATTTCTCGCCGACTTAGTTTTCGTTGGCCCGCGATCTTTCGCTTTCATTCCACAGAAACTTATTCAAGTTGGCCATCAAAAAAAATCGGTAAAATAAAAAGAGGTTACCTGGTGTCCGGCGGTTGTTATTTTTAAGGGTCTTTTGTTCCGGATTGGAGCCGTATTAAATTGATGTTCCTCTCACCACAGTAACCTACATTTTAATTAGATTTATTTCACTTTTAATTTTGCCCACTTTTATTAAGCGTTCACCACACACATACCTCTTTGATTATTTTAATAAATTTATTTAATAAAATTGAACTGACGGTGCAATTATCCGGTTCGCCTTCCTCTTCAAATAATGTTTGGTCCTTTCGGAACTTTGATTCTATTTATTCAACTAGAATTTTCCCGGTTGTTCTTACTAATCACCATAAACTTTCTTCTTCGACTGAACTTTACTTGCCGTTTGTCTTCCTAGCCTTTTAGATCACGCGCCTTGGCAAGCTTGGGCAATCCTCTTCCAACCAGCCATCTTTTTTTCATTTTGAAATTTCCCATAAATCAATATATTGTCACTTTTCTTTTCAGATGTGATTAAAATATTTGTCCTTTTTTTAATTTAATAAAAATTATATTATGTGTCCCTTTCTTATTTTTAATCCCCCACTCAGACAAATCTATTTGGATAAAACCACTCTTAGACACAAACCCTTATGTTAATCTTAACTCTTGCTGAAAACAGTTCTTATCATTCATTCATTAGTTTCATTAAATTAACATTCAAACATTACTGGCTATTACACTAACAAAAACGCCAACATAATATCGCAATACCACCATCATCCATCTGGCATCTCCCCGATAGTACGATTTACTACAACTGGTGCCTACACAGCTGATCCCATTTTATTCATTCATTTGCACGCTGGTAAGTTCATATATGTAATATTTTTCTTTGTTAATTTAATTATTCTTTTATTTTCAGGTTTTATTTTACGTTGCATGGTCAAGGCTATACGGAGAAGTATATTCAATTTATATTTGGACGTCATACTAATCTATTTTTCTCTTTTTTTTCAGGTCGGTTCATGGGCGCTTGAGGGTTGTACCAGATATTACACAACAACCCCTGGCCTCCATAATGAACCATTTGCTGCGCAACAGGCACATATAAATGGGCGATTGTTGGTTGTCAAAGCGCTTAGGCGCTTCACAAACCATCTTTCCTCCATTCTAGAACACCAAGTGCCATATTCTCACCAGCCTGATTGGGCGATCGATGGTGGTCAAGGTGCTTCGGCACCTCACTTACCATCTTTCCTCCAAACTGCAAAACAGGCACAAGAAAAAGATTTTTGGGCGAGTGATGGTGGTCAAAGTGTCCGGCACTTCACCAACCATCATTCCTCCGAATAAATTGCAAATTAAAGATGGTTTCCGTGGCTCCATAGTGGAAAAATGCCACACCATAGCGAAGCTCCACGCAAAAATTTTTTTTGCTCGGTTTCTGCGTGTGCTCGCCCGCAACAAAACTCCGATCCTGACAATTTTCAAGCGGGCAGGAGCGGTGTGCGAGGGACGACAATTGGGCTTTTGTGGCTCAACGTGGGGAACTCTCACGCCCTGAGATTGTGCTAGCCGGGCATAATTCTACAAACTACGGGAAGTAATCTGACTTTATACATTCTTTTAAGATTTTACTTTGTGTATGTTTCGTTTTTCCACAGGTGCACTCGGACTAACCTCAATTTGTCAACACGTCGAGACTTTGTCGGGCTAACTATGGTGAGTATTTCATTGATTTATATTTGTATATAGACACTAACAACATTTAGGTGTATAATTAAGATTTATGACGGACTGGGTGTATAATTAGATTGTACATAAAAAAAATGGACAAGACATACGAAAAGGAATATTGCACGTTCTTTAGTCAGGTACGTTAGATAAATATCACAGATATTAGGACGAACACAACACGCATTCTTAAACCTAGTATTGCACTGTGATTTTCTACGCCTTACTAAATTACTATTGCACTTTAAACCTTTATGTCTTTCGCGTGATATATCCCGATAGATTTGCCTTGTAAATTTTCAAGCTCATACATGTTGTTTCCAATCGGCCTCAGGACCCTAGATTTTACAAATTTCTTACAAAATTTTGAATTTATATTCTTTCCAAAATCGCTTAGTACCGTGTTTCTCCTGTATACTTCTTGACCGGGTACAAACTTTACTTTTCTCGCACGTTTATTATATCTTTCAGCGCTCTTTTCATACGCCTCATGCATATTTTTCCTGATTTTATCGCGAATTACTTCTAGTTTGTCGTTTCTGTTTGTGTTAACGATTTCGTGGTCGGTTAAGGAGGAAAGTTTGCGAGCCAATTTATAGTCGTTGCCGCTAGAAAACATATGAAACCCGAATAACGCGAAGAATGGTGTCACGCCCGTGGCCGAATGTACAGAGCTTCTTAGTGCGCATTCGATTTCTGAAAGATATAGATCCCAATCGCGATGGTCTTCTTTTAAATATGCTCTAATCGCAACTAACACGGACTGATTTACCCGCTCTGACGCGTTCGACTGAGGGGAATAGACGGCAGTTCTAATATGTTTGATGCGATAAGTTTCAATCATGCTTTGGAATGCCTTACCTATGAATTGGGCCCCGTTATCGCTGTGGATCACTTCTGGTACACCGAATTTGTGAAAAATTTCATTTACTAAGAATCGAATGACATTATTCGCTGTGGCGTCTCTCATAGCCTTTAAAAAGGTGAACTTTGAGAAGTGATCCACAACAATAAAAATATAACAATTGCCACTTTTAGACCGGGGATATTTCCCTAAAAAGTCTATATATAACTTTTGAAACGGTCTATCGGTCACCACCTCCTGTCCGATTTCAGGCATTAAATTGTGGTTGGCGGGTTTTATTTCCTTACAAGTTCTACACGATCTTACATACTCTCGAATTTGGCAATTCATTCTAGGCCAGTAGAAAAATCTTTTTACCCTTTCCAAAGTTTTAGCCACCCCGCCGTGAGCAACTGTATTTGGAGCATGCGCCTTTTCAATTATTGAACTTGTCAGGTTAGAAGGAATCCACAATTTCCATGTATAGTCCTGATCAATGTCCTGATCTAGCTTTATCTTCTTATATATCATACCATCATCAATTCTTAAATCGGGCAATTTCTCAGTGTTCGCGTTTATTGCGTTTATTAAATTTTGGTATTCTTCGCTTTCGAACTCGGTCGTTTCAAAGTCTAACAATTCATCTTTGGATATTTCAGCTATGAGTGCCCTAGACAACATGTCAGCTACTACATTTTCAGAACCCTTTCGGTGCTCTATTTCGAAGTCAAATGCTTGTAATTGTAGCGACCATCTTGCAAGCCTGCCGCTAAGATCTTTTAATGACATGAGCCATTTAAGGCTAGCATGGTCGGTAATGACCGTGAATGGCATCATTTCCACATACGGCCTAAACTTTTTAATGGCCAACACCGCTGCTAGGCACTCCTTCTCCGTCACACTATAATTTCGTTGACACGCATTTAATTTCTGGGAGTAAAACGCAATTGGGTGCTCTTCATTTTTCTCATTTAGCTGGTACAAAACGGCACCTACTCCATAGTCAGAGGCATCACACTGTATATAGAAACGTTTGGAAAAATCAGCATGACGCAAAACAGGCGCAGTTGTAAGAGCCTTTTTAAGTTTCTCGAAAGATTCTATAGCTTCTCTTGTCATTTCAAATTTCTTTGCTTTCTTTAATCTGTCTGTAAGGGGGGCGGAAATTGTAGCAAAATCTTTTATAAACCGCCTATACCACCCGGCGGTACCCAAGAAGCTTCTTATTTCTCTTGGATTTTTAGGTAATTTTATCATTTTTATAGCCTGTACTTTCTCCGGGTCCGTTTTCAACGTACCCCCACCTATGATAAACCCAAGATATCGAAGTTCCTGAAAACAAAATTTTGATTTTTGTAGTCCTATCGTCAGATTGGCCTCCTTTAAACAGTTCGCTACTTCTTTTAACAGTTTTAAATGTTCATCGAATGTACTAGATATCACCAACAGGTCGTCAAGATATACAAAAACATTTTCCTTGAGCCTTTGGGGTATTACCTGGTCCATCAAACGACAAAGCCGCTGTGCAGCATTACAGAGGCCGAATGGCATGACTCTGAACTGATATAAAGGTCTCCCCGCTACAGTAAAAGCTGTATATTGCTTACTTTCCTCATCTAACTCGATCTGCCAGAAGGCATATTTTAGATCAATACTGCTAATGAAGTGCGTTTCATCGATTCTGCTTAAGATGCCATCGATATTTTGCAATGGATATGCGTCTTTGACTGTTAATTTATTAAGCTTTCTGGCATCTAAACAGAATCGATTTTTACCGGGTTTTCTTACTACTGTAGTTCGGTGACTCCATGGACTTTCACTTAGTTCTATGACGTTTAATTTAAGCATATTATCTATTTCTTGGTAGACTATTTCTTGTACGGCTGGAGAAATTGGATAATATCTATCCTTAACAGGTACTGCATCTTCAACTAGTTTTATGGAATGCTTCATCAATGAAGTGTGACCCAAGCCTTTTTCCTCGAATGAATAAAAACTTTTTGTAACTTCTTCCAGCTGGTTTCTTTGCTCAATAGATAATTCATGAGGCTTCATCTTATACTCTATCTTATCATTCATCATTTCGTTTTGCAATTTTTCTATATCTATCTCCTCTACTCCTATCACTTCTGGGGCTAATCCGAAAGTTCGCCAAAAATCAATTCCTAGATAAAGATTTTGTTCCAAATCAGGACAAAGATACATCAGCATGTTGTGCTGTTGTTCTTTATACTTTATGGATACATTTAATTTTCCCAATATTCTATGCTGTTGACCACCGGCAGTTTTCACGTTAGTCAACATCGGACGAATATTTAGGCCTAATTTCTGGATAAACTCTCGACAATCTTTACCTAATAAACTAACTGAAGCACCGGAGTCTAAAAGTCCCTTCATTGGTATATCGTTTAAACGGACCTCCATAAAAACTCGTGGATCACAACCTTTCTCTACGGCTCGGGCTACAGACTCTATGAGGATTTTTCTATTCTTACGGCGATCTGCAAATTTTTGTCTAAGTTTCTTAATATTTTCAGATATGGGTACTTTTCCGGTGTTACTTTCAAAAATTCTTGCCCTTACTTGGTCGTAATTATCCTGCCGAATCTCTATTGGTGTGTAGTGTCTCATTCCCGGTTGATATTCATTACTATTTGATTTATCTATTAATTTTAATGTAGGACTTGTAAAATTTTCAGAGTCTCTAACTGCAATTTTTAATTTATAGTTGTCGCAGGGTTCTCGGCCTGACGTAGGGCCCCTGTTGTCCCCACGCCCCGTTTCCTGTTTTCCAAACAATTCGGACATGTTGGTGTTATGACCCCAGGACTGCCGCACCTGTAGCAAAACAAATTCCTAGTGGTAGATGGACATTCCATAAAAGTATGTCCTGAAACCTGACAATTCCAGCATTTAATTGGTTGTCTCGGGCGTTGCTGGTTTAAGTGCATGGCTGCCACTTCAGATTCACCGGGATATGCATAATCGTAAGTATTCTCGTAATTATCTACATATACCTCATTTACATGTCTCATTGGCCGTTGAGGCATTGGAATGTTTCTATTTTCCCGCCGTGGAAAATTCTTTTCTGCCTCATTGCATTCTATTCTCAATTGTTCCACTGAGGAGACTGACATGGGGTATATAATTCTGCCTATACTTTCTTTTATATTTCTTTTCATTATTTTAATCATGTCGTATTCAGTGATGGGTTGTACCAACCTTGAGCGAAGTGTACCCATTGCGTGGAAATATTGATCGATGGATTCATTAGGCTGTTGCTTTCTTTCAGTCAAATCACCTATTAATTCAAAATTGGAGCGGACGGTCTGATATTGGAGATGCAAAGCATGACGGAGTTTAGGCCAGTTTAATGGTCTATGGCTATGAAGATACAGCCAGTACCATTGGTTGGCTGTACCCCTTTAAAAGTAGATGGAAATCTCCTATAATATCTTCCCATGGTATATTGTGCTGACTTTGCAGATGTTCGAGTCGGAATATAAAATCATCCACACTCATATTCAAGGTATTACCATCAAAAACAATTCCTAATTTGTCAATTCTAATTCGATTTGGTCCCATACTTAGGTTTCCGTTTGACATCGCTGTATAACAGTTTCTCGGATGATCTGTCAAAATCCTGTTCCCTGAAAGTGGCTGATTATTCTGACCATTTATACCACTGGTCAACCCACTTGCAGCGAGTACCATATTTTCGTTGGGTAAGCGGTTTTCATCTCCCGTTTGACGATTTGGGGCGCTTTGGAGTACTTGATCGCTCCTAGTTTGCACATTAGCGAGATCAGTAACAGCTTTAGCTAACCTCCCTATAGTTCTTTTCAAATCTGTCATTTCCTCTTGGACTTTTTTGACCTCATCTTCTAAAGATGTTCTAGATGCTCGACCCTCATAAAACGCGGTTTCCAAGTCATCAGACACTCTATTTTGTTCCATATTCCCATTTCCGTTCGATATACCTTCTGTATTGCCGTTCTGGTTGGAAGAGGTACCCTGAGCTCTATCTCTGGTATTAATCGTCCCTGACAGATCAGCAAATTGACATTCCGCTGTGTTCTCGTTTGGCGTTGACATTTTTGGCTTCTTCTTAAATATTTTTCTTATTTTCGGCAAAGTATGTTGTGGTATGTTGGTTAGATTTAAATCGGGCTGTCTTTCTCTTTTTCTTGATCTCGTTCCCAAGTACATTCCTTATGGACTACTTTCATCAATTATTAATTTTCTTTATTTATTTATTTTATTTTTTTTTTTATAGGATATTAGGCTTACTAAACAAACAATCAAAAAAAAATTTCTTAATAAGGCTAATTCAAAAATTATTAATTTTTTTACTAAACTTTTATTTTTCTTATTTCTTTTCTAATGAGGGGGGTGCATTTCACAAGAGCATAGCGTGCGGAACTTTATAATTTTATTCGACTCTCTCTAATGAGAGCACTCCTTTGATGTGCTTTCAGTCAAATTTAACAACAAACATATTTCAATATTTTGTTCAGGTGTGTTCTTTAGTAATTTGGCCACTCGGCATTAACACCAAAGGCCATTGATGACTTATGATACTTCAGGCCTCAAGATTCTAATCTTGAGCGGCTATCAACATAGGGTCATCAATGCTCCACAGCCTGAACATAAAACAGAATCTACGTTACACTTACAAAAAAACAAAATCTTAAACACTTTGTACAACTAGGGACGTAATTCACAAACACCTAGGCTACATAAAATGGTTAAGTAGAATTAGTCGCGATATCTTTTAAATATTCCGAATATTTATTGTTTGAAATCTTCGTACATCTGACTTCAAGGTTATACCTAGAACGGCTACGAAGTTTTCGTGCATTAAATTTCGTATATTTTTTTCCAGGCACCACGTTGGTCTATTGAATTGTAATCTCTAATGGGCTATTGTATCGTGTTTAGGTGTGGTACACAATTTTTGTATTTTAGATGCGTTGAAAACGCTTTTCCTTTCGATTGGGCGCCATATTGTTACGTGCCGCCATTTGCACCAAATGATACCAGGCCCGCTAGCTCCATCGGCTCTCCCTCTGGGAGTGGAATCATCCCAATCATTTGGCCTAACGGACGAACAATTACATTTCATGAACAAAACACAAATTATTACATCAATACACACAAAGCACATCTGGAGTGGGAGGTAGGTATTAACCTCCAGCGGCCCATCCCATCCTTAGTCGCAAGTTTCACCACTTGGTTTACGCGACCCCTCATATTTCACCCGCTATTGCACCATACCCTTTATTGCACCTCCCCTCGTATTTATAATTTACTCACACATAACTTTTTCTGTTCTTTCAGTCACTTTTAATTTCATTTTTTCTTCATTATTATCTTAACCTACTCTTAGAACTAACAATGTTTTTACTTTCTATGACATTTAATAATATTTTTATGAGTCTTTTTGACAAAAAAAAATAAAATTAATTTCTTCTTTGTTTTTCCTTTCTAGGTATTACTCATTTAAAACGAATCCGGCATTCAGGAAATACTTTAAGCCGCAATATTAACAGATAATAAAAAAAATATATAAATATAGATATTAATTTAATGTAATAAAAATGTAAGACAAAAAAAAAACAAATAATGAAAATTAAAACAAGACTAATTCAAACATTTACTTAATTTCTATATTTTTTTAAAACCTAAACAAACGAAAATATATCGAAGAAAAATAAATGAAACAAAGTGGACTCTAACGTCACTGGGGGGGCCTGACAAATTCTATTTTTTTTTAAATCCATTCAAATTAAATTAATAAAAAAAACCTGAAGGAGCTCCCTAAAGTTTATCTTTTCTTTAATTGAAATTCCTCTTAACTCATATTCATAAAATTTGTAAAACCCTCAAACATATTATAGCTGACACAACGCTTCGATTTATCTTCGTTTTTACATCAAAATTAAAAATAAAACGCTTTTAACAAACAAAAAAAACTAAATTTCGGCAAAATCTTAAACTAGGGGACACTCACAAACAACACTGTATCAACACACATAAGACACATAACAATAATTCGTTCTTTTTTTTTTTTATAAGATTTTCTTCATTGGGGTATTATTTTCATCCCTCGGCTTCACTAGGATTCTTCACTAATTTCTCGCCGACTTAGTTTTCGTTGGCCCGCGATCTTTCGCTTTCATTCCACAGAAACTTATTCAAGTTGGCCATCAAAAAAAATCGGTAAAATAAAAAGAGGTTACCTGGTGTCCGGCGGTTGTTATTTTTAAGGGTCTTTTGTTCCGGATTGGAGCCGTATTAAATTGATGTTCCTCTCACCACAGTAACCTACATTTTAATTAGATTTATTTCACTTTTAATTTTGCCCACTTTTATTAAGCGTTCACCACACACATACCTCTTTGATTATTTTAATAAATTTATTTAATAAAATTGAACTGACGGTGCAATTATCCGGTTCGCCTTCCTCTTCAAATAATGTTTGGTCCTTTCGGAACTTTGATTCTATTTATTCAACTAGAATTTTCCCGGTTGTTCTTACTAATCACCATAAACTTTCTTCTTCGACTGAACTTTACTTGCCGTTTGTCTTCCTAGCCTTTTAGATCACGCGCCTTGGCAAGCTTGGGCAATCCTCTTCCAACCAGCCATCTTTTTTTCATTTTGAAATTTCCCATAAATCAATATATTGTCACTTTTCTTTTCAGATGTGATTAAAATATTTGTCCTTTTTTTAATTTAATAAAAATTATATTATGTGTCCCTTTCTTATTTTTAATCCCCCACTCAGACAAATCTATTTGGATAAAACCACTCTTAGACACAAACCCTTATGTTAATCTTAACTCTTGCTGAAAACAGTTCTTATCATTCATTCATTAGTTTCATTAAATTAACATTCAAACATTACTGGCTATTACACTAACAAAAACGCCAACATAATATCGCAATACCACCATCATCCATCTGGCATCTCCCCGATAGTACGATTTACTACAACTGGTGCCTACACAGCTGATCCCATTTTATTCATTCATTTGCACGCTGGTAAGTTCATATATGTAATATTTTTCTTTGTTAATTTAATTATTCTTTTATTTTCAGGTTTTATTTTACGTTGCATGGTCAAGGCTATACGGAGAAGTATATTCAATTTATATTTGGACGTCATACTAATCTATTTTTCTCTTTTTTTTCAGGTCGGTTCATGGGCGCTTGAGGGTTGTACCAGATATTACACAACAACCCCTGGCCTCCATAATGAACCATTTGCTGCGCAACAGGCACATATAAATGGGCGATTGTTGGTTGTCAAAGCGCTTAGGCGCTTCACAAACCATCTTTCCTCCATTCTAGAACACCAAGTGCCATATTCTCACCAGCCTGATTGGGCGATCGATGGTGGTCAAGGTGCTTCGGCACCTCACTTACCATCTTTCCTCCAAACTGCAAAACAGGCACAAGAAAAAGATTTTTGGGCGAGTGATGGTGGTCAAAGTGTCCGGCACTTCACCAACCATCATTCCTCCGAATAAATTGCAAATTAAAGATGGTTTCCGTGGCTCCATAGTGGAAAAATGCCACACCATAGCGAAGCTCCACGCAAAAATTTTTTTTGCTCGGTTTCTGCGTGTGCTCGCCCGCAACATACATAGAATTTTTTAGACAGCGTAAACTATGACTTTTGGAACACTTTTGCATCATTTAGTCCATTTTCCAAAAAAAATGGAATTGGTCAGTTTACGCAGTATACCGACGATATATTAATAACACACATATTTCCCAAACAAACAATCTATTGAAAACCTTTACATTTTCAGTTTAATATTTATTTTTCTTTTAATAAAATTTTACAATTGCAAAACATAATAACTTTTAGTATAACTTTTTTTAAAAAAATAATATCGATATTAGTTTCTTTACAACTATAACAAATTTACAATGATAAAAGTTAAATATTTATGGTCTTATTCCTTAAAATTTATAAGTTTTATAAAACGATTTCACTATGATAATTTGATTTTTTTGGAACATTTTCTGTTTTTTCACATAGTATATAGAAACTAGTTAAGTGTTAAACATTTTTTTTTTTAGTTAAGATACGGTACTTTTTTTGAATCAGATTGTCCTGCATTTACGGTAAATGTATAATGTTTATTGACACCGACACTTGTTCTATTCGTCAGAAGTTCGTGCAGATAACTTAATTCTATTTCGTGTAATTTCTTTAACATTTCAATTTCTTGAGATTTTGCGTCGAGTGTCATTTGATCGATTTTTCGGTCACATTCGTGGTTAAGAACTTTAATTGCCGAATTATTTTCCTCCAACAAATGCTTCTTTTCACTTTCATGAGATGTCTTTACAAGTTTCGTTTGTGCTTCGCAGGAATTTTTTTGAGCTATCACTAGATCTAACTGTTTTTCACAAAATTTCTTTTGGTCATCTAGAGCTGCAGTCTTTTTCAATTCACATAACTCCAAAAGTCTCCTATTTTCCTGTAGTATGGAATTTGTTTCATTCACATGTGATGTTTTTGTCAATTCTATTGCATTTTTGATGGAAGTCCTCAATGTTTCTAATTCGGTTTTTATTGCAGCTAATTCTAAACGCTGAGAATTTCCTTCACATATAACAGAAAAATCATTATTTGCACATGTATAGGAAAGCCAATATATTTGCGTATTGTTCTTAGTCATTTTGATGCACTGAGTTGCAGAACTAGCCCGAGATGGTTCGCCACTTCTCCAATGTGTATAGTCTAATTTATTACCATTGGTTGTCCACACAAATGTATAGTTTTTTACTTCTTGGCCCGATGTCCACCAATCAGTAACTAAATACATGAACGAGAGATTAGTTTGGGCTATATTTTAATATATTGTTTGTTTAAAAACTTACTACTTATATTCTTTAAAACATTGAAAATATCCGCTTGTTTAGACGATGTATCCGGTGTGGCCAACATCATATTTTGACGTGTGCACACAGATATCGCATCGTACCAGTTGTGCTTTTAAAAATAATATTATTAGATTTTACTAATTTTATATTATTGCAGCAGTTACCTTTAGATCATCCACATAATAATTATTACCACTTTCGGTAGTAAAGAATTTTCCCGCACTGGCACAGAGGATAAATGAAATATCCAACAAACACAAAATAAGAAATTTATTCTTCATGACTGCTCTCCTTTAAAAACTGATTTGTTTATGGACAAATTTCAATTATTTTATACATTAAATAGTCGACAATAGTTCGGTTGCAATAGCATTAAGCGATAACGCTTCTGTGGTCTTGCTCAGCTGATAGTTTCCTATCAGTTTTACCCTAGACCGCAACTCGTTGTAGAATTCTGTTATGTGGGCGTAACTGTGTGAATTTTTCTGCACTATTATACGATAAAAGAAAATTGCACAATTTATTTATTATTTGCGGTGGAAAAATTTTTAGTTATACGAGGGGTGATAGGCGCACTTAAATAACGACCCATAAAACTATAGGTCATTAACTGGTGGTAATAAATTCCTAATCAGGGTAAAGGTACTAGTCCCCCTTAGGGATGAGGGTATATATCATTTGATGCGAAAAAAAGTGTAACGCATTAAAGGAGACGAGTAAGACCCCAAGTATCTTAAGACCAAGTTCGTTTCAGGAATTTTTAAGAAGACTGAGCTATGTCCGTCTGTCTGGCTGGCAGGCTGGATGGCTGGTGAGCAGAATAACTCGAGTAAACCTTAACGGATCAGTATGAAAATTTACCAGTATAAATATTTTTCAAAACGAACTAATGGGCAATATAGCCCCACGCCTTCTGGTAGCTCCCATACAAAATTACCTATTTTTGGATAATTGATATTTCTTACGTAACTTCCAAACAGATGACCGGAGGATGTTTAAATTTGGTCAGTTTATTTATCTTGCAATAGTAGACAAACACTAAGAAAACTGAATCCTTTGCCACACCCTTTCTGGTACCGCCCATACAAATTACCGAATTGACCCGCATAGTTTTACATACATACCTTTTTTGTAAGTAAACTGAATTCACTCAAATTTTGCGTATGAATTTCGCTTATGAAAATTGGACTCAGGAATGAATATGGACTCTATCGGTTCACGCCTTCTGGTACCTCCAATACAAAATGATCTAGTTTTGGAAAATTAATATTTCTCCCAAACTTTCCAAACGGACACTTGGAGCTTAATAAAAATTGGTCGATTAATTTATATAGTTATACAAGGCAAAGCCTCAGAAACCCTTGCTATTTGATCAAATTAAGTTGTACGGTTATGAAAATTTGAATCAGAAATGAATATGGATTATATCGAATCACCCCTTCTGGTACCGCCCGTACAAAATTACCCATTTTTGGAAAATTTATATTTCTCCCATAACTTCAAAACCGGCACTTGGGGCTCGTTAATTTATCAAAATATCAGAAATCGAAACTATTTGACACACGCCTTATGGTACCTCCCATATAAATAGCCGATGTTGCCCCTTTTACATACATATTATTTTTGTATGTACACTAAATTCAGACAAATTTTTCCAAGGTAAGCGTTCATTGAATATTGATTTACGAAAAAATCAGACACGTTTTACTGCCTCTAATTGTACCACCTGTACAAATAAGTCAAATTTTTTAAGTTTTTGCCCCACAAGTAGACAAAAAAACATATATAAGTATTTTTATTTTAATTAAAAATCAATTAATTTCTATAACTCAAGACTAAAACAATATCAAATATGGGCTGATGGTATTTATAAGTCAGTTAACCTGACTGAAATTTCTGTACTTTCTGTTCAAAGTACTTTTTTTGTACAAAAGTACTTTTTTTTATGCCAAAAAGTACTTTTATTGGCCCAAAAACACTTTTTGCTGCACAAAGTACTTTTCTTACCAGAATACTTTTTTTTACCAAATGTACATTTAATGTACTTTTCGGCACAAAGTACTTTTATTTTGTACCAGAGTATTTTTGTACCAAAAGTACTTTTAGTGTAATTTTCGGCACAAAGTACTTTTTTTGTACCAGAGTACTTTTTTGTACCAAAAGTACTTTTAATGTACTTTTCGGCACAAAGTACTTTTTTTTCGTACTAGAGTTGTTTTTTGTACCAAAAAGTACTTTTTGTCATAAAAAAGTGTTCTTTTATTGTTTTTTTTTAAGTTTTTCAATAATTATTTCTGAAAAAATATATGTTGTTACTAGTTTAGTAAATAAGAAAAAATTACACAGTGCAACACACTTTTTCGGGGGTGAAGCAAACCAATATCAATCGATAGCATTTGAACTCAATAACATAACCCTAAACTCTATTTTGCTCCACTACGTTTTTTTTACAGTGGTTTGAAGTTCGATTTTTTTGGTCAAAAGTCGATTCAAAGATTATGAATAATCATCTATAAAAATACATTTAGGGTATTTCTTGTCTTCAGAGACCTATATTAAAACAATTTGCAAGCACAAGTATCCTATGGAAAAATCCCAAAAACTCACAATAATGATCTCAAATTCATAAAAACTTGCATACGTCATGTTATAGCATGCTTAAAGTAGGGACAAGATGTGAATCGTTTATGAATACTAATTTCTGGAAATGAGCTTAAAAATGGTTTATAAACCTCTTAAAAATTTTTGTTAATAACGTCGTTAGTGACTACGGAAGTGTTTTTACAATGATATTACTTTAGCAAATATTTCCTTAGTTTTTGTTTTACAGAAGTGTTATTTAAAGTACTTTTGTAATTCTGATAACATCACAATAAGTATGCGGATATAAAACACTTGAAAATTTAATTATTTGTTAACAAATATTATAGATTTCAAGACATAGCATTGCGGTCAGAGCTTTGCACTCAACTGTACAGTGTTTTATAGGTCAAATAGATATGTTAACATTTTATTTTCTTTTGTATTTTCATCCTGTTTTGAACTTTTATAAATCGTACCACAGTAGTCAGCTTATTTACGAACGAATCCGAACGTCAGCTGTTTGAAAAGCTTATACTAAATTCGACTACTGCCGATAACATCGTGAAGACCGTCGATCACAGAAATGTAGATGACTACGGCAGAGATCGATTGACCCCTAGTCTTAAAAACTTTTAACTCTCATTCAGTCCTTCCTCAGGGAATCGCTATATCTTCAGTATATAAAAAAAATAATTGTTGTGCGTTGGTAAGACCATCACTTGAGAAAGCATGGACCGATTCGACTAATTTGTTGTCACAATGTTCTCAAAAGACCGAGAATGGTCTTTATAAAATAAAATTTGGCCCGCCCATTTCTACGCCCACTTTTTTGATATCTCGAAAATTCCTATAAAACGCTCTAAAAATTTAATTTTTTTTTGTAGAACTCGCTCTATAATTATACCTCCTTAGGGATAAGGGTATATATCATTTGATACGACCCAAAAAGGGAACACATAACAGGAGTCACTTAGACCCTAGGTTTCTTTGAACAAAATTCGATTCATGACTTTTCAAGTCGTTTCAGTCAAGTCCGTCTGTCTGCCTGTTTGGTTTTCCTGCAGGTACGCACGATAACTTTCGGAAGCCGCAACCAAATTTTGCAAAAGTTAATATTTCCCCAAAACTACTTACGGTTTCTTCTGGTACCTCCTGTACAAATACATCATTCCCAAAGTATGTTTAAAAGCGGAATACGGCAGGACTTTAAACTGTGAGGCAATTCTGTCAAATTTATTTTATGAAGTATATTATTATTTAGTTTTCGTCAGTTTTGCAATAGCAAAGCATTGCCGGGCCCGCAAGTGCGTATATAATATTAACATATCTTAATTTAAAATAACGAATTTATAAGTTTAAAAAATACTTTTTTTCCTGAAATGACTTCTACTAATCGGGTTTTAACAACAATAGGGAATGTACTATAAGGACAGTTAATAAAAATCACACTATATCCGTCAACTATTAATATAATACTTTAATGTTTTTGCATTTAGTCTGTGTTTGATAGCCATTGACGTATATTTAAACAACTTTTTTTTTAAATAATATGATAACTCTGAATTTACGGGATTCCATCATGGTCATACCAGCACAAATGTAACTGAATGTTTAGGTCGTCATGCAAGGATAAAGTCCATGTAATGATATTAGAAGACCGAAGAACGAATGGGCTTAAGCTGATTGAGGCTGTAGGCTTTGCAACTTATTGATTCCATTACATTTTACATTTGTATTAGGAAACAAAATTGGTTTTAAACGTAAAGACAAAAATGCTCCTTCAAAAGTTGTTGCATATGGAGTAGTTTTATTATTTCATAAATTTGTATGACGTAACGACTAAATATACCCATTAACTGGTAGACATCTTGTCAAATCGAAAGAGTCAGACAAATTTAAAAATGTTGCCCTTCTCGACACAAACAGTCTAATTTTAAGTACACAAAATGATGACATCAAAACATAAAACACCAGACGCCATTCAGTGTTCGTACATTCCACATTCCAGATACATATCGAGGTATATGAGACACATTGTGTATAGTGTATAGGTATGCAAATTAGGGTGACATTTAAATTTCTAAGAAATACACATTCATTAAAATTTTTGGGATGAATACGAATGTCAGTTTTTTAAAGCGTTGAAATGCAACTTAAATATGTGATTTTTTTAACAATCTGGACTGTTTATGCATGTATACAAATCCGTGATATCTGTCGGTGTTTAAGTTATTCTTCCAATGTTCCTTAAATTTTACGCATAAGAATAATATCAGACTCGGCGAACAATAAAATTGTACCGAACATTTTGCGGTGCCACCCTAAGGCACAAATGTACTACATAAACTACTTTGTAGGAATAGAATACCAAATGTGTTTACTACACCATAAAGTGGAAATTTGATGTACAAAGTTAAATTAGCAGTTCGTAAACATAAAATAATGATTTTGTCTGATTTCTTAAGGCTTTTTTTTTGAACATTCAAATATTTGTAATATAAGTATTAGAGCAAAAAGTGGACAAATGCTTTGCCCGGTTGGGTCGCATCTTGGAGGCATCTTTTTTGCATTAAACTCCATTGATTCTATGCTTAACATTGAATACGAAGTTAATGTATCTTACAGCAAAAAATTGCCATTTAATTATAAAGCAATAATAAAGATATCCCTCTCATTTTTCTCTCCGCGGATAGACGAATCTGATATTCTCGTTTAAGTACAGCTTTCATTATGTATTCTACATCACATTATACGTAAGCTCCCTCTACATACCATTAGTTGCACACATCCAAGTGTGCACTTTAGAATAGTTAAACAATCGGTTTACAAATCTTAATGTCATCCTTATGTTTAGAGAATACAATTGTCGTAAATTACGTGGGTGCAAGTACACGACTATTTTTCGTTTTTTTTTACTACGAAACGTTTAGCATCAGCATTGTTGCCTTAAATGCCTAGCAGTTCGCCTGACTACACAAACTTATTTCGTGGAGTATGACGGAGTGAAGTAAATATGTTGTTGTGAATGTAAAATTTTGCATACTCTGTGACATAGTATAATTTGTATAATTTCCATATAAATGAGTTTGGCTTAACAATAGAAATTGTTAAGAAATGTCACAAGAGTGATGAGAATTTTAAAACAAAATTATTCATAAGCGTTTCAAGTACAATCGCTACATTGTACTAATATTCAGTACAAGACCTAACAGGCCCATCACTTATTAAAGTTAATGCGTCAGTGAGGGTTAATATTTTTTGACGTTTACTCGGATTTATTAGGGGTGCTCAGGTTATATGTGAAAAATACGTGGATAATTATGTGATGTTATGACATAGCCTGGGAATGATCGTAGCATTGTGGTAAGATCACGCAATAATCATACGGGTACAGGATTCGAGCGCTTCTACATTCATTTACATTTCTTTGGTCGGCGGCTCCTATGACTATTTACAAATATTACTTTTCTACAAAATATAAAATTGTTTTTTTTTTATCTTTATATTACCACGCGGCAATGGTAATTTTATTAAAGTTCACTTAGTCCCAAAACTTGAACTACCACAAATTTTAAAATTTCAAACAAAAACTTTTTATTCATAGCTCTGAATTTAAACAATTAAAAAGGCCAAAAAATTGATTCAATGCGAATCGTACGTAGATCGTAAATTTTTGTTTATAATACGACGACTACAGGAATTCATAACAAGGTGATAGAAACAAATGGCCAAGTTAAACAACATCACAAACAATTCTTTGTGTTCTTATTAGAAATTAATTAAATAACCACAGGAGAATAAATACAATGAACACGAATCAACAACATTTGGCTTCGAATTCTTAATATGTATGTAGCTGACCGAATAAAAATATATCCGAAACCTACCAATCGAGTTATACGGCGGTGTTGTTTTCGAAATCATTTTGTTCTTGTGGCTGCCAAAAAAAAGCACATACAAACACACAAATGATGTCATCTCGTGGCAAATGACGTCGATTGAAAAAAAAAGAGAATTTTGAAATACTTTTTGTTTATTCGTTAACAAACCTTAATAGATCATAGATCTGAAAATGCTCTACAAGAGCCAACGTTTAAATTATAACTTTATAATAGTGACCGATAATCTATTATTGACAAAGAGTTCTTAATGAACTACTTGTTTATCTTTAGATTTGACAACTCTTCCTGACTAGGAAAGTATGTGTATATTTTTCTGAGTTCGAATGTATGTATCCGATACGAATCTAATTATAACCGAAAAACAGATATGTATCGTTGCGTCCGTTTAAAAAGTTCGCTATCAGACAGTTGTTGCGCCACAAAAAAGTTGTTCAACATATGACAAAATTAAAAAAATAAATTGCTATAAATTATTGCATAGATATAAACAGTTACTCATACCAATCGCCTGAATACGACACACGAGGAATTTATCGTATAAATTTCACATATCGTATAAATCTCAAAACAACAAATTGGTAAAACTTCTATGATTGTTGTTGTAACTGTAGGACAATGTGATAGTAGTTGTTTGCCTTTAAACCGAGCTCACAACTTTAAGGCGAGAATCTTGACCTGGCGCTACTCGGTTGAGCGGATAGGAAGGCTGATGTTTAACTCTAGAAAAGTCTATATGATCATTAGGGTGGCAGCGAAAAACTTTGGATTGTGTCAGTTATTATAAAACGTCTATGGTCAAAATTTGAGCAAACTCGGACAACTTTAAGCCGTGCCGCAAAGAGGTAGAATGTATATGTATGAAAATGAGTCTCTTTGTTTTTGTTTGCATTTTTTAGTACCGTATAGACTCGAAAATGGCTTGACCAATCTTTTTGAAATTTCGCAGAATCTTGACATGTGGTCGGTGGTGAACATAGGGTACTTTCATTTTTTAAAAAATCATGCGGACGGGGCCCCGCCCATTGGGCCCTACATTTGAAACCGCAATATCTGAAGGACTGTTTCTCCAATCGCCTTGAAAATTTGTGTAGATGTATTTGGCATCACCCATCAAAACATGGCCGGGAGTGGATCAGTGGGCGTGGTATAAAACTTGAAACTTTAAAGGGCTGTATCTCATGAACAATAACAGCTATAAAGATAATATTTGGTATGTGTTGTTGGTACAGTATGAATTACAGCGAGGGTGAAAGTGGGCTGTGCCACGCCCCATTTAAAAGAAACCGTTATAACAGCCATAATAACAGTTTGATCGTCTTGAAAAGTTGGCAAAAAAGACCGAGGCGCCTATAAAAAGAAAACAAATACAATTCCTTAATCGAACATTAGTAAAAAATATAAGATTTACAAAGACCTGACCTTTGACCTCTTTGGCGCACGGATAATAGTTCCATTATATATTTTTACATCAAGCAGCAAAATATTCCGATCGGGAATAATAAAATTTCAATAAAATTATTGGTTCATATATTTCGCTGCCGTCCTAATGACCAGTGATCGCCTAAAATGTGACAATTTTCCCTATACGATACTTACTAACTTCAAATCGATATTAAACTATTATGGCATGTAACTTGACAAAACGAATGATGCAGAACTTCTTCTTTTTGGGGCTACTTTCACGTGCAGTTCTCAGAAATGAGTCCCAAATCAATGAGCTGAAAAATAATGTACTGTGTTAGGGCCGGCATAACGTGTCTGATTTTTTTTTCGTAAATCAACGTTTAATAAACGATTACCTTGACAAAAATTTGTCTGAATACAGTGTACAGACAAAAATTATATGTATGTAAAGGGGCAATATCGGTTATTTATATGGTTGGTACCAGAAGGGGTGTGTCAAATAGTTAGGGTTTCTAAGATTATGCCTTCTATTTGGTATTTCTGAGTTTGGTATTCCTGCAAAGCTGATTCGCCTTTGCAGATGTACATTGGAAAACACTAAATCCTCGGTTAAGATTGGTAAAGATCAGTCTGAACCATTCAACTCGAAAAGAGGTCTCAGGCAAGGCGATAGCTTGTCCTGTACACTATTTAATATAGTTATGGAGAAGGTGATGAGAAAGGCTGGTGTCAACATGTCTTGCATCATATTCCACAAAAGCCACATGCCACTAGCCCATGCCGATGATATAGACATCATTGGCCGAAATCTGCGGGATGTTACTGCAGTGTTTCTCATCACTAGAAAAGGAGTCAGCAAAAATGGGTTTAGCGGTCAACGAGGACAAAACAAAAATAATGATTTCAACGTTAAAAATTATTGTTTTGAGGTAGTAGATGAGTTTACCTACCTCGGATCTTCCGTCAATAAGAAAAATAATATCAGCCAAGAAATCAAGCGCAGAATAGTGCTCGCCAATAGATGTTTCTACGGACTTCGGCAGCACTTTAGTAACACAAACTTATCTCGGAATACTAAGATACAGCTATACCAGGTGCTAATCTTACCCGTTCTGTTGTATGCTGCCGAATCATGGGTGCTTACGACAACGGACATACAAAACCTGGGAGTATTCGAGAGAAAAGTACTCCGAAAAATATATGGACCTACCTATGTCGACGGCGAGTTTCGCCATCGGATGAACCATGAGCTGTATGAGCTTTACCACGGCATCAACGTAGCTAAAAGATTTAGAATCCAACGACTTCGATGGCTGGGACATGTTGCCAGAATGGATGTAAATGCTCCAGCGAAAAAGTTTGAAGGCAAAGTTGAAGTTGTTGTTTTTTTGGACCGGCCGTGGCATAGTGGTTAGAACACGCGACTACCATGCGGGAGATCACAGGTTCAACTCCTGGCTCCGGTCATCTTAAAAAAAACCTTTCTTTCATTGTCGGCTCCCCTCGAATGTTGTCGACGGTAGAGTTCTAGTAAGTCTAGTAAGAGCTTCTCAAACAGTGACGTTCGCATTCGTCGATAAACAAGTAGGTGCCGTTAGTTGTGAATCTAAAAATAGAAAGCGTGTTAATTCACAACAACGCGAGAAGTTTTTTTTATGAAATGCTTTCTGAACTATTCTAGAATATGTCAATGCATACCAACCGTTGCAGCAATAAAACTGTTGCAGCAACATAAACGATCACTCTCGTGTACTACTTATCTAAGTGCATTTTGTATTATTATTTATAATTCGTATTTATACAATCGAAGCGTCAATGTAGGCGTGTAAACAATTTACGCTGTAGATTAACACAAACACTTAATGTCACTTTTGTTTACATTTTTTTACACTTTGTCAACGACCACATGCACACTAACTTCTATATATATATTGACCTATTATGTATGTACACTGTACATTGTACACATTTAAATAAGTTGTAAGAAAATGATGTGAGTAATGTCACAGATTCATATATTAGGCTCTCTCGTTATGGACAACCTATTATGTATGACAACAAAAATAAACACGCACAAAAATTTTGTCTGCAATGAAAAATTCTTATAGACAAAAAGAATGGAGGAAACTTTACAACAAAAAGTTAAGTTTGTTATTTGTAGAACATAGTGCAGTAACAGGTTAGAAAGTATATTATAGTACATTGCCCCAAACTTCTACGTCTACAAATAGTAGTAGATATGCCGAATTTAGGTCAAAGGTGTCAAGTGTTGTTATTCTATCCAATCCTATGTAAATGTCTGCACAATCCATATTCTTAAGCTGACTTTTAAAACAAATAACGAATTGATAAAATTTTATGCCACTGTACATTTTTTTTTATTTTGCAAAACAATTATTAATACATTTTCTAATTTTTCTAATTGGGGTTTGCCATTTTAGTGGGGAAAGTCAATCGCATATGAAATATATTTTGTTGTGCTTCAGTAATTTTAAAAGAAATTAAGTAGAAGCAATTCAATGCGTTCAACTTAAATGAGAAAAAATTTAATTCGTTCAGGAATACCCGGTATAATGGGAAATTAAAATAAGTATCCTGTTTTGAAAGAATATGACTTAATACGGAAAATGGTATTAATGGTAATAATGGTAGAGAAAACAATTGTTCATATGCCTTATGGGGAAGTACCACAAATTGATACTGATGCTTGATAACATAACACTACATTAACCTTTTTAACGGTTTTCTAAGTAGTTAGTAAAATATTTTATCAACTTCCGCATTCTGAACTTTTCGTAGAATAATAGTTAGTAGATAAATAAATGTTGTGCAAAATTGCCAAATCATCAAAATTTATATTTATTCATTAAAGTAACACATTGCTAAAATAAAACATATTGTCGATTTTAAGCTCGTTAATTGGTGATACCAACTGTATTTTCACAAAAAAATAACACTAGATTATAATATAACAATAACCATATGGACCGTTCCCACATACATTTGTCCTCGCATATGTTTATTCACAATGTACGTTAGGGTGGCATTTAAATATTAACAGAAAACTAATTTTTAAGTTCGCAGATGTTTAATATTTTGTTACTAAAAAAGAATATACAAAAATTACTACGTGTAAGTTTTAGGTTAAGGGTTTTAGATTTTGGTATAACTTTGTAAAAATATCTATAAAATTGACACTTTGTAGGGCATATCCAATAACTATGAGGCTTCTGACTTGTGTACGCCAAAAATTATAAATTAAAAAACAAGAACAACTGGACACAAATGAATTTCCGCAGAAGAAACATGAAAACTTATTTTCCCTTAGCTTTGCATGAATGAGATAGGGGAAAGATTGTCGCATTAGTGTAAGTTGACACGCTTTAATTTTTAAGCTCACACAACGGGAACTATAGATTTATAACATGGTTACATCCATTAGACTTATTGACACGACCAGATGATGGGCACCACCCCACTGGTACCGACTAGAAGGCCGTGGTTAGGACCCTGATATATTTATCCCATAGGATATTCAGGTAGTTCATATAACTTATGTGGGGGTACCATATTCACTGACAATCTCGAGGCTTGTTCTCTATCTGTTTTGGCCACCGGCTGTTATTATTTGCTAAGTCTTGTTTTTAAAAGTATTAATCGGTAAATTTTTGCCATATGCCAATCGTGCCAATACAAGCTCCACTCAGGGTCAACACGCAAGATATATACAAGCGTATCTTTTGGCATTACCACAGCCACTAGGTGGTTCCACAAAAGCTGATCCTTACCCAATCGACCACGTAGGAAACATGGCCTCCAGTGTTACCATCTTTAGACTCTATGGTCGGAGCTCGTAAAGATGTACACCTCTGCTACCGCTTTTTGCCGGTACAGAGCCGGAGTGTGGTCCACTGGTGGCTCATTCAGGCACACGGGAACGATGTTCCCTTGAGGTCCCCCTGAAAGTCCACATGGTTTTACATGAGTCTCGCCGTGAAGGTCTTATCCGTGTTGTGCTAAACACTTTGAACATATTATAATGTGCGCTCCCCTGGGAAAGCCCAAGCAAGCTTGAACAATATAGAAACAATTTTGGGAGCAAGCTACCGCAATTGTCTGCCCTTTCTTCCAGCCAGAAGAGACCAAATTGAGTATGTTAGTATAGAGCATACTCCACTTTGGTCAAGGTAAGGCCTATGTTATCACATCCGCTACTCTATGGGTCTGTAGTAACCGGTTGCAATGCAACATCATATTCGAACCCTAAGACCCTCCCAGCGATTCCCTCTGCGATTCCCTCCTTAACGTCAGCTTTTTTAAAAGATTATTCTAGGCAATTGACTCGACTACTCAGAAGTTGTTGTAGTTGCATATGACTGTGGCTTGGTTCGCACCTAGGATACCTGCATGGTAGTCACGTGTCGGTCCTAAATTCGATCCTACAGCTGAGTTCAATTGTTTCTTTATGGAACGTCACGTATGACCTGCGTCAAGCACTTGTCTTTTTTTTATTTAGATTGCTTGACAATTCGTCGTAGAAAGACTGACATCGCAACAATGTCTCCTCATCATTCAGCTGCATTACAAAAATCAGCTTTCTGTGAAAAATATTTTTAGTGCACTTCGCACATCATATGATTGCACAATAGACCTTCAGTGCCCACTATTGTCAATACTATCAGCAAAGTTGAGTTTCAGTGTACGTTGTCGTAGGATATGCGACCGAAAAGGTCACATCTAGCCGTTAGTAAGAAGAATATTGCGGCTGTATCGGAGAGTGTGACCGAAGACAGTGATCACTCGAATCTATGCCATGAGCATCATCTTTGACCTTTCGTATGCAACAACTTGGCGAAAATTACACAAGTGTCTTGACTTACAGGCTTATTTGATGTAACTCGTTCAAGAATAGAACCATCAGTTAATGGGCTCTGCAACAGCTTAATGAAGATTCACTGTTTCCGCGCGGAATTTCATTCCGTGACGAGGTACATTTCTCTCAATGTTGCCGAATTAAGTTTGATGAGCAACTCAAAGATATTCTCGAAATACTATTACAACCTGTTTGGTGTGATTTATAGAATGGTGGAATCATTGGTCCGTATTTCATTAAAAATAGGACCGGACTGAACATAACCATCTATAGCCAGCGCTATCATTATAACGGACATTTGTACACCGAAATGAAAGCTCGGGATAGTGGTGCTATACACTGGCTTTGTTGAGAATTCATCACATATAGGTATTTTTTCTATGGGTAATGTAAAGTTGAGGAGCTGGTGTTTACAGCGTATACCTGCAGCGAAGTCTCTTTTTCAGGTTAAATAATAAGTGCAGTGTTTTTCAGGCTGAGGTACTGACAACTCAGAAAGCAGACTGATAACCATCTGTGTGGATAGCTAGGCTGCAATAAAAGCGATCAATTCCCCATTGTGTGAATCAAAGTTGATGAGCCATTGCAATATCAGGCACCTGACAGGCAAATGGGATAGATCCATACCGGACTACTGTCGTGAATGTGACAAGTCCGAGACTAAGATCTTCATTGTTGCTGTCCCTCTCTGGCCCGTAGGAGGCTAAGATACTTAGGGAACCCCTATATAGAAGACCTAGAGTCTCTCTCATCAGTCCGAGTGGGTAATTTAATATGTTTCATGCCATGCCTTCCATGGCTAACTGGGCCAAGATGACGGTTGGGTTTCCCACGGTTTTCTCTTCTTTCTCTATTCCTTCCTTCCCTTTCTTCTTTTTCTAACGGACAATCCCAATGGATCAGCAGATCTCGGTGTGTAGTGTGAACTGCTTTTTTACCAGGTTACACGGGTCCACAACCTTACCAAGTTCAAAGTATTTTTCGAGAAGCCAGCTAAGATTCAAGACATGGAAGACAACATTACTTTTACAATTCGAGAGACATTGGTTGCAATACTGCGGAAAAGTGATAAGAAGTTGGACCTCCAAATAGGCCAATTACGGCGTATACCCGAACCAAATTTGGGTGAATGTGTTTTTAAAGAGTAAATGCCAAAGATTATTCTTTCGAGTCATAATAAATATTCCAAAATCGAGAAATTTTACGCCTGTATTTACATTTTTTTAAATAAATTCCTAAATGAATCGCTGATAAATATTTCCACGTTGATCTTATCATTTAAAATGACCTAAAAACGTGATATTTTTCTGGCTAGTATTGACCAGGGACTAAATTGTGTTCTCCAAACAGAAAAATAAAAAAATTTAATTTAAACTAACATATGATCGAAGATTAATTTTATGAGTCCAATTGGCGATACGTCCCATTTTCCTCAATTTTATATATCGTAGTTTCGGACAAAAACTTAAAACCTCCAAAATGTAAACATAAGATACAATTTAGTCAGGTAATTCGTTACTGTTTTAGTTTTCACTAGACCTATTGCCACACTATAATTTGACTAGAAGAGAAAAAAAGATGAATTTTGGTGGCAGTATTGTGGCCTGGTAACTTCAATATTTCCACGTTAAATTTTGCAATGCCACCCTAATGTACATACACATATCCATAAACGTACTATGTATGCAATGTTTTTCTTATGGGCATTATTGTTGTTGTTGTTTTATATTTTAAATGTATTTATCAGCTTCATTTCAACTTTATCGCCGCTAGAATTGTGCCAATTGCAAATCCAAAGAAAATAATTTAGATTTAAATAAACCAGTTAAGTGAAATTTTGTTGGCCTTGATAAAAACTTAAAAATCTACAGAAGTAAAATTGCATTGAACTACAAATGCAATGAGACAGACTCCCATCCTCTCTACATACAGATATGGATGGCATACTTACGAGGCAAATTATTTGAAAAAGATAAATGAATTTTTTTAAAGTTGACGTCTGGGCCATGATGTTTTGCTAATAGTACAACTGTGACGGTGGTTACGACGGCGACGGTGGGTGAATATTTCGGTTGTGTTGGATGGACTCAATACATAAATACGAGCGAAAACTACACGATCTCCGGCACAGGCACTGCTCTCAAGCGTAATTTTGCACAATCTCTCTATTGTGTTGTCCAGACCGACGATCTATTTGTGGTTTCGTCGTGAGCATAAAAAAAATGCAAGTAAAACACATTTATTAGCACATATGTATGTAGTATATATGTATGTATGTATGTATGTGGATATATATTAGATTCTTTTAATTTTCACTTGGCGAAAAAGAAGCGCTAATAGCTGATCGGACGCCAATCTTTTCGTTTGTTGTATAACACTAAATTTCTTTTTACACTAATTAAAAAATTAAAGGCAAATAAACATTTGAGTATAAACTTGTTTTGTAACATTAGCGTACGAGTTATAGGTATATTTATCTTGTAAGATCACATAAAAAGAATTCATACAGATGAATTTGATCTCTTTTTTGTTTTGTTTTTTTTTTAATACATATCTGTATCTTCATTTATTGACTTCTCTTATGAAAGTCGATATGAAATTCACTTATATCGGCTTCCATAAAAGAAACATGTTGCTTTTGTTTTCACTTTGACCCTTCCAACTCATTTATCAGTTGCGGTTTTCCATGCGATTCTAAACAACACCTTTGTTACAGGAAAATGCCGCAACACACGAATTTCGATAGTAAAATAAAGTCAAACGAATGAAACACCACCACAAGTAGCGCAAACAACAGTTAACGTGCAGTCCGACGACAAAGCGAAAACATACCCAACCGCGAACGTGGAAATAAGAAACTGACGATAAAAATCGACGTAGTGTATTGTAAACCCGTCGTCGCACACGATATTGAGAGCGCCAACAGTGTTGCCAGAAACAGATGGGGGACGTTACCCCAAAAGCTTTACAAAAGTTCCACGAATGTTTGAAGTAAAAAGCACAAGTGTGCGTGCGCATATTTTGATTTTAGGTTAGAACACACAACTATCATGCGGTTGAGCTGGGTTCGAGCCCTGACACTCGTAACTCCTAAGTAGTTGAGTATTTCAATTGTACCCAAAAGTATATTTATTGCTAATTTTAATTATTTTGCTTAAAATAAATATTACTCATTCGCACCAGAACATGCGAATGAGTAATATGTACTTCAGGGTTTCAGCGAAAATTCAACTTTAAATATTCTGTAACGCTTGAGCAGAATACTGTGCCAGTTGTTATTTAATTTAATTACAAAAATTTGGTCAACATTTTAACAAAAACGGATAACTAAGCCGTGCCCAAAGAGGCCAAAGGTCAAATCGATATATATGAAAATAAGTTTGTGCTTGTTTATTTACATTTTCTAGTAAAGTATAGACTCGAAAACGGCTTGGCTGATCTTTTTGAAATTTTCACAGAAAGTAGCTTTGGGATCGGTGGTGAAAATAGACTATTTGCATTTTTGATATATCAAGTAGCCGTGGCTCCGCCTATTGGACCCTATTTTTGAAACCGCAATATCTAAAGGACTGTTTCTCTAATCGCTTTGGTGTGGATGCATTTGGTGACATGAAACTTTAAAAGACTGTATCTCATGACCTTTAAAAGGTATAAACCTGATTTTTGGTATATGTTGTTGGTACATTAAAAATTACAGCCAGGGTGAAAGTGGGCTGATCATCCTGAAAATTTCACAGTATAGTAAAGATATAACCAGGCTATTTGTAACCAAATTGGCAAAAAAGGCCGACGTGCCGCCCACACACATCAATATTTGACTAATACATATTTGCGAGAAAAAATACTATACCTTAATCGATCATTAGTAAAACCAGTACAGAAATTTCAGTTAGGTAAACTGACTGATACCATCACTTAATATAAGATATTGTTTAAATCTTGACTTATTGAAATTAATAGTTTTTAATTAAAATAAAATTACTCCTATAATTTGTTGCAAAACCGTAAAAAAATTGACTTATTTGTATAGAAGGTACAATTGGGGTCAGCGTAAATCAATGTTCAATTGGCAAAATTCGTCTGATTTCGGTGTACGTACAAAAATTATATATATGTAAAAGGGGCAATATCGGTTATTTATATAGGAGGTACCAGAAGGGATGTGTGATATAGTTACGATTTCGAATATTTTGCCTCCTATTACAAGATTTTTTCATTAACCCCCAAGTGTCCGTTTGGAAGTTATGGGAGAAATATACATTTTGTATGGGAGGTACCAGAAGGTGTGAACAGAAATAATTTATATTCATTTCTGTTTTAAATTTTCATAACCGTACAACTTACGAAAAATTTGACTGAATTTAGTGTACTAACAAACATAGATTTGTACGTAAGACTAAGGGGGTGAGTTACGTCATTTGTATAGGAGGTACCAGAAGAGGTGTGTCAAATAATTAGGTTTTCCGAGGTTTTGCCTTCTATCATAATATACAAAATCCGACCAATTTTCATTAGACCCCAAGTGTCCGTTTGGAAGTTATGGCAGAAATATTAATTTTCCAAAAATAGGTCATTTTTTATGGGAGGTACCAGAAGGCGTGACCCAATAAAATCCATATTCATTCCTGATTTAAATTTTCATAGGCGAAAATCATAGGCAAAATTTGAGTGAATTCAGATTACTTACAAAATGGATATGTCTGTAAAACTATGAGGGTCAATTCGGTCATTTGTATGGCAGGTACCAAAAGGGGTGTGGCAAAGGTTTCGGTTTTCTTAGGGTTTGTCTACTATTGCTAGATAAATAAACTGACCAAATTCGAATATCCTCCGTTTGTTTTCGAAATATTAATTATCCTAAAATAGGTAATTTTGTATGGAAGGTAGCACAAAGTGTGGTGCTATTCTGCCTGTTTACAATCCTATTAAAAAATATTAGTACTGGTAGATTTTCATACCGATCCGTTAAGGTTTACTCGAATTGTCCTGCTCACCAGCAATCCAGACAGACGGACTTAGCTCAATCGTCTTAAAAAGTCCTGAAACGAATTTGATCTTAAGATACTTGGGGTCTAACTCGTCTCCTTTAATGCGTTACACTTTTTTACGTATCAAATGATATATACCCTCATCACTAAGGGTGATGGTATAAAAACATAGGATTTACTAAGAACCTGACCTTTGACCTCTTTGGGGCACGGGAAATAGTTGTCCGATCTTACTCAAATTTCCGTAATGTATTTTTTACGTCAAGTGGCACAATATTCCGGCTGAGCATTTATAAATTTCCACATACATTGACTGCCGCCCTAATGTACTTATTTAATATTACCGTAGACAACAATCAAAAATTCATTACCAATTCATTATTAAATCTCTTAGAGCTCACGAATAGTTAAGATGTGTAAAAACCAGTAAGAAAGTTTCAGTCAGAAAAACCGACTTACATATACTCTCACCCTCAATAAAACATAAAATTTTCTAGTATATTGATATTATTACTCGATTTCTAAAGTAGGCGGAGTGGTACATTTGCATCGGAGGTACCAGAAGTGGCGTGGCCATGTAGCCCATTTGGAATACCGTTTGTATTTTGGGGAAATATTACCTCGTGCAAAGTTTAAAAGCATTTGGTTGCGTTGCCAGACAGACAGACAGAACGACGGACATGGCTCAAGCGACTTAAAAAGTCATGAATCGAATGACCAATCCGTAGGGTGAAAATGGATATGTCTGTATCCGCAAGATACCTTAATCCTAAAGAGGACATCCATCAAAAAAACACCACTTTCTGTAGTGCAGAAATGAACCAATGTTTTAAATAAAAAATATAATTTTTTTCATAGTTCTTATTATGTTATTTCAGTACCTTTTGCTAAATTAAAAACTTATTAAAAGCGGCTGCCGGAATACGAAGAAGCCCCAAAAAGTATTAATGAGCTGTGGGTTCTGGCTGAATGAAACAACATTTCTATAGATAATGTGGCGAAATACGATGGATCTGTTGAATAAAGCAAAAGGATACTGGATTAATTATTAAATTAAGATGAGCAAAACCTTGAATCAAAAGTGTGCCAATGGTCTCAATTAGAAAACGTTTTGTTTTTATATACTAACAGTAATGAAAAAATATCTTTTTTATTTTTTTATATTTTCTATAGATGCATATCTTTTAATTTAGAAAAAGATTGGAAATAATATAAAAAAACTATAAAAAAATTAATTAAAATTAAAACATTGGCTCATTTCTGCACCACAGTGTATTTTTTTAACATAATACTTTTCATGTTAAATTAGAGATTTTTTTGCACAGTATGGAATGAATCATACTATTGATGCCACATACACCAAATGTATCTCTTATGCTGTAATATTAATAATTTTAAAGAGTTTTCAATATGTATATTGTCGGGGAGATAAGTTTATCCATGGTTATTACAATCTGTCCACTGATCAATAATGGAAACTCCTTCTATTTGAAGTGTCGAGTACTATCTGCACAACAAATTTTATTTTTTTACGTCATGTCCCATCTACTTACGAATTGAAAATATCTGTAATACGGTGTAGTGTCTGTGCATTACATTTTTTCTCTCCAGATAAAACAAAACACCAAGATAGTCAAAACACCTTTGTACATTTAACTTTAGGTTGGTTCACTGCCACTGAGCCCAAAATTTGACAAGTACTATTATCCTTTTACAGTTTGTCTCACTTCTACCTTAGTACCGAAAATGGCAGAGCTAAGCTCGGCCCTTATGTCACATCCTATATAAAACTACCTGTTGGAAAAAAACTACTAAAATTCCACTGAAGTTAAAATTCTATCGGCGCTTAAATCTTATTCTACATCCCGAAAGCTTGACCGCATTTTAATAATGCAACGTCAAAAGACTCATTACAAATTGCTTCTAATAGAAGGCCTAATAAAGGTACTGTAGTAGATGCAAACAGATAATGTGTCATGTGCGAAAGAATAATATTGTTTTAAATATTGGCATTCTTTTCATTATGACCTAATTCAAAAAATTGATCCCGATCGTAAAACTACCAGTTGGTGTTCTGCTTTAAGCTAAAATTTGGCTAATTCTGATATTCATTCAGCTTATGATACGCCGATACACCCCAACTTAATTTTGGGCCGTAGAACAGGGTGGCATACTCCGTTTTAAAATATTATGTCAAAATCAAGAGATATTCCATTTTTAAGTTGGTATTGTCTCCTAAACGATTTAAAGAAAATACATCCAAATGTCTTTTGAAATAACATTAGCTTTTGTTTTCTTTTGTTTATACCACCACCCTTAGGGATGAGGGTATATATCATTTGATACGAAAAAAAAGTGTAACACATTAAAGGAGACGATTTAGACCCCAAGTTTCTTAAGACCAAATTTGTTTCAGGAATTTTTAAGACGATTGAGCTATGTCCGTCTGTCTGGCTGGCTGGTGGGCAGGATAACTCGAGTAAACCTTAATGGATCAGTATGAAAATTTACCAGTAGTAATATTTTTCAAAACGAACTTATGGGAATGTAAATGGGCTGAATATCCCCACCCCTTCTGGTACCTCCCATACAAAATTACCTATTTTTGAATAATTTATATTTGTTTTATAACTGGCAAACAGACTATCGAAGGATATTTATCTTGCAATAGTAGACAAACCCTATGAAAACCGAAACCTTTGCCACACCCCTTTGACCCTCATAGTTTTACATACATATCTTTTTTGTGAGTAAACTGAATTCACTCAAATTTTGCGTATGATGTTCTCTTATCAAAATTGGACTCAGGAATTAATATGGACTATATCGGTTCACGCCTTCTGGTACCTCACATTCAAAATGATCTATTTTTGGAAAATGAATATTTCACCCATAACTTCCAACCAGACACTTGGGGGGGTAATGAAAATTAGTCGATAAATTTATATTGTGATAGGAGGCAAAACCCTAGAAAGCTTAACTATTTGACACACCCCTTCTGATACCTCCCATACAAATGACCGAATTTACCCCCATAGTGTTACATACATGTCTTTTTTACAAGTGCATTGAATTCGATCAGAATTTGCGTAAGTTGTACGCTCATGGAAATTTTACTTTTTGATGAATATGGACTTTATCGGTTGACCCCTTCTGGTACCTCCCATACAAATTAAACTATTTTTTGGAAATTAATATTTCTCCCATAACTTCCAAACGGGCAATGAAATTTGGTCAGTTGATTTGACTTGTCTATGGGCGAAAACTCAGAAAACCTAACTATTTGATCTATCTTGTACCTTCCATATAAATAACCGGAATTGTTCTTTTTTCTTACATATATTTTTGTATATCCACTGAATTGAGCCAAATTTTTGTTTATTGAACGTTAACTTACATAAAAAAAACTTCGGACACTTTGAGCTGCCCCTAACGGTACCTCGTAAACAAACAAGTCAAACTTTTACGGTTATGCTACATGTCTCTAGACCACTGGTATTATAACCAAAAGTCTTAACTACAATCGTTTACGCTCCCCAAGCAAATCGGTTAATTTCAATAACTCAAGACTTAAACAATATCTTATAATGGGTGATGGTATTTATCAGTCAGTTTATCTGACTGAAATTTTTGTACTGGTTTAAATAATTGGTTTTATGTATGAATTTGTATTAAATTAATAAAATACAACATTTTCTGAAAACGGAGCAATTTTTACGGAAACACGGAAAAAACTTAATTAAAGGCAGCGAAAACTTGAAAAATCAATAACATTTTAACAAAAATCCAACTTTGAAGTGTCATAACTTTGTCATTTATGATTGGATTCTAAACAGCTATCGTTTTTTTTAAGAAAAAAGATTATTCACCCCTATTCCCGTAGTCGTCGTCGACGCAAAACGACGTCGTCTTGTGACGACGCTGTAAAATCGGTATTCTCGTAGTCGTTTGCGATAACTATCCGTTACTATTGACACAAATTTGGTATTCTGTAAGCAAATGTGACGTCGATGTTGAATTGAAACGACTCTGTACCTGTCGTCGCAGTATTTGGTAACGACTTAAAAGAATTTGAAGGAATAATTTTGTGGAAATTTTAAAAAGGTTTTATATTGACGTCAAAAATTAAAATTTCGAGTGCCAAGCAGTTCGAAACTCTTGTGGCTGAGTTGGAAAAAATCCCTCATTGGCAAAAGGATTTCGGAGGGGAACAGTTCCGTCCAATTTTAAGGGGCAATGGGAGGAAATTGCTAACAAAGTAAATTCCTTTGGACCGCCGTTAAGATACAGTGATGGTTGGCAAAAGGTAAATACAGTAACAAACTAACTCGTTACGTTTTAATAATACAAAATGTATTTTTAGGTTTGGAGAGATTTAAAATTTAAAGTAAAAAAATAATTCTTGCAAATATAGTAGAGTGTAATGCAACAGGCGGCGGGCGATATAAGCAGCAAATACTAAGCCCTTTAGAAGAAACTGTGGCCAACATGCTCCAATTTGAAAAACAATTAAATCCACAAGGCGCTGTACAGGGAGTTAGTAGTGCCTTCCAAGAAGAGAAATGTGCGTTGCTTGTGGAAATAGAGGAACACAATGCAGAGGAAATAGAAGATTTGAATTTGGACGTAGTCATGGAGGAAGAACTATCAACAAGTATGAGTGCTCAAAAGAAGACAACTTCTAGCAAGAAGAAAAATGTAAGAAGCGAGCGTCAAATACTGCTCCGTAAAAACGAACTCAAAGACTGCTCCCGGTACCAAAGATAGCTTGTGGAAGTAGAAGAAAAAAATAAAAATTGATGGAAAGAAGAGACAAAAGAGAGGAAAGTTTGTTTTAAAAAGAAATGCAAATCAAAAGTTTGAAACTACTAATAAAAGAAAAGGAGCTTGAGAACCTAGAAAAATGATTATTATTAGAATTAATGAAGTGAATTTTTTTGCGGTTATAGTAAAGATTCTGGTCTTCTTTATTTGGAGCTAAAATTTTGATGTGGGTTCCATCCACACAGCCAAAAACACCAGGAAATCCTGTTTTATTAAAAAAATCTATTTTTGCTTCCGATTTTTCATCTTCAGTCATTTCCAATTTAATCCATTTTGGACAAATGACCCTTTCTAATGCATTCAGGGTTTCGGCCAAAATCTTGCAAACTGATGGCTGCGACAGTCCAATTTGAAAGTCATTGTCTACACTTAGCTGGTAAGATCCCTGTCCTAAGAACCTCAATGTTGCTGCTAACTTAATTTTGACTGAAACAGGTGTTGACCTGAGATCACTTTTCATTATTGGAACAATTTCTTCCAGCACATAATTAAATGCAGCCTTATTAAGGCGAAAGTAGTTCTCGAATCTAAAAAAAATAAAAAAGTTGGATGACGCCCAGCAGTAAACACTAATTTGGATTTTAACACTTACTTGTTAAAGATATCGGATCTTTGCCGAAGTATTTTCCTTTCCAATATAAGATTAGTTTTACTTTCTTCATCACTTGAATCTGAATCGGATACAAAAAACATTTCTTCACAACAGAAAATTAAAGTCAAAATGAATCAGCTGATGTACAAATGTTACATCAGCTGTTGTTATTTCTTTCATGATATCGATTACTAGTCGACGTCGTCTCATAGTAGTTACAGAATACCGAAATAGCATTGATGTGACAACGATGTTGACTCGAAGTGATGTTGACATAAAAACGACGACGATGTCGACGACGTCTACGGGAATAGGGGTGATTATATTATTTTTGTCCCAGTTTACAAATATTGGTGAACTTAAACCAGAGAAAATTGCATTTTTGTAGATCTATCTTTTTTCAAAACATGGAAAATTAAAATTTGGCGATATCTCAAAAACCGTTCTACTTTTCACATATGTATCTGAGAGCAGATTTGAATTCAGCATAAAATTTTACAGAAGGATCAACTATTTAGAAGACCAGATCAAAAATTTGTTGAATGTTATTTTTAAAATTTCTGATATAACATAATTAATATAAAATCATATAATGTATAAAACAGTTTTTCCATAATACTTTAATTTTATATATTTTGTATCATATTAGCGACATCGATGGGGTATCGAAGATGTTTTTAAAAGAGACGACATAAAGCATACGAAAATACATTGTTAAGATTCTCCGCAAATTAAAAAATAATAACTTTCTATTCACATAATTTAGGTGGCAACCACATGTATTCAAAACATATGATATTTGACATGAGACAAATTTAAAGCTTTTTTACCGGCAGAAAACATGTGTTTTATTATTTTGTCCCATACAGCATAAAGCTTTACTACAAGTTCCACTGCGCATGTTGTGCTTTGTATATTAGGTGCGTTCTTACACTTTCAATGATAACGCCAATAATCTAAACCGCAGCACTGTCGGCGATTTAATAAATTAGCAATAAAGTAAAATAAATAAGAGATTTTTTTAATTTATCTGTATAAAAATAATGAAGAATAATGGAGGTCAGATAACAACACATGTCGTTGATATGGAAAAAATATTCATAAATAAAACAGTAGCACTATACATTCGTACGCATTTATGTTTTGTTATATAAACTTCAGCAATAACAATTATTTGAGAGTACTTTGAAATGATATTTAATTGCTTGCTTAACCACTTTTGACGAAAACAAAATTCGTGCCAAATTGCAGTTGCGGTCGTTACAAAAAACGGAAGTAGTTTTGGATGTCAACGAGATACATCGAGATACATAAACGACAGAGAAATAATTTAGTATTTTGAAAACGCTTTTATGAGAGTAATACATTTATTGGTTCATCTAAAAATTAGAAGTTCATCTGTTGTGGACGTTACGTTATGGACATTACAAATTTTCTTTCTATTTTATGTATCATTAAAAAAAGTTATCAACATCAGTCAGTCTATTAAGGAGAATAGTGACAAAGACAGTCATACATATGTATAGACGGTTGCTAGATCTGGCAATATTGTCAGATCTGCTAATCTACCGGCAATGTACTGACACAGACAGTGTTGCTAATATAATTATTTCTCTGCAAATGGTGTATTTGGCAAATGCTTAAACTCCGCACATCTGCAAAATAAAAGTGTTTGCAATTATCTTACAATAAATTTTAAGAACTCACTATTGTTAAACGTTTTCTGACCTTTTTCAGGCAATATTGTTAGATCTGGCAAACCGTCTGTGCTTAGCTTACACTGATTTGAATAATAAGCCATTTCAAATAAATCCCTAAAGTATGCTATACATTTAATACAATAATACGAGTTTCGCAATTTCACATTTCCATTGTGAAATTCCCTCGATATTGTCGACAGCAACTTTAAATTTAAGTATCGGGTCAATCGGCATGTTTAGTAAACACTTTTCATAC
Source organism: Muscina levida (assembly GCA_964034835.1). Classification (NCBI taxonomy): domain Eukaryota; kingdom Metazoa; phylum Arthropoda; class Insecta; order Diptera; family Muscidae; genus Muscina; species Muscina levida. The sequence goes on along the minus strand of OZ035884.1, from coordinate 61,461,097 downwards.
AGCTAACGTTCGCATTCGTTTAAAAACAAGTAGGTGCCGTTTGTTGTGAATCCAAAAATGGAAACGCTTTAACGAGTGATGCTATTCCTTACCTCATTCAAGCGGTTTAAAGGGAATTTAAACTTGAATTTGTAAGCACTTTTGAGTCCTATATATTGCCTGGTCTGATATGTACAATAACAATCACGCTACTGGTGTATACAGCGAGGACCTGTAGCTTAGGTTTTCCTTTAGGCACATAATGAATACAGTGCGTTTCGGACAGCGGTACTGGCCATTCAAACGGCAGACGAGCAGACGAGTGTCACAATGGGTCCATATGGGACCTAAGTGATCTCCACTGAGGAGGAGATGCCTGCATGCCAATCAACTTTTTATGTGGTTAGCCAAAACCGTTCAATTCCACATGGTGCAATTCAAAGTTGGGATGAAGTAGGACAGAATCAAAACTCTACATATTAGATTCTGTTGGGTTCCGTAAACATTGCGAGATTTCTGAGAACTATACAGCGGAATTACTGTTTAAACAAGTCTGTCCGACGAATGATCATGACTCTCTGGTGGATGTTCAAAGGCCCATCTGTTACCTTTTTGGCTTAGTGGATGTGCAAAATAGCTAGCAGACGTTGGACCTGTAAAAGCGACTGTACTGCTTGGTAACCGTGGCCCGAATATAGCAGATCCCGATCGGAATGCATGGTTGGTCGGTGCAGAGGGGATTTGAGATTGACCTATGGCCACACAGGCCATATATTCATATCGGGCTATTGTCGCGTGTGTGAGAAGGAATCCGAGACGATGGATTATTTGTAGATTTTCCGCTAAGGCCAGTGTAAGGTTCCTTTCATGGTTGACTAGATGAATGGCTAAGGTACATTACGTAAATGATTTTTATATCTACATAGTACGACTACGACTACCTTAATTTTCCATTCCTTCACTTTCTCCTTTTCATCGGACAACTACGGTGGATCAATAAATTACGGAGTTTAGTGTAAGCTGGATTTTACTAGACCATACGTGAGCCACACCTGACCTTAAGCGGAAAAAGTTATAAAAATGTGCGAAAATTCACACCATTGTAACATATTTTTATTGCAGAATTTGCACTTAGAAACGCCTGGAGGTTCCCACTTTCACCTACAATAGTTTGTCTTTAGTCCAAATAGTGTGACAAGAAGTTGCTCCAACACATTCCCCTAAAAATGTATAACTTAGTACCTATGATCAAGTACCATATTTCGTCAGCTGCTCTCGGCATTTCAAACTAAGTCTAGCATCAAAACTGAATGAGTTATAACACGAGTGTAAATAGCATACAATAATAAATTTGTTTTTTATTTTTAAACTGAATCATGGTAAACTAGTCAAGGAAATGCGTTACTTGTATGACAATACTACAACAAACTGTATAATTAATGATTCACACACTTTGGCTTCGGCGTTCCAAATGTTAATAAGTATGACAAATTGGAATTTTTCACCTATATGGAGTATGAGAGTAATAACAAACACTTTAGGGTTTTTTTTTTGGGTTTTATTGTTTTTTATTTATTTGATTTCAATGAATTTTTTATTGTACATTTTTGTTTGATTTTTGGAATCATAACTTCTGCATCGCATGAATACAAATTAGTAAATAAAATCTTATATTTTGATTCGAATACACATTAAGAGTAGTGGTGGAGATTTCTAAATATAATACATATTTAGCTACAATTCAAATTTCTTTGTGCAGTAAATACATAAATATATAAAACTATTGAGATTTCTTTTAAACAAAAAGTAATTGGAAACATGAAAAGTACTAAACAGTAACAACACAAACTAAGAGGGTCGTGGGAGGCTACCCTAAACCATCCTTGATTCAAGTGGAGGAAGAGATGGCTCGGATAACTCTATGTAAATACGTACAAAATGGAATATAAATATGTAAATATGTATGTAGGTTTTTCTCATAGTAAAAAAGTAAGGAAATACAATTCTCTTCTTAAGTTTTAGATTTCATTTTGTTTTTATTCGATTTGTAATATTATTTCACTTTAATTCTAATTCAAAAAAATATCAGATATCATATAAAAAGTATGTATACATATATATATTTATTATGTTTGTGTGTAGTAGGTATGTACGCAGGTAGGCTGTTTACTATGTTTACTTATTATATACGTTTGTATGTATGTATGTATATTTGTAATATAACAATTTAACAAAAAAAAAATTAAATAAAAAGAAAACAAAAAAAATAAAGAAATGTGCGTGAATTTAGATATTTCGAGACCAAATAAAATTAATTTTGGGGACACATTTCGTTGTTGCTGTGACTGCTATTGTTGAGGTTTTTGTTATTGTTGCGCGAACTCTTAGTAAGCATTTCGTCGCTTATAATTGCGCACATTATTAGCCAGACAACAGGCGAAGATGAAGCCAACAAGCTGAAAAAGAATAAAAATAAGAAACATAAGTAAAGGCATTAGAAATAAGATTATAATATTAATATTATTAATAATATTAGGGGCTTGCAGGATATATAACGATACGTACAAAAATTAAAGTTCAAGGTAAAGCTATAATTGAAGCAATTTGCTTTTCACTGAAGACATTCTATGTAGTATTACCCACCCTATGAGTACAAATAATATGAAGTATTCCTACCCTTATACTAACTACGATAGAGATTGCAACTTCTATAAATTTGTTTCCCTTCACATAAATTAAAAAAATTCCAAAAGTGAAATATTAGACTTTATCACTTTGGCATTCAAATTGGAAACCAAAAAATTTTGTGTTATAGAATATATGACGACATTGGAACCAGAGTGGTCTACAGCATAACGGCATAATATCAAATTGAATCCTAACACTCGGAATATTATGCAAACGCGTTATCATATACATCAGTGTAGAATGGAAGAATTTTAATATTGTGCAATAATACCATTATGAATACGAATGTGACTTAGATCACACTGGTTCCAATGTCGCCATATAGCTAGTCTTCACATGATCCTTATTTGTTATTAAAAGGCATCCGGCGGCGTATAACTTAGTATAACTTAGCGACCAATTAGATTATCTTTATGTTGCTTTAATTTCCTCCCCTGCTTCATGTGACACATGTGAAAGCCTTTAAGAGGGAACAATAGTCAACTTCTAATTATGATTGGAAAATGAAAACTTTTGGCCGCTATTATTCGCATGAATGCGATTGAGAGTTCTACTGCCAGTACACATAATTAGCGGACAAATTTCACGATGAATTCCCTAAACGCAAATAGATTTCCTTGGCCGTTCCATAAAGAAAATGGTAGAAAAGAAAACATGAAAAGGAGTTGGTTTTAATTGTGATGGTGTGGGTATATTTCCGTAGTCATGGTTACCTTCGTCGTATTTGTCAAATATAAGGACTGGGGAAGCAATTAGTAGCCACATAAAATTATCTATAGTTATATATAGATAATTGTATAGTTTCAAGGAACATATTTGTTACGTCTCACTTTGCTTTGTTTTACATATGAGGTTACAACAAATAATGTATGCGTTAGATTTGCGCAACATCCGATTAGCTTAACCAGCATTTTATTTATATTACTGCCTTTATCAGTGTTTTTTTTAAAGGGGAATTGATAAGCGATTTTTTTTTATGGGCAAACATTTATCTTTTGTATTTACTTTTCTTGAGCGACTGAATGTATTTTAAATATGGGGTGGAGGTTAAACCAAATAATCCCTAATTATATATCAATGACATTCTTTACGTAGAACATTTTTCAGACTGCCAAAACACAAACGATTTACAATTTGCAATTTTATTTTACAAAATTCAATAGTTTTCCTATCGGAGTTTTAGTACCATACGAATACTTCATCAAAAATTTTAGCCTGAGGGCCTGGAGTTGTGAAATTCTCTTTTGAAACTAAATTGGAAAAGTAATATAGAGGAAAGGCCTAAAAAAGGTATTAAATGCCTTACATACTTGCATACATGGGCAAGAGGGACTGGAACCTGCTGATTATATGCACTAGTGTTTTGTCCAATATTGACGTACGGATCTCTGATATAGTGGAGATCATTGAATGCGGAGTTTAATCTAGATTAACAGTTTTTAACGGATGGCATTGTTTTCATAACGGGTAAAATGCAATACGATTACGAGAAACTAGTTAGATTCTGCGAAAAGTCTTCGGCAATAAAATCGATGGGCGGCGCAGGAGGGGGCGACCAAAATTCGGAAGGATTGACGAGGTGAAAGAGCTGTTAACTAAGCTTGGTGTGACGAACTATCTACGGAATACTTTTCAACGTGCGGCTACTGATAAATAAATTTCTGTTGTTGCTTACATTAAAGAAGAATAAGTTAGATTCTGCGTATGAATCGATACTTGTAAAGAGAGATGGTTGTGAGGAAGGACTACATAATGTAACGGACTATGCAGTCAATGGATTTTACATATTTTGCTAATACAGTGGTCCCCAAAAGTGTTAACACTGTGGAACATTTTCGGAGTCATTATGTGGTTGTAATATAAAACTACCAAAGGGGTTTACTACACTGAACTATTACCTTCAGCCTGACTTGGAACATATCACCCCCAGATAGACAGTTTTTCACTGTGTAATTGGCGCAGTTATTCACTACTATTCAGTGGAACATCAACATCCTGAACATCGAGAGGAGAAGTTTTAAGTGAAGACCGCAACTGCAGCCAAAGTTTTTGATTGGACGACTTTATCATGTTTCAGGCAGAATTTGTTGCCATCAGCAACACTGGCGAAAATGGACCAAAAAAGATTGCCACAATTTACTTGGACAGCCAAACGGCTTTTGAGCTGTGGAGTCAAAAATGCCAAAGTTGATACATAGATGCAGGAAGGTGTTCTCTGATACTATATATGAAAATGAATTGGTGGATGAACTAGAACTTGCAAAGAGGTGCTAGGCCTTGGAATCTGGTCTCTCTTACGGATCAGGGCGACCACTAATTTGATTTCTAGGACACTTCAATTCGATACTTAGGGCGCTTGGCGAAAGGAAGACTATTGTAGATTATTTGATGACGTGGGAGAACTTGAGAGTATTGAGCACCAGCCCTGCCAGTGCCTATTGCCGAACACATAATCGAACTTTGACCTCTTTGCGGCACACTCTAATGCCTAACAATCGATACGAAATTATGCACAATATATTCAAAATTTTGTAAATTACAAACGTGAGGTGGAGCTAGATGTCCAACTCCGCTACTACAATTTTTTAACGAAAATCCTAAAAATACAATGTAAGGAACACCTAATGGGGCTACCTCATGAAATTCTGAAACAATAAGGACTGTTTTACGTGTAAAAAATCCATATTGTTTCATGTATGTCATGCTATGGGTCTAAAAATAGGCATTTTGTGGTTGCCGTAAAGTTACCCCCAGCGATTCTAAGCATAAAAACAGCCTTCACATATCGACAAAACAGTTACCTCCGGTGGAGGAAACTCTAGGTAGAGTTGATGGACAATGGACCAAAAAAATTGCTGTCCCGGAGTAGTATCTTTTACCTAACCTAATCTTCTGACACTTTTTAGTTGATCCATTAGTATAACTCTTCTTAAAATGTAAAAAGTATGACCTCTTAGGATCGGCAACTTTTCTTTGCTAAAGAAGAAAGATTAACTATTGAATTACTTGTTGCAGTTATTAGAGTAATTTTCTATAGTTATGCAAATTTTACTCTGAATAACTTAGCCAACAGCTTTAAAAACGTGGGATGTAATTTTTTTTTTACTTTACAAATATTGTTATCGCCTTCGGTTCCAAGCTGGTCTATGGATAAACTTGAATACCACATTTAAATCTAAGCAGCAGAATTTAGTTCACTTATTAAGTTTGAAACAGTCGCTGACACTAGTGAGAAGCTATAACTTTTTTGTACGCAAAAAACCTTCACGTGGGGAAAATTATTCTGATGATTAAAAATAGTTTTTTAGTGGATTCGGTGAAAAATGTTTCCGCACCGAAAGAGATTTTCGCGATTTGATCAAACACACAACTCTTGTAAAACAAATTCTATTAGCAATAAGAGAATAGATCTTGAACCGAACGATGAACACACATTCATGATTTGATCAAACTTTTGCATTAGACTTATGAAAAAAGTTTTGGAATTGAAGGTTATATAAAAAAAACTTCAACGCTTTCGGTGCGGAAACTTTTTTCAGAATACAGTAAAAGTGACCCTCCATTTTTTTAAATTTTTCATGCCCCACACGGCTATGTGATGATACATTTGATATTTGCAAAAATTGCAAAAAGTTATATCCCTAGTGGACACACAACCTTTAGTTATGAACAAGGTCGTATACTGCGTCAGACACAATTTTTAACAAGCTTTAAAAAAAGACTGTTGTAATAATAATTCTTTAATATAAAAGAAATAATAAGCAAATACATGGATTAGGCAAAATACCTGCCCAGGTGGTAATCACAAGAGTGATCTTCAAAAATCGTCTATTTTTTAAAAATTTAAAATTATATTATCTCTTTGTTATTACCTCAACGACTATTAAGCCAAGACCAAAGTATTTAGTCTTCTCTGTGCTGCCCGACATCAAATCAACAAATTCCTTTTTGCATCCGCCATAATAGTTTAGCAAAGTGCAGCTATCGTTAGGGCAACAGCTTGGTGGTGGCACCTTAGCACTAAGAACATAATCACTGGGTCCATTGGAGCCGCAACATTTCAACTAGAATATAATAAAAAAAAAAGAAATTCGTCATCACTGCTCCTTATTTTTACCACAACTAACTTACCGTCTTTTGGATACCTTCGAATACACCAGCATTGCTGGCTTCGTTTTGTTTCCATGCCTCATCGATGACATTACCAATGGCTTCGGTAATCTTGTCCTTTTGGGTCCACAATAAGACAACAATGACCAATTGTACGATGAGCAAGAGCAACATGAAGACAGCATAGCACATGGTCATGCAGACATCTTCACGAATGGCACCGCAGCAGCCCAGGAATGAGATGAATAGCACAATGCTTCCAATGGTTATCAAACCGATAGGCATAGCAGCCTGGGGTGGGAAACCAACTTGTCCTTCATATTGGACGATACCAATGCTTTTGAGCACAAGGGCACCATATACAATAGCCAAAATGCCGAGAATCTTAAAAGAAAGAAATTGAAGAGAATTATTGAGTAATGTAATGTAAAAAATGGAAAGAAAAAAATATTAAATAGTAATGAATCTTTTATTAATATATGCAAGTAATGATTATAATAAAAGAACCTCAGAGAAAATAGAGCGGCTTTTTTAAGAGCCTTAATGCTATTTGTGAGAATATTTGAAGAAATAAAAGGGAGACCACCAGACATGGCAAGATGACTGGAACGAGGCTACCTTGCTGGTTACCTGATTTTGAGTCCTGAGAGAGGAATCTGGTCAATTCAGCTAAAATGTCTCAGAAATCTCACGTTCGCAATAGTCATTAAACTGTAGGTCTCGTTTGTGTAATTTCATAAATAGAAACGTGTAATCTCATTGAAATGTGAGATTATTTCACTACACATGTATATTGTTAAGCAAATTTTATATTTTTACTGATTGTGAGGGAATATGTAAGTCGGTTAACCCGACTGGAACTTTCTCACTTGTTTAAAAATAAATTACCTATTTATGGTATTTTATAATAAATAACCAGTTTTATCTCATTTGATTTTTAATCGTGTTTTTATCATCGTTTGATATGTAAAAATACTTTTGGTCCACCCTGTATTTTGTTGTTGAAATTTGAAATAGAATGACTAGAAACATTATTTTTAAGTCTACAAATTTCAAGTTTCGAATTAACTAATTTTGTATGAGTTAACTTATACAGGCTGCGAAAAACCCATTTATTATATAGACTTCAGCTAGGCAGAGTTATTCAACTCACTCAATGCAATAGCCATAGAAATATATAATACAATTGTTGCCTAACTCAACTCTAATAATTTTTTTATACGTTATAAAGATTTCAATTGCAATTAATTGATATTCGATAAACGGATTTTGTTTGCCACCTCAACCATCTAGGGAACTTATGCAATGATCGACTGACACGCGTCGCCGGGTGCAAATATGTAGTTGACAACACCTGCTTCGAATGATTTTTGCCAGCATGATGTCTTAGAAAGTGTCGCGATTCCCAAAAAGGTAAAACCTTACACATTATGTATTCCATTGGCAAAGTCAAGTGGATGAGGTCAGTAAATGGATTTGATTTTGTGAAGTAAAAATCAAATATCTAATAGTAATTTAAATGAAGACTACTCCGGTAACGCCCTTATGATTGCTCACAAACGGACGTAAACGTAACCATGTGACTATTATATAAGTGCTTGCCGAGGTTGAGGTGCAATCCGAAAGAGGAAATATGGATTTATCACAACACGAGGAGCAGCCGTAGACTTCTCCAAGAAGGCCAAGATGGGTCTATAATCCTACAAGGTTAAGATGATATGTCGACTACCAGCTAATATTATGACACATACTCTGCATAAATTTGAAGCAAAAACAACCGCACTAACAAATAAAAAATTGCAAAAAAAAACCAAAAAATTCTTGTCAGCTTTAAAAATTGCGTTAAAGATTTGGGGTTCGAAATAATAGTTCACCCAGGATACTAAGCTTTAGAGCAAGACAGTGTCTGGTAGAGTTGGATCTGCGTTTCTGTCGTATCAGGCTGTCGAATGTAGTCAATAAACTAATTTTTAGCCATGCAATTGCCGTGCTGATCTCGTTTTGACACGGCGGTGCAGTCTACTGCAACGTCGTTGATTGGCGTGATTTCGTCACTTATGCTGCCTTCGGGAACGAGCAGAACGTAACGTAACGTTTGCATTCCCACCATATTTGCGGCAGACTCTGAATGTCAGTGACCAAATTTCCGTCTCCGTCCTTACAGGTGGGGATCCCTTTAGTAGAACTTTCGAGCTTCAACTCTATCCTTGTAATTATCGATATCCTGGCGCACTTTTTTTCTTCAATAGACTCATTTTCGCTTGAAAATGGGTGTCATCTCCCTACTCTTCTCATTATAACGCTCCGTCACTGCACGCGTTGCAGTTTTGCTCTGTATGTAGCATCCTTTTCTTCAGACATTTCGCGACATTTCTCATCGTATCAGGGCTTGTCTAAGCATACGGTCGTTGTGGGAGTGGTCATAGAATTCGCAATAGGATGCCATTGAGTGTCGGGAACATCTGAATTAGGGGGTTGGTTGAAGTAATTGCGAGACTTGGTTAGAGTAGGCATTGGCTATCTTGGTGGTATGCTGCTTTGTGATATCTAGCTTCCTTTTGCTTAAGATTTTTAGCACTGCTTAATCGTGGCTGCAACTAGATGGTGATCCGAGCCAATATTAGCACCGCGCATCACACGCATGTCTATAACGCTTAAGACATGCCTTCCATCGATTACAACGTGGTCAATCTGGTTTCTTGTCTTTTGATCAGGGGATATCCAGGTTGCCCTGTGGACGTGTGAATCCCTGTTTCCGTCCATCGAATTTCCTGTATGGCGGTGATGTCCGCCTTGTATTTGTCGACGACATCCGACATCTCCCGAAAAAATATCGTTTATTCAAAATGCCACCTAGTTATCAAACTATCCTCTTATATAAACTAAGATTATTTTGTTCTACTTATATTTTTCCTATTTTAGTTTCGAAAATATTTTCAGAAATTAATTTGTTAAAAATTGTCTTGTACAGAGAGTTAATTTGTTTCAAGATAACACAAAAATAAATCAATCCTCCCTCCTTAAACTCATGAATAGTCTTCGTGGGATTCCCGTCGAATCATTTATATTATCTTCTAGAAAGCGGAAACACCACAAATTAATAAGAGAGAAAAAACCATACATGTCGTTATTTTTCTTCTTAACAACCGCAAAAACGTTAAAAACAAAAACAACAACAAAAATCCCCTAAAAATACAATAATTTAGCATAAACGCTTTTTTTCTACAAATTTGCGTAATTGTTAATTAAACATTATGTGAAACAACTACAACGCGACAATTCGCTCTAAAATAATGGCCATCATCACCATCATCAATCACATTATACCATCTACACATATAAGCACCAGTATTGTCTATCGATGACATATAAGCTAAATTAATAACGCTATTCACAATAACATTGAAGTGCTAACGAATAAATGTGCGACAAACTACTTTCTGATATAATCTATAAATAATTAAGGCTTTCATTGCTAAGCCGCTAGTATTAAGTTAATTTACATTTTTATAGATATGAGCCAGGGGAGCACAACTTTATGTTGTTAGAAAGAAAGTACACCATTGGGAATATTACAGTGATTTTTCTTTAATTTTCCAGCCAGTTAATAAAGTGATTTAACAATTACATTTATTGTGTATTGCTGGCTTACAGATCATACAGTAGTTAATACTCCAGGTAGACATTCAAAATGCCCTCGAATGCCATTGTTTTGAGGTTTCGACTGAAAACCCCGACATGTGTATATTCAAACAGATGGAACGGCTAAAGAAAACTTGCATCATGTAATTTCAGTTGAAATGTAAACTTGTCTTAAAGGTGGGAGTCCATATATATTGAAATGCATTGTGTTGGTGTGTTTCTATATGAATTTAGTGAAATTATTCTCACTTGAAATATTTTCCATGTGTGGTTCATTAACAGTCATTACGAATTTGAATGTGTGAATAATAACGAATGAAGTCATCACTTCCTAAATATATGTATAATGAAAGTGTTATTTGCGATGTTCAAAAATTGGAGATATTTCGAGTGTATGTATCGACAACAAAAGTGATTGTCAGAATGTTTCCGGAGATGATTATTTGTTGGCTAAACAGTAAGATAAAGCCAGAATACAAAAAAAAATACACACAGATGAAATGGTGAATAAGAAACACAAACAAACGAAGAAAGACAAATTCCACATTTGGTAAACCACATACATAGATATTTCGCATTTATCTTTGTGACGAAAATCATTTAGCTTTTAAAATTTAAGATATATTTATAAAATGTATATAAATCTCTGCATAGTATAGAAATAAATGTAAGTCAGATTGTTATATACTCTTAACTATGATCAAAAGAAGCTGCATATTAAAAATCAATACATTCATTGCAGGTTGTCGTACAAAAATCAATTAAAATTACATCCCTCTAGGGGCGACTCCGGGGCGGATAGAGCGGTGGTAGCAAATTTTATAAAAAAAAAAAAATATCTCTGTATGGGTACCCCCTTAGGGGGTGAAGATGGGGGGTTAGATATGTTTGGGCAAAATGTTAGGAGGAATAAATGACCGGGGGTCGATCACACATTCGAACCCTCTAAGGGCAATTCCATGGCAGTTGCGGGGCTTGTTGTGGATTTTTCCCCAATATGAAAAGTTTCTCGTTTAAAACCGGGGGCTCGATTTTGATTTTAGAACTATGGTTTCTTGGGCATATTTTCTTTGAATTCATCGTAGATTACGATTTTTATAACCGCTTGGTCGGGAAAAAAAATTGACTCATTCTAATGGACATGCTTCCTATAGAGTAAGAAGGCTGCACGAAAGGATTTGTCGAAATTCTAAATTTTAGGACCAAAAAAGGACCACAAATTTATAAAACTGTATCAACTTGACCTATGGCTAAATGTAGAATCAAAGCAAAAAATCTATGTGGACATGCTTCTTATAGAATTAGAGACCTGCACTGAAGGAATTTTCCACAATTAAAACTACCCCTAAAAGTAAAACGAAAACAAACACAGACCAAACGGCTTAAGGTATAATAGTGATGGAGCTACACATTTATTTTACGGACTTGTTGTGCGCTATGAAGTTTTTTTCGAATTTCGTACTTTTGAGGGCGTAAAGGTATAAATCTTTTAATATCACCCAGATCAAACGGCCAAAGGTAGAATTGTGAAAATTATGTTGATCACTTATTTTATGGGGAAGTTGTGTAATATGAGATAAACAGAGAAAAAAGTGCTACCAAACTGGAATGAATATTTCTCTTAAATAGTAGTAGTTGTGCGACACATATGAATTTGCGAAATTCGTATTTTTAGGAATAAATAGGGATGTTCAAATAACTATCGCTCAGACCAAACGGCTAAAGCAACAATCACAAAAATTGTGGAAAATATTTGACTTCTGGATTTTGTGTGCGTTTTTCTAAAACAAAAGAGAGGACAGCTAAATAACTTGCAAAATTATTCATGCATAGGTATAAATTCAAAAAACTTGTAACTCCAAATAAAAAAAAATTCTGTGACCCGATTCATAATCTTTCTATTACACAGAAAACTAAATGTTTTATCTGAAAATAAATTTTCACAAATTTTATGTAAATTCTAGAATCCATCTCGAATCTTAACATTAAAACTTTCGACAACTACAACATTTCCTAATGAAATTCAAAGAAAATCATTTGAAATTCAAAAATTTTACTTGATTTTCCAACATTTCATTTGAAATTCAAAACTCGTCAATTGATATTCAAAAATTCCATTTGAATTTCAAAAAATATTAATTAAAATTTTCCATTTGAAATTCGAAAAATATAAATTGAAAATCAAAACTTGTCAATTTTAATTGACGAATTGTGAATTTCAAATGTTGAGTTTCGAATTTCAATTAACGAGTTTTAAATTTTAAATGACGAGTTTTCAATTTCAATTTATATTTTTCGAATTTCAAATGGAAAATTTAAATTTGAATTGATATTTTTTGAATATCAAATGGATTTTTGAATATCTATTGACAAGATTTAAATTTCAAACGGAATATTTGAATTCCAATTGATTTTCTTTGTATTTCAATTGATTTCTTTGAATTTCAATTGGAAATGATGTAGATTAATGTACCTTAAGTGAGCCCGAACACAATGTCTGCAAACTTCTCTATAATGAACTTCTCTATAGCGAATTTCTCTCTATAACGATTTTTTTTTTCAAAAACACCACATTTTCATGTGTTTTTTTACACATTTCACCTCTCTACAACGAATTTCTCTATAACCTAGTTTTCTCTATAACGAAGCTTACAAACAACACAACTGGTGTTTTATATACCAAAAAAAACCTCTATAGCGAATTTTGTTTAGCAGTCGCAAAATTCCAATGAATTTCAGCACACACAAAGAACATTTAAGGGATCAAGAAATAATGTCCCGGATAATTTTTTTTTTTCCTTTCTCAGTAGATGTGAAGATTTTGTTGATAAAATATTTGCGATTTGTCAAATTGCCATGTGTACAGATTAAATAATTTTTATTAACACTGTTATATAAATTCCGAATCTGATTACCAAATTTGAATCAAATGGTTGAAAATTTCCAAAAAAAAATCTTAATTTGTTACTATTTATCATCAGGCTGAAAACTATTTCGACGAGACTGTGTATATAATGCGCCTCAATTCCATATTAAAAAATGAAATTATATTTTTAAACTTTTTTGGTTATTGCCTTACATATTAATATAAAATTGTAAATAAACAATTTATTTTTATTCACAATAAGGCTGAAAACTACTACCATAATGATGATTAAGTCAATGAATGTTGTTCTCAATGTATCGCATTTATTTCGTGATTTCCAAGAAATTTATGAATTTTAACGCGAGAACGTTAATAAGATTGTGACTAAATCTCAAGTGTAGAACACATGGATGATGTACTACTTCATAACCACACTCATGATAAAAGTGATTCATTGCCTGTGGGTTACTCAAAGATACCGGATATGAATGCAAAAACCGATACAAAAAAACGGATTCATATTTTCAGCACTCATTATGTCGCCAACTTATCAATTGCACAGCTGAACCGAATCTTTGTTGCCAACAAGATGTAAAATAGCATAATACAGGCTTCTGATTGTGTCTTTTAATTTCGCATCAGCGGATAGGATTGATTTTTAAACATGAATATATAATGTGCCATTACATATGCAACGCCTTCTAGGATTAGTGAGGTTTTTCAAAGGTGATAAGACTTACTTTCTGTAAATTAATACATATGTCTGTATAAAAATCTTATAAATAAGCTAGAAAACGGGCGGCGCAGGAGGGGCGGCCCAAACATGGATGGACAAGGTGAAAGAGTTGTTATCTAAACATGGAATTTTTTTCTACGTTCGGCTAGTGATGGGTGAATTTCTGTTGCTGCTGCCAAATAAAAAGAAGCTATAAAACAAAGAAAACAGTTTGTCTCACAGATTTTACCCACTCCTTTCCTTTGGAATCTTGTCTATTCCTTAAGTTTTGCGTACCATCTCGTAGAAAACCTCTAGTTCTATGTATTGTTAATTAGCGAGTAGTTATCAAGTCATCGAACACGTACAACATTTTTCAGCTCATTGATTTGGGACTCAATTCTGAGAACTGCATGTGAAAGTAGCCCAAAAAAAATAAGTTCTGCATCATTCGTTTGGTCAAGTTACATGCCATAATAATTTAAAATCGATTTTAAGTTAGTAAGTATCGTATATGGGAATTTGTCACCTTTAAGGCTCTTTTGTTTGACATAACTCGATAACCACTAGACCGATTTAGCTGAAACAATTTAAAAAAAAATTAAGAATTACAATTCTTTTAATCTATTCATATAACGTTTCCCTACATATGCAACAGTTTCACTTTTCCATTTATCAAATGATTTTGAACTGGGTTTGTTTTGTACAGTCGAGTACGGTTATAGCGAACTCCCAGGGACTTGACATTTTAGTTCGTTATATGTGAAGTTCGTATCCGAGGTATAAAAAAATATACCTTTTTAAAAAGTTTATTCTGTTTTTTATTTTACCAAATATCATTTCTCATATATAAAAATTACATTAAAACGTAAGAATTATACCAACAACAAAAAATAATAATATTTCGTTATTTTTTGCAAAAAATGTGAATTTCTCATTGAGAATTTTAAATTTTGCATACAGTTTATTGTTTTTGAGAAAAATCAGTAACTTTTTTAGTACAGAAACTACCTATTAATTCATAAAGGTGCTCATATAACTCAGATTGATAGCCTTTACTTTCATCATGTGGCTTAAGTGTCTCTAAACTCTTTCCAACAGTCCGATTACGTGGTGTTAAAAAAACATCCGTTTCATCGAACTTATCATCATTGCAATAACCGTCAACGTCTTGTCCTTTTTTCACAATATCAACATCACATAGAAATTTAGTTGTAAAAATATTTTCATCTATTGAAATGAATTCTATAAAAGAAATATCGTTTAATAGACTATTTTGTGTATCATCAAGGATTTCAAAATTCATAGGAACATATGAAAGGGTTACCGTCGCTGAAATAATTATAAATGACTAGAAATGGGACCACAAATATTGTTCGTTATAAAAAAAAGTTATCTATAAACGATGTTCGCTATAACAGTGTAGATTTATATAAAGAAATGAAGCTAAACCTTTTGGTGTGTTCGTGTTCGTTATAACTGAATATTCGTTATAAACGGTGTTCGTTATAGCCGTACTCGACTGTATCAGATACAATAAAACTGCTGTACTCCGTGGCGTATGATTTGCGTTGAATATTTCTTATGATAATCATACGTCACCAGTAAATATGTTAGGTCAAACAAAAGAGCCTAAAACGTGACAAATTCCCCTATACTAACTTCAAATCAATACATATTAAATTATTATGGCATGTTACTTGACAAAACGAATGATGCAAAACTTCTCCTTTCTACTACTACATTCACGTGCAGTTCTCAGAATTGTGTCCCAAAATCATGTGTTGTACTGTGAAAAATGCCATTCATTAACGCAAATTCGGTAGACGAATAAGAAGGAAAGAATATTGCCAACTGATTTTCTGTCTGATTATTCTACTTGCTAACTATAACATGGTGTTGCCTTTAGATGGCCTTGTACTGCCAAGTTAATTTACTATTGCAAATATAACATTGTCGTGACAAATGGAACACATTTCATTACATTCATTTGTATGAATGTATGTGTGTATAAACGTTTGGAATAGTCTGCGCATAAAAATCTATTATCCTTGACCCATTTGATATTGATTTGTTTTTTTTTTATTAATATGGTCACGCTGAGACGAAATATTTATACAAATGTCATTAAACCTTGATAACACTCAAATTGAGCGTACGTATTATGTTAATTTTTGCCATATTTTGTATTTCTTTTACAAACAATTGACGGTGAAGTGTGATAATAAAGAACACCGTTCGATTTTCACCATTGGATTTTCATTCCATTTTCATAATGAGAATAATCGCTTATATGAAAAATACCGCTTATATAAAATTATCAAAAGTGGACTTGAGACCTTTTTTTCGTTTATCTCCTATATGGATAATACCGCATTGGATATACCGCATATATTAAAATTTATCCAACATTGTAAGTATTTCATAACATATTTCGGTCCCTGAAAGTTCGTCATAACAGTAATCCACTGTAGACTAAAACATCCGGTTTGGAATGTGTCGGACATCGTTCAACTGTCCGGCGCGGTGTTATCTTTAGCTACAGCCAAAGAACGAAAATGCAAACAAGACGCACAACATATAAACACAATTAAAAATAATGTTTGTTGTTATCTACTAGGTCGATTGATTATACTCATTTCAAGATTGTGTTGTTCTGTTTCTTCACTTTACTCAAAAAAATTATTTGTTCATTGCACTAAATTCTTTCTTTCTTGTTCTCATCGAGTTTTTTAATGTTTTCCTAAATTATGAGATCTACTTAAGGAGATACCTTAAAAATTCTGATGTTAAATTAACTTAGATTGTTGGGATCAATCAAAAACGCCCCTTTGGCTAAAAAATTGGTGGACTTTGGAATTTACTATATTTGGCTGCATACGCTTTACTGTTATTGTATCAACTGCTTCGTCAGCGAGGCTAAAATTAAGAGATCCCTAATGTCACACAACAATATAAAGTGCACTCAAGCTCGTTGTTCGTTGTCGTTTTTAATAATTTGTGAAAAAATCATCACCATAAAATGACCATTCGTGTATATTAAGTGCAACGACTGACTCTCTGCTGCTATCTAGGGTGGGGTCATAGCCATTAAATGCAAATTTGAAAATGTAATGTAATTAAAACTAATTATCTCGCTGGAGAAACAAAAAAACACAGTTATTAACGTCCGAAAAATACATTTGACACCGAAGTTCAGGGAGTTTGCATAGCGGAACGACCCCTACATTTATAACCCCTTTGGTGTGAGAATTATTAAATTAATTAATTCCACTCGGGAATTTTTAATTGAATGAAACATTATATTATTCCATCTTTGTTTGCTGCCTTTGGTAAGGGAGCATAAAAGTCAAGAAACTATGAATTGTCTTGACCGATGACCCCCCTCTGCGCTAACACACAATAGAACACAGCCATTTCAAAAACAAGGCAGTCTGTAAGTACCGACAGCCAGCATGAACGCCAATGCGAAAGTGTTTCCTTTTTGTTCAATCTAATGACGACACTGGCACAACTTCCGCCCTGTTTAGGCTAAGAATATTGTAGTACTTTCCACAAAATTTGATACACGTTTGCTCAACATTACTATGGAAATATCCTTGAAGGACGAGTGTGGGTGGTGAACGAGACGAGCCACATGTTTTCTAGTAAATGGCAGGGGAACCACTGGATTAAAGTTTTAATACAGATTTTATGTATTTATTACTCTGTGGCCGTGTGAATATGAATTTGGCGCCAGTAGCTGACATCACTTGTATAAATCGGATATGTACAGACTCGTTTTGTATCAAAAAGAAACAAACAACAACAACGTAAAACAAAGAAGAAAACTTAACTTCACTTTTGCGACTGGCTGGCTGACTGGATGCCTCCGTGTTTGTCTGGCATTGAAACTCACACGAAATTACAAAAACTGACGTCATCGTCTGAACAAGTTTGAAAACAAGTTTGAAATTTTCTGATATTGCTTTGATGCTATTCTACCAACTTTCATCATCTTCTTCTTGTGAGTAAGATTGTAGGAATTTGAGATGTTTCTTCAGCTCAGATTCCATTTTGTCCAAACTAGCAAAGAAATTTGTAGTTAAAAAAAAGCAAAACATATGACGTCATTATGGCAGAAACATCCATAACACAATGGGTTAAACCTGCTAATGAATAAAGACAGTTCTGTTGAATGGGCAACTATAACAATTTGACACGAAAAGTCATAGACTAAATGAAAGATATGTGTATGCGGCACCACAAGCTTAGCAGCGAGTTAT
The DNA here is from genome assembly GCA_964034835.1 of Muscina levida. Classification (NCBI taxonomy): domain Eukaryota; kingdom Metazoa; phylum Arthropoda; class Insecta; order Diptera; family Muscidae; genus Muscina; species Muscina levida. Next base: position 61,442,832 of record OZ035884.1, on the reverse strand, counting down.
TTTGTACTCCAGCCACACCAACTTATAAGACAAAAAATGTTTTGTCTTTCACCCACTGTGCCTGACGCGACACAACACACGCACTCTACTCCACCCATCCTCTAGTTCTGCCCTGACTTATCCACAACAAACAACATCTCCAACTCAGCGAGAACGTGTTTTTATCACGACAACAAAATTCGCATTGCCCCAGATTTACCCACAAGACTACAGCGACTAGCGAACATATCAACGGATGGATGGATGAATGAATGGATGTTGTTCAACTAGAACAAGTGGCAACTACTACAATTATGTGGCACGACTGCATTGAATCATGTTTGCGAAAGTATGGGGCAGACATTATGTATGAATGCCCCCTCGTCTGGCCATCCAGCGGCGGAATTGTAAATTATTGCAATAAATGCGTAATATCGTAATTTATTGTAAATTCAGGAATTTTACTTTCCTTTTACGCATTACTTTTCTTTCAGATGCTTAACAGTTGCAAGGGAGACTACACTCTCGATTTCCACCCTTCACAAAGGAGTCACTGTTATGACTGTGTGTGTGTGTATTTCATAAATTTCCCTCCCTCCAGACTGCGGGGGAGTGCCCAGAACAACTTAATGCGTCTTAGCTATAACCACATCACTTACTGATCTAAGCCAAAGCAACAGAACAATGCATGTGAGGTATTTGGCATGGGCACATACCCTCTAGGATAGTTTTAACAATGATATATGAAAAATGTGTATATTAAACAATAAATTGCAGTGAGTTGGAAATTTTAAGAGCTATGACAGACAAAGTAAGAAATTATGAATTCCACTATAAAAGCACTTTCGAATCGTAATGCAAAAGGAAAAATGCAGAGTACAACATTATTTATATAGAAAGAAAATCTATGAGCAATATAAATACAATTTTAAATTGTTATTTGTGCAATATATAGAAAATTAAACTTTTGTATGCAAAAATAAATTGTTTATATACAAAATAATTAAGTTTTGATAATTTAATCGAATAGTTAGATTGTGAACTCGCCTACTCGGACTGAGGAATTTTCTATATAACTTCCCCCTAAATGTATTAGCCTCCGACGTGCTTGAACGGGGCAACTACAAAGAAGTTGTTTCATCGTCTTAGACTTCTCCTTGTCCTCACATACATGGCAGTAGTCCGGTCTGGTAGTGGATCTATTCCATTTGCCTGTCTGGATGTCATTAAGAAAATTTAAATTGTTTTAAAAAAATATTTTTTCCAATGTTTAAAAGGTCTGTTTACAGTCCTAGTAAGGTTGTCGGTAAGCATGCCATGTCTCTTGCCGCTTTCTTTCAAAATAAGACAGGCTGTCATTGTGACACAAGGCCTTCCATGCTTCCTTCCCATTGAAAGCTTAATAGTACGCCTGTAAAGCAAGGCCTTATATCAGATATACGAACGAAGACCTTATTACTGGCCTGCAATGGAAATTCTGATATCAGGGCTGCTTGTGAAGGCGTGGCAGAAAACGTACAACTAAATGCCTTACTACAGGCATGCAGAGGAATGTCATGTAGAAGGTATGCAAACACAGAAACAAGAAGTAATTGTTTTCTCAGTTGAAACAAAGGATCATAACAAGTGATTTTAATTTCCCGGCATTTTTCATTTAATTTTTCCCGGTCCAAAACAAAAAAAAAACAAAAATGCCTTTATCTATAAAAAAAATAGTTTTTATATTAATACAAACAAAAAAAAATATAAAATGAAACATAAAAATAATTGTAAAAATCTCGTGTTATGGTTTATCCGAAAATTGTTAATACTTAAGCTACGTATTATCGTGAAACCTGTAAATGAGTAATCTTCTTATATGCTTAAAGAGGTGCACGAAGCGATTTTCGAAATTCGTATTTTTAGGGGGGGGAAAGGTGTAACAAGTGATAAAGGATAATTGTGAAATATGAAGGGAATTTCGAGATTCGTACTTTTTGGGATAAAGAGGGGAATAGTGTTATCATCGCTCAAACCAAACACCTAAAGGTGCAACAACACTAACTAAGAAAGCTATATGTCAGTCAATCGGCTTAGAAATATTGTTTTAGAATATATGCCTATCAATAAGTAAGTATTCATCAACTCATGGACATGGTATTGCTGATCAGTTTTAGCAATTTAATACATTCGAATTTTTCTGTATATATCAAAGCACATTGCAAGATAAACAAAACATCGAGAGACTAAACAAAAAAAACTAAATAATTTATGGTTCTAGTGGATTTTAACTTTTGATATTTTGATGTTGACTCATTAAATAAGCATAATGAATACCCGGTCGCATTCCTGGGATTTCGGGACAAAAAAACTGGACAGGATTCCCAGGAATTCTCGGGACAAAAACACTAGTGATGACAAAGTTTTTCCATTGCGATCTTTGGTTTGCCATCGACTTTATTTCGATCCAGTTGATCCCTACCAACCATGCTAAGAATTCCACTTGTCTTATTCACGTGTGGCTGGCCTGCCTCACCTTCTGCTTCCTTGCGGGTTCCATTCGATAGCCATCTTGGCTATGTTATCATTTGTAATTCTCATAATATGGCTGATACAGTTCCAATTGCTTTTTGCTATATCCAGTCTCATTCAAGTAGGTCTCTGTTTAGGACGAAATTTGGCCAGAATATTTTCATAATCTTAAGCAGTGATCGGTTTATGAAGCTGTATCTCTTCGTTGCTGCCTTCGTACGAAAGGACTTTTTCCAAACACTTGATAACTTTTTTCTACCTAAGTAATCAGATTCCTGTTTACAATAACTTCACAAAGGAAAAGTCTAGTGGAGTTTGGTTTTTTTTCTTACGGCGTAGTCCGGATAGGGAAATTCTTTTAGCATGCTCAAGTAACGGTCTCCAGTAACCGTAGCGATTTGTCCGTTCAAATCGAAATGGGGTCTCATCAGAAAAGATGGTAAAGGCCACCCTGCCACAAGAACCGTTGATTTGCCGGTGGAGTTTTGACCTTAAACAAATGACATTAAAGAGGAGAATATATTTGTGATTTAATCGAAATTGATCTCCTTCGAATCAATTTCCAAAAGTAAGATTTTTGGATCGTTTTCATTTGGAATTATCCAATAGATTTTTAAAAAAAAAAGTATACTAGAGCGACTCATTTTGTATGGGACCAAAAAGAGTATCTTCGGTCAACCCTCCAAAATGCACCTTGGCTTGATTTATGATGAATCCCAAAAAAATTCTTGCCTAGGACTTACATCCAGTGAGCTGTACTGTTTTTAAAAAGAGTATTTTTTCGAGTTTTACAGAGATTTAAAAGACCATTTTTAAAAACGGTCCAGCTCACTGGATCTTAATCCTAGGCACGAAATTTTTAGGGATTCATCATAAAACAAGCCAAGGTGCATTTTGGAGGGTGGACCGAATATACTTTATTTGGTGAGTCGGCCTAATGTATAACTCTAAGCCCATTATTTAAATAAGTTGTTTGTTATTATACGTCGAAATGTTAAAGTCATGTTTTCCTCGAAGTAGATTGAAATGCATTTTCACATCTGTGGAAATGTGTTATTTTTACACTTTATTTCTATTCTTAAGAAAAAAATATCATTCTAATCGTCAAAGTGTAAATAAACACAAGATCTTATAATTGCTTTTAGTGCAACAATTATGATGGAATATATTTTTATTTATTTATAAAGAACAATAACAAAACCACTTATTGAGAAATAACAAATGTTTTCATTAAAAGCAAAAGAAAATAGGAAATCATGATTTATTTTCGGAATTAATCGATAAACAGAATGTAGACATCCATACGTAGACAAAGGAAGACGACAGAACAAAAAGATACGGTCTGTGATGTCTAAAATGGACCACACACACACACTAGTGAATAGCTAGTGTGACACAATGACCAAGTAATTGGGTTCTAGCAAATTGAAAAATATGTATAGCTTAGCATTTGTTTTTGGTAGCTTGCAGACAAATAAATGCTACTGATATCGTTAAAAGTTGTCCCATGCGATGATGCTGCTGTTGAAGCATACACAAAAATGTCACGGTTACTATAAAATCGAAATTATTTACTTGTCAATTGTTGATCAATATAACAAGGAACGTGATTCATTCTTCCTATCTATACAAAAGTAAATACAGTTGGATATATTATAAAACAAAGTAGTGCAAATATTTTCATGTACATTTTACAACAAATACATTTTTGCAACGTATTTCAGTTTTTTGCTACAGACAAAATACCCCCAGTAAAAATTCACAATAAATATTTCCATAAAATTGTGTTTATTTACTTTTGTAGATATCTACGAACGTCGGAATTTGATATATCAAAAGTTTGAAAATTCAATGTGACTGCTGTGGCTGCTGCTGAACACATTGACCGATGTTTGCATTCTTAAACATTTTTTATTCATTCTTCAAATCCAGCAAAACCTGTTATCAGACAACTTTTTGTCTTGAAAAGATTGGATGATTTCATCAAAGCAAAGCAAAGTAAAAAAACAAACAAAAGCAATTTGAAACTCAAACAAAAACAAGATATGTATTTCAATAGAAATTAAATGAAATAACCCACAACGATTTCAAATGAATTCTCCGCTGTAAAGTACAGCGATGAGCGAAAATATGCATATACATATGTGTATGTATATACGACACGTAGCATCAGAGGCTACTAAAATCAAAAATATTTTATGGCAATTCAGAAAGCGAAATAGCTTAATTAGTATAAGAGCGGTGAATTTGCCTTTAGGAAAAACGAACAGACGGTTTTTTAGGGCTTACTTTATCCAATTAAGAAAAAAGTTACCTAATGCAGATGACCGTGTATTAACCGATCATAATATAAATGTAACACCAGAAATATCCATAACACGACTATTTTCTTGATGTATGTCAAAACACTATTTACTCATGTGACTGCTGTTAAACCTATATCTCTCCGTTAATTATATTCTATGTGTTTCCTATGATTAGATATTAATATTTAGCTCATAAGCTAATTTATTCGTACCACATAAAAAACCTGTCCCTGTAATTGTTCTAAATGATTTTCATTAAAAAGTTTCACAATTACAGTCGGTTGAAATTCGAACACGTTTCAAAGTCAATCACGACGCTTCATCAGCAATTGCTTTTAAAGCTGATATTGAAAGTCATGCCTTAGTGTTAAGTTGGCAGAATCGAACTTGTGTTATCCATTGGATGTTGTAAATGGAGCTAAAACAAAATTTTAATTGTTACTACTGCTGTTGTAGTTGTTGTGTTGGCGGCATATGTAAAATACAAATTTGTACTTTGAAAGCTTATTGTTGTTCATTGTTTAATTTTCGCAGGAAATAAAAAAAAACACACACACAAAAAAAAGTTAACACACAAGCAAATGTACAAGTATTTAGCAAAACAAACACAAAATTGAATTGTTTAAACAATACACAAAAAAGGGGTTACTGCTACCTTTGTGATGTTGAAACTGGTATCATATTTTGTGTACAAACAAAAAACTGGATTTAATACAATAACAAACAAATAAACATAAACAACGTACAAAAGAGAATAAGACAAAATAACTTGAAAAGTCCGCAGTATTTTTTATTTAAACTGCAGAGATGGATACAAGCACAGCTGAAAATCACGTGATTGCCTCAAATTACAGAATTCACATGAAACGCTTATAAAAATTTCTAAAAATAATGTGTTTTTTTAAAACTTACAAAAGTTATAATAGAGAACATACAACACGGATTTGGAAAAAGTAATAACATTGTGTGATTGGTTTCAGAACTTAATTTTTTGCCGGCTTTATTATTTACCATCATTACTATACATAACTGTAAAAAGCCTAATTGGCAATTCAAAGCAACTGTAATATGCTTTACAAAAAAAAATTTCCCTTTGTATTTCAAGGAACCGGCCGTGGCATGGTAGTTAGAACACGCGACTACCATGCGGGAAGACCTTAGTTCGATTCCCGGCTCCAGTCATCTATATTTTTCTTTCATTGCCAGCCACTTCGATGTTGTCGACAGCAACTTCGCAGTATTAGGTGTCGAGTCAATCGGCATGTCTAGTAAAAGCTTCACAAAGAGTGACGTTCGCATTCGTCGATAAACAAGTAGGTGCCGTTTGTTGAGAATCTAAAATAGAAAGCGTGTTAATTTACAACAACGCGAGAAGAATACCATACCTCATTCATGGGGTGTAAAGGGTAATTAATTTTTTTTTATTCCATGGTTTTGCTTTCCAAATTTAAATGGGATAACATGCTATTATGGCTATTATATATAGACTCTAACTACTGGACGTACCGTTTGACGAAGATTTCGAGCTTCTATAGGTGAGGGTATTTATCATTTAATATGAGAAAAAGTGTAACCCAATAAAGAGACGAGTTCGACAAAGTATCTTAGATCAAATTCGTCTCAGAACTTTTTAAGACGATTGGCCCATGCTGTTCTATCGGATAACTCGAATAAACCTGAGCCAAAAGAAATCTCTAAAGTGCTTTTTCTTAAAAAAAATGAAAACATGTTAAAAAAGTTATTTTTTAAATAAAAAGTAACTTAAATTATCGCGATTTGATCAAATTTTAGCATTGGACTTATGAAAATAGTTTAGTTTAAGATAAAAGCGGTTTTCACTCTTGGTAGTAAAGTACCCTTGTAGACCTTGTTAATCTTGTTAATGTAATAAACGTACTAACATTTACAACACTGCAACAACAAAATGTATTGGGCTACAATTTACTACGCCGTGGTTAAAAAATCCGACAAAAAGCTGTAGTAAACATGTGTGATAAATTTACCATAGCAAAACAGCTGATCGTCAAAAATATTTGCCGGCAAAAATATTTTGTTTGACTTTTAATGTTAAATTTTGTGATAACTATTAAAATAGTTTAGTAGAATATTGATAAAAACGTAAATTTTTTACGTATTTAAGGATTTAAACTGCCAAAATCCAAAACAAAAATCAGCTGATTCATGTGTTTACAATACTTACGAAAAAGACGCTCATGCTTTGTAGTGTAAAATGGTAGTAAATTAAACAGTAAATTAAAGTTAACTCAAAGGGTGAAAACCGCTAATATAAGAATTTAAACAAAAATAACTTATTTGCGCCAAGAGCAACTTTCTAAATAAAACAATAAAAATATCCAAAATTCTAATAAATCTTTGGAAAAAACTTTTTTATACATAAAAATATTTAATGAAAATCCAAAAAGTTTGCGTTTGCGAGGCAAAAACAAACATGTATGTCAAATTATTTATTTAAATATATATATATCGTCGGAAAGGTCTAAGATTATTCTTTCGTAACCCGTAAAGAAATCAAAATTCGGTTAAGATTTGACTGAGTGATAAGCCTTCAAGTGAGGAAAGTGAGGAAAAATCCGGTTTTAAACTGTAAGTCAAGATTTTCAGGGTGTAAGATAACATTGGTCTACATATTCATCTTGCACTTGACCAGACCTACAATATCCACTAGGTCACTCCCCAATTTCCATAAAATTTGTCCATTCTGTAGCAACGTTTTTATAAAACGTTGAAGTTATGTTTTTTTAGCATAAAAATTTCAAAATTCGTCAATTGAAACTCTAAACTCGTCCATTGAAATTCAAAACTCATTAGCTGAAAAAGTTATAAAGATTTTTTAATTTTAATCGACGAATTTTGAGTTCCAAATGACGATTTTTAAATTCAAAAAACATTATTTGAAATTCAAACTTTAGATTTGAAATTCGAAAAATTGAATTTCAATTGGTAAGTTTTGAAACTCAATTGACGAATTTTGAAATTTAATTGAAGAGTTTCGAATTTCATTGGATGGGTTTTGAATTTCAATTGATGTGTTTTCAATTTGATTGGTTTTTGAATTTCAATTAATATTTTTTTGAATTTTTTTGAATTTCAAATGAGTTTTGACTTTCAAATGAAATGTTTGAATTTTATATAGAATTTTTGGCTTTCATTTTAATTTCAATTGAAAATGGTGTAGAATTTTGTATAAGGGGCAAGTGTAAGGATAAAAATGTCGACATTTCTATACTCGTTTTTAAAAGCTTTTACAGCAAACTCGACTACTACGAAGGTGTCAGAGGGCAACATCGAGGGGACCGCCGATCAATGAAATGTAATTGTTGGTGACGGGGCCGGAAACTTGGTAACTTGTATGATAGCCACGTATTCTAACTATCACGCCACGTTTGCTTCCAAATGATGATGTACCATTGTGCATCAGTTCGTCACAAAGGGGTCTGAAGATGAACTCGTCATGGAGTTCGAAACGCGTCATCCTAGTGCGTGACACTGAATTTGACCATAAATATCAACAATTAAACACTTTTCTGATCGTTAAGCCAATTTGATGTATCATTTGATAAACTACACATTTGATACACTTACACAATTGATGACAATTTGCTCAATTTAATTTGCATGTTCAACAATAAAACAACCACGAACAGGCCGACCTAAAACTTCAAGGGTCCCTGAAAACGTAGAGTGTGTAAGAGCTTGTGTTTGCAAACAAGCAAGACTCTCTACTCCAAACATGTATAGCGTCTTAAATGTGCCCAGGACATATTAAAGGCGCAAACTTCAAAAGCAGTATCAGGAATATATATACGTTGCTAAAGGCATACTTATGCTTTTTGAGTTCTCCAGCCAACAACAACTCATCTTAGATGCTTCCACTTAAAATACAGACTGGCAGATTGCGCAAGGACAAAGGAAACATGAAATAATTTATCAACATCGCAAACTAAATCAACAAATCCAGCTGACGCCATCTTTGGAGGAAATTTAGTGGTTAAAACTTACAATAACATCTAACAATCCCTTGACACAAACCTTGTTATCCACAAGGAAACGAAGCAGAAATGCCAACAATGATTGTATTATAATCGGATTACATGCCCGATCGAGTGCCGATAAAATGAAAATCGGTATTAAGAATTATCACTACTTCCTCCAGCTTCTACAAAAACAACAGAGTGGCACTAATCCCAAATTGAAGCATTCACTCATGGTTATTCTTGCAGTTTTGTCGGTAAGAGGCATTATTTGTCCATACATTTCTGAGGATAAAATAGGACATGCTGCAACACAGAATTTAGATCGGTACACAGCCATGCTAAACCTTAATTGCTCCAGTGTTACAGTTAATCGACGGTTTTAACAAAACGGATCAATATGCCACGCCTCCTACAATTTATTGAGGACAGGTTGCAAAACTTGATATTCAAAAGAGGTGACATGAACTGGTCACATGGTATGCTAGAGGAATTTTTTTTACCTCAAAAGTAAAGTTTTCAATTGTAATCCAGTGTTTCCTGAGGAATTACAAAAACGAATTCAAGAGGACATGCAGAACATTAGACTTTAAACATCTGTCAAATCGTCATTGAAAATTTGCGTGTCAAAATAATCACGGACCACAAAACAATTGCCCAATTTGTATTCCTTTATAATATTTAAAGATTTGTATTTCATTCATCCAGCTATTTTATCATCATTTGATAAGTAAAAAGACTTAAGGTCCACCCTGTATTTTGTACGCTCACACTAACTTATTTTTATATTGTTGTTATTTTGTCAATATTGTACTCCCAACTAAGTTCGTCATCCAAATTGTAAACTATTGACAACATACACACACACACATCATGTGATGAGGGGACGGCTTTTCTCACATTTGTTATTGCTATCTATCGCGGTCTTGACTTTCGACTACCCCCAAATGAAACACACCGAGCTGTGTCTAAGCGGCTCATGTGAAACTCCATAACAATGGAGTAGATGATTGGGACGAGTCTACCTTGAATGTCGGTTTATTGTTTTTGTTTGTTTGTTCGCATTTTGTTTGCCCTATACACCAGGTATTGCTATGTATTAGTGAGCTTAAATTTATGTATGTTAATTTCCCAATTAATAGGAAAATTGTTGCATGTTATCTCGTCGATCGACCGGCATATTTCTTCTTCTATGTACCTATGTAAGTTACATGTATTATGCAACAACGTGTCGAGTAACGAGTTTTTGTTTTTTTGTTTTTGAATACTTAATGAATGAATTCATTATTTTTGTTGTACATTTCATTCATCAATTTAAAATAGAGACTTACCGACACTAAGGTGTTGAATATGAAGAGAATATATTTGACAAGAGTTGTACCACAATCCATGGTTATAACGAATTTGTTGTTTTATCTAAAATGAAAATAAAAGCAAAATGTGTTATTATTTTAAAACAATATTTTGCAACAGAATGTTGGGGAAAAAGTCGCATTATTTTAATTTATAGTCTAAGGTAAATATTGCTGGCGTATTTACATCTGTTTCTCTGAGACTTATTCATCATATACACATTTATGACTTTCGTCGTTCTGCCTTACGACCATCTGTTATCGTATAGTTGCACGTCTACCACTCTGTGTGTCATCATATATATCGCAATTACTTGTTGAGCTGACTAGCTGAATACCTTATTGTTGTTAGGTACAAAAACAACTTATGAGGGTTTTTTTGTTCATCGTATATGTATGTGGAATTCAAGTCACATTGCAGTTATTGTTGTCGTTTGAAATTGTACTCGTATGAAGTCTCAACTGGCATTGTGAAATGAATTTCCCAGTTTACTCTCAATGTTTGTTTGCATGTTGTTGTATTTTGTCATATGAGTCATGTCCAGGAAACGATTCATTTAAATCTTTCTTTCTCGAGCTATGAACAAATTAACGTGATTTCAATTGCAATTAGAAGTGCGAACGAACAAGTAGTTATAACACAATTTGCAGTTACTTCTAATGAACGCTAAAAAGTTTAAGCGAATTATTCATCTACATAGTAATTTTATTTTGAAATTCCCGTGGTTTCTGTGGTTTATCTTTGAGCAGTGTAAAAAACATTTTTCAATTGTCAATTATTGTGTTATAGATTATGTTTACTATTGTAGCAGAATAAAGCGTAGGATTTAGTTTACATCTGACGGGGCTGCGATATAATAGTATATTTAGAAGAATGGTTATTAATTTAGAGATTTTTGAAGCTATTAGATTTTTTACACTATGATACAAAATCTAACTTTTTGAAAAACAACCGAATGTGATTGGTACTACCGGAGCTGAGTGAAAAAACCCCAGCTTAGTTCGGCTAGATTGGCTACCAATTTTATTTTTTGGCACACTAAACATTTTGAAAACCTTTGGGTCCCTCGAAAAAAGGTGACGTCGATTTTTGGCAAACAATTCCAATAGTTTTGAATATAGCGCTTTCTATCGCAAGACAAACTTGTAGAATTTCTATTATTGTTTTTCCGCAAAAAATTAGACTTCCCTCGTTTTATTTTAAATAACTTAAAAAAAAACTAATTTTTCACTTTTTTTTAGTATAAGCCGTAGTGAATCCATATTTTTTGCTTACTCTATTCAGTAACAACGAATAACTTCTCTGACCAAACCCATGCAATCTGAACATGTCTAGGAGTATTTAATAGCTCACAAAAAATCTAAAAAAATCAGTGTTTAAGGATTTTTGGGTCAGTATTTAATGTTTTTACTTGCAATCTTTACCAGCTAAGTGACCAACATCACTAATATTACCTATTTTTAACGAAATTCGAAAAATTGCCATATAAGGAACACCCAAATGCTCTTTGTAAACAATTAAAGGGGTTTACAGAAGTCCGATCATATTGGTTGTTTACAGAAGTTGTTCAGATATGCAATAAGTACGTTTTTGGTAAAGATTGCAGGTAAAAACATTGAATACTGGTCCAAAACATCTAAAAATACTGATTTTTTTAATGGAATAGATAGTGGGTTTTGAAAGCTATTTAATATCGCGACACTAGGGTGTTCCTTATATGGGGTTTTTGGGAATTTCGTTCAAAATAAGGTATTAGTATGAAGTTTGACAACGAGCTCCACCTTCTGTTTGTTATTTACAAAAATACGAATATATTGTGTAAAAAATTCGCATCGATGGTTAGACTTTAGAGTGTGCCGCAAAGAGGTCAAAGTTCGACTTTGTGTCACGCCACGCCCCTTTTGGTACCTCCCATACAAATGTACCACTCCGCACACTTTAGAAATCGAGTAGTAATATCAATATACTAGAAAATATAATCTGTTTTACTAAGGGTGAGTGTATATGTAAGTCGGTTTTCCCGACTGAAACTTTCTTACTGGTTTTTTAATGCAGTTCTTCTATAAATGATCTGTTTAAGGCCTGAAAGCTGGTCTGCAGTAGCAATGCCTCATAGAAGGCCAATGTTTTCAGGGCTCTAAGGAGGACTGCCAAGGCATTCCTACTGAAACGCCTTCAATGAGTAATGGAATATGCGGTCTCGTCTGCCTATGGCGCCCTATATTATTTGAAATGAAAGTTGCATTTGTAGGGTAGGGCTTCTTTTTGACTGCCTTTAAAGGCCTGCAGGAAGGCACGTAAAGCCCTATTTTTGCTGCTGGGTAACGCCACTTGAAAATCATAGTTAGAACACAAAGTAAAGTGTATGCCTAATGGACCAATTAAGTTATCACGTATTACATATTTTCGACCCTACCGCGCCCCTGTCGTTTCATTCGATATTTTAGCTGAATACGATGATTCTTATTGGACAGAACATGCATTCTTCGTGATACGATCATTCACACGAACATTGCACACACACACACACACACATCTACATACATCAATTATCATTGTGTAAAAAGAACAGAGTTTACTTCCCCAGCAGCGGAAAAGACGAGGCATTGTAAAAATATGCCTGCTAACATGCCTTCAAAGGCAGTTTGTTGACATTCAAATACGCCTTCCTTTTCCAGGCATGTATACAGGCTATAATAAGTCCTTCACTAAGCCTAACAAAAAATTCCATACCCATGCACATTTCGCTTCTCAAATGATACCTGTAATGAGGCCTCTTACTAGGGTGAGAAAAGATCCCGCAGACATGCCTCTTACCCTTCTAAAAACTGGCCTGTGAGCAGCCCTACTGTGTACCCCACAAAATACCATAGATGTGCACAAAGGGCATGCAAACTTTCTTGCCTTAAACAGGCCTGTTGACAGTCCTGTTAGTAGAAGGCAGAATTGACGTTCATAGCCATGCACTTGTCACTTCTCCGATTAGCCCTGTAGACAGGCCTCTAAAGGGAAGGAAAGACAGATGCTGTTGTTTATGAAAACCACATGTTTGTTATTTGTCGTACAACAACTATATCACGTGATAGCCGAGTAGGTAGCATGCCCAACTATGAGTACTGAGGTCGCGAGTTCGATTCCCGCTGCTGGAGTTTAAAATAAAATAGTTATTACAAATTGTAATAAATATTGTATTAAAAATGTATAAAAAGTAGGAAATCATTTAATATGGAAATAATTCGCATATGTTTTTTTTTATTTAAGTCCTTCTATAAATGTTCTTTTGCAGGCCTGCAAGCTGGTCTGCAGTAGCAATGCCTCATAGAAGGCCCTTGTTATTAGGACTCCAAGCAGGACATACTAGGCATGCCTACTGAAACACCTTCAATGAGAAAGGGAATGTGCAGGCCTTGCCTGCCTATGACACCCTATGTTAATTTGAAATGAAGACTGCATTTGAAGGGTAGGGCTTCTGACTGCCTTTGCAGGCCTGTAAGAAGGCATGCAAAGCCCCATTTTTTGCTGCTGGGTCGTATTTAATTGTACACAAAGTAAATGGTTGAATGATGATGATGGTGGCGGTGGTTGTTGTTTGCGTCTTTCTTTCGCGGATCATTCGTTGTCGTTTTTGTTGTTTTATAAAGAAAGAAATCAAAAGCAGCCAGCCGGCCGACTGTTGTTTTTCTTGCTCAACTGGTGGTAGTAAACATAATGTTGCTTATGTTGTTGTTATTGTATGGAAACAATTGAATGCGAATTAACAAAAAAAAAATACAAGGTAAGAACCACGGTCGAATTGATGTACAGAGCAACAACAACAATCTGTTGATATTACAAAGTTAAATCACTATAAAATTGCTCGAATACGCATGGCAGTTTTTATAGGTACAACAACTTAAAGGTTTATTCAACTCGAGCGTTTGCTGTGAAATTTCCTCATGGCTTTTCACACGAAACAAAAGAAAATTTAAACAGAAAATGGTCGAGACAATTTTTCGTTCATTGACTCACGACGAAGACATTCACTGTGTTTCCTCTGTGTTTCTTTATTTGTTGTTTTCCTCGACTAAAATAGCATCTTTCCATCATCATCGAATGCACAAGAAAGAGGAGGAGGTTGTTGTTTTGAACTTTTATTCATTTTCTACTTTCTTGTTTTTGTTCAAGGAGCAAATGTAAACCAAGAAAAATTGTGTTGTTCTATCACTTCTACATAGTAGCGGCTGCGGGGAAATAGAGGAAGCAGCTATAAATTTATCTACAAACATACATCTTACGCTATGTATGTCGTGTAAAAGCACACAATATTACGTCGTAGTAAGAAAGGCACGCACGCAGATTCCAAAAAGCCACAAAGACGTTGATAACAATTGATGCAATGAATCTTACGCTTCATGAAATTTCACTTTATTGTTGTCCTTCGTGCTTCACTTGAATTTCATATTTGTTGCCACTATTTAATACACATCCACTTTACATAAAGTTACAAAACAATAAGAAGAGTTATACTCCAACATATCTTTACCTCAAAACACTTGAACAAAAATCAAACACTGTCACACTTTAACCGTTACTATTCGAGTGATTTTAGCTTCACTAGATTCAAACACGACCGTTTCGTTTGCCGCACACTTTCTGACTGAGGACAGCGATGCTTAACAACAACTTCGCTCACTTAATGAAAGGTATGAGATTTAGTGTCAGGGATGACAACATTAAGTACTATGTAAGTACTACAACATTTAAGTACTGTTTACAAAGAAGTGGAAATAAAACAATAATTCAGTTCCTTGGTTATTGACACTCTTTTTTAATGAAATTGAAAAATAATGACCAAAGTTGCAATAGTTTAAAGTAGTATTCGGATATTTTTGAAAAAGTCTAGTATATGGACACTTAGATTTGATTTTTTTTTAGGTTGTAGAGATTTGAGCTAAAATAAGAATAAAACAAAAAAATGTTGGCGGATGGAGCTGATGACAGAACGAGACTATATACATCGTTGGATAGCTCTCTGAAAAAGCTTTCCAACAGTCCTATGTATTTTATTAACCCCATTTTGGACCATGATTTTTGGTAAATAATTAGCAAGGTAACCGGAAATATGCTAATGCATAATTATTAAGAACGAAATATTAACAAATGGGTAAGGTATTTACATGTTCCAATTTTCCTGCATGTGTTTTGAGACCTATTTGTTACAGCATATTTTAGCATATTTAACCCAAAGTCATATTTCGGCATTTTTTGGTTTAAAGAGCATATTTAAAAAAATTCTTATTTAAGCATATTTAATTTTTAAGGCATATTTTTTTCAAAAATATCCCTTTTAAGCATCTTTTATGTTTTTCATATTAATTTTTTGTTCGTTAAAACAGAAACAGAAAGTTTTTGAACTTTAAAGTGAAGCAGTATTTGGAAAGCGGCAAACATATTCAACTAATTCATAGAAGTGAAAATAAGCAGACAAATCAATTGTCTTTGTCAGAATGTTCTGGTAGACTTTCAGAAGAATATGATTATCACGAAAAACTGTGCCGAGCTTTTGTGTTTGCTGACATCGCTCTTTATAAATTGAGAAACCAAAATATTAGAACACGTTTTTTTATTTTTGTATAAATTCTTATGTTATCTTCAATAACAAAGGGTGATTTGATACGAAAAAAGTGTAACGCATTAAAGGAGACGAGTTAGGCCCCAAGTATCTTAAGACCAAATTCGTTTTAGGTCTTTTTAAGATGTGCGTCTGTCTGGATGGCTGGTGAGCAGGATAACTCTAGTGGATCGGTATGAAAATTCACCGGTATTAATAACTTTTATGACTAACTAATGGGATTGTAAATGGGCAGAATAGCCCCACTCCTTCTGGCACCTCTCATACAAAATTGCCAATTTTTGGATTATTAATGTTTCTTTCATAACTTCCAAACGGACAAATGAAGAATATTTGAATTTGGTCAGTTTAATAACCTTGTAATTGTAGACAAACTCTCAAAAACCTTTAACATGTCCCTTCTGGTACCTCCCATACTAATGACCGAATGACCCTCATAGTTTTGCATACATATTTGTAATTACACTGAATTCACTCAAAATTTGCGTAAGATGTTCGCTTATGAAATGAATATGGACTATATTGATTCACCCCTTCTGGTACATCCCATACAAAATTACCTATTTTTGGAAAATTTATATTTCTCCCATAACGGACACTTGGGGGTAATACCAATTGATCGGTTAATTTATCTTGTGATAGGAGACAAACCTCAGAAAACCTAACTATTTAAAACACCCCTTCTGGTACCTCCCATACAAATGACCGATATTTCCCCTTTTACAAACATATCATTATTGTATGTACACTGAATTCAGCCAAATTTTGCCTAGATAAGCGTTCATTGAACGTTGATTTAAAAAAAAAAAATAAGAAAAACCCCATTTTAGTTTTTGGATATGTTGTATATATAATATTAAATAGACCTATCTAAAAATATTTTTTTTGGAAAAAAGACTTGATCTTCGAAGTGTTTTCCAAGTTTAAACTTTTATTTTTGGCACAAAATTTTTTTCAATGTAATGTAAAATTTTTACAGTGTATGTTTTCGAAAGCTGACTTATATAGCTTTCTAATGGCACCAAGATTTTTTAATTCGGTTGAGTCATTCCATAGTAATTGCAGCTTAAAAGTACCTATTACCGTAATTTTTCATATATTTCGACACCTTGCCACGCCCACATATTTTCAAAAATGCAATTTCTAAGAATGAGGTTGTGTTACCATAGGTGAAATCTAGCTGATTGCAAAATTTCATTAAAATCTGAGAGTGTCGGGTTTAATGATTATCGGTTTTCATATGAAATTCATCATAAGTAATTTTATTTTAATTAAAAACTAGACTTAAGCCTAATTTTAAAACCTGTTTTTATGTTTTTTATATCTGTCGGCATAAACTGCTGATTTATTCTGATATTGTTGTTTTGTTATTTGCAAAGTTTGGTGAGAATTTGAGGTATATTTAAGAACAAAATTGATAATGATCATGGAAAAGTTAATTTATGTGGTGGAAGTTATTATTTCCTTATAGTTCTTAACGATTTCTTTGTTTTATCTAATGTTCACTTTTTCCCTTTTTTATGTTCTGTTCTGTTATGTTATGTCATGACTAATGGCGCCATTAAGCTCTGACATTAAATTATTTTATTGATACAACAACAAATACGTTTGGCGATTTTGCAGCGACAAACTAGTCACCGCAGTGTAAACGGAACATTCGGGACAAAATTTATTGCATACATTTTGGCTGCACTGAAATCTAAATATATTGCAGTTCGCTTCATAGTGTTTCACTTTCTAAAAGTAAAAAAAATTAACGCTGTATTTTAAAACATACGTCGAATTCGCAATTCTGTAGCAATGAGTTCAAAGCAAGCGAAACAGAACGATAAGTGCCTGCGATGCTTAAAGTAAAAAATATAAACTCTGAACCGATGAGATAAGCCTCATGTTTAGTTTTGTTGACTTCTAAATGCAATATCTATAATCAGACCAAATTTTGTTTTATTTCGGTGCTGTTAATTCTCATTTATAAAATCAAAATTTATTATTTGGGAACGCAATCAATAAATAAAAACGTTTGATAATCAACATCAGCTTAAGTATAGTATTAAATCTTAATGTCCTGGGTACAAAAGTAATAATGAATGAGAGCCTTAATGGCTCTGTTGTATTAATAAATAAAATAAAATAAAATTTTCAAGCACAAAAAATTGAAAATATGCGCATATCTTAATGGCTTAATGTGCAAACTAATGCTAAATCTACTTTTTAAATAAACAATTTATTGTGTGTAAGCACTATAGCGGTAATAGGATTTTGCGACGGTTTGATGAAAAGCGAGAAACTGCAATAAAATTCAAATTCGGTTGAAATTCAAAAATTCAAAATTTCTCATTTTTCAAAAGAACTAATATTTACAATTTATAAATATTAAACCCTTGAAGAAATGAGCGATGTAAGCTATGATGCAAAGAAGAATGAGATCGCAAATTATTCACATTGATTGAATTATCCTGCAAGCTTTGGGCAGAGAACTGACTGATGAATAATGCAATGAAAATCTAAAATGTTTGGGTTTAAAATTTACCAGGGCCACAAATTTTTCCAGAGCGCATCATCAGTTGTCAAAGAAAGTATATTGGCAAAATAAAAATTATTTATACATATAAAATCTTGAAAACTGTTGAAAGTATTTCACTAGTATTTCGATCTTTAATTGATCGCGTTCCCTAGAAGAGTATGAACTCCGACGAGACATACTGGAATTTACTTTATTGCCCTTCTTGAAGCGAAACAAGGAGATAAATTACATTCCTCAGCAAAAGATTGCATAAACTCACTCCAGTAAGGAAACAAGATTGGGTTCGGTTTACATGACATGAACCCTATTGAAAATGTGGGGAGTATACTTGTTCATAAAATACAATACAAAAGCGTTGTAGAGCTAAAATCGGAAGTAATAGCGGTTTGGGACTCCTTAGAAAGTTCAACCCCAAAAACTCTAAAAAATAGTATGACCGAAAGGCATTTTTGAATTAAAATTTTAAATTAAGAGAGGTCATACGCGTTATTACAAAGTGTTTTTTTTTTCATTTTAAATTTTCTTTTATTAATTAAAAACTACTGCGATTAATTCTATAATCACCCCAAAATGTAAAAAAATTCAAAAAACATAAACCTCACTAAATACAATTTTGTTGTTGTTGGATGTAAAAGTGTATTTTTTGATTCTCTTTCATTGCTCATATTCGTTTTTTGGATTATGACCCTTGAGGAACATCTGCATCGAAATACAGTGGAGCGTATAATTTCCTGCTCTCCAGTATATTATAGTACATTATAATCTTATTTGGTTCAGAAGATATAGCCCTTCAAAGTTGACTGATTTTCAGTGTTTAAAATAACCGACCAGTTTTACTTAATTAGGTCCGCTTTCAGATACAGTATCTCGAAAACTAACTAACGGATCGTCATTCTTTTTGATTCTATTGATAGATCTATTGCTTTGTACTGTTTGCTTTGTGTTTGTGCAGGTAAATCAATATTTACCAATAATCCATTTTTCAATGTATCTCAACTATAATGAAAAATAAAAGAAAACTAGCAAAAACTACATTTGTCATATTTTCAAAAGGGTTCTTTGATTATTGCTTTACCTAATGCAAAAATTGCCAGCTGCCCGTTTTTGCCCTTTTTTGATACTGGTAAAGATTTGAAAAAAGACATGGTTCCAATAATGTGTTGCATGCATTTTTGGGGCAATTTTTGACATATAACCGTGCAGAACCCATTAGTATTGTTTTTGTTTCGTTTTCTTATAATTATGAAAAATAAAAATTTAAATCTATTTTTGAATAATTTTTAGTCATAAAAGCCTTTAAAAACATAAAAAATCAAAATTTTTTAAAAAAAAGGTTTTATTTTACTTCCCCTAGCATTGTTTTTTCCACAAATTTCAACTTTGTTATCCATCTGTGAAATCAGATTTAAATTTTTTGTATTTTGATTGAAAATTTTTTTTTTTTTGAAAATGTTAACAGTTTTCAAGTGTTACAGAAACTGTTTCACTACAAATTAAGCTAGCCGGCAAACAGTTCAAGTAATGCCCGCATTTGCACCAGAATTTGAAACTTTTATGTAAAATGTCTCGCAGTGAATTTCTTGTCACTTGCACCCTTTTGCTTCTGACGCCCTCAATTTATTCTATAATATAAAAATAAGTCGGTGAATGTGTTGCTAAGCGCAAAACTCGAGAACGGTTGGACCGATTTGGCTCAATTTATTTTTCAGTTATTCGTAATTGCCAGGGGTAGGTTTTTAAGAAAGAAAATTTTGGAAAAATCTTTCGGAAAAGCCGGAAAATTGGAAAACCCGAATATTGCTTTTTTGTATGGAATTTTTTGTGCAATTGTTATGAATGTTTTTCGAATGGAAAAATACAAAAAAAATTTGTTAGAAAATTTGGAAAATTCCGGAAAAATTCGAAAAATTTTAATACTATTTTTCGACGAAATTTAGCTTTTTGTCGTACTATTTGATAGTTTTGAACGATGTAACTTGCGAAAAATTTCAGATAATTATTCCGAAATGACTTTCCGAATGGAAAAATAAAAAAAATCTTGGTGGAAAACTAGGAAAATTCCAAAAAATCGATTAATTTGCATTTTTCGGCAAAAATTTGCATTTCATCGCCTGATTTGAGGTAAATCGCATAATTAATTTTTGTCGGCTTTCGAATAGAAAAATAGAAAGTTTTAGTTGGAAAATACCAAAAAAATTTCTTTTTTTTCGACAAAATTTTGCATCTTATCGTATGTTTTTGTAATTTTTGGCGATGTAAATGTGAACAATTTCAAACAATTATGACTTTTAAAATTGAAAAATAGAAAAATTCTTGGTGGAAAACTCGGAAAATTCCAGAAAAAAAACGAAAGATTTGGATGCCTTCGACGAAATCTTCCATTGTATGGCTTGATTTGATGATTTCAGACGACGTAAAGGTGAAAAATTTGTTGTGTTGCTGAAAAATTTCGGATTATTGTGAAATAAAGTGTGAAAAATGTATAGTAATTTATCAAGAAAGAACGTTGTCCCAGTTTGCTCAATTTTTTTTAAATTTTTCATAATTGGCAGGAATTTTTTATGCCAAAAAATGTTGGGAAAATCCCTAGGAAACGCCGGGAAAATTGTGTGCAATTGTTACGAAATGGCTTTTCGAATGGAAAAATAGAAAAATTCTTGGTGGAAAACTCGGAAAAGCTCGAAAAACTTGGATTTTTTCACCGAAATTTTTATTTATTTATTTATTTGATGAAAATCGCAAATTGAATTTTCGTATAAAATTTTGTAAGCCATTGTTCCGTAGTGGCTTTTCGAATGGAAAAATGTTTGTTGGAAAATTACGGAAAAATTAAATAAAAATTGAATTTTCTTTTTCGACGAAATTTTTTATTTTAATATTTGATTTGATAATTTTGGACGATGTTAATATGGAAAATTTCGGATAATTATTCAAAAATGACTTTTCGAATGGACAAATAGATCGTCCTTTCGAATTCAAGCGAATTAAATAAACCATTCGATTGGCTTTTGTGATGACAAAGCCAATTGTTGGAAGTTTGTGGGATCAATCTCGAATTCCCCTGCTTTTCGCACGGTCAGCTGTACGTTTCCTGTTCGCGTGTCGGCAAACCGTCTACAATGTTTGTTTTTGCGCCGGAAAACTAATCGAAATACATTGTTTATCAGATCGCTCTTCACTAATTTCGAATAAATTCAAATAAATTACATTAAAATTTTAACTATCTGTATTAATATTACCCTGGAGCTTATATGAAGGCGTTAACTTTGGAGCGAGACAAAGTTCGCAGGGTACGAAGTTGTATGGCAGAACAACGTTTGCCGGGTCAGCTAGTTACAAATAAAACCCAAAATATTTTGTAAAATATCACAATTGACGTTAGTGTATCAAATGATACATCAAATGCGGCAAACGATCAGAAAAGTGTTTTTTATTGTTTGATATTTTTGGTCAAATTTAGTGTGTCACGCACTAGTATGACGCGTTTCGATCTCCATGACGAGTTCATCTTCAGACCCCTTTGTGACGAACTGATGCACAATGGTACATCATCAGCTGTATATATATCTACAATTATGTTAAACATGTACATTTTGTAAAAGTTTATATTTGTATTGATTACACTTTTCAACAAGGATTTTTTTCTTGTGTTTCATTATGTGTTTGTAAGAGTTTTTGACATGGGAAACTCAAATACGTAATCGGTTATTGTATTTAGAAAAGATTTTGTTGGATCAAAAAAAATGATCATGTCATTTATGCAAAATATATTTTAATGCGACATAAAGAAAGCTGAAAGAATTTGAATCCAAATAACTAAAAAATTGTGCCTGATGAAGAAAATCTGAAAACATTTTTGAAATCATGATATTAATAACCATAGGAATCACAATTCAGACACCCAGAAAAATTAAAAATATATTTTTTTCATTGTTCGGTACAAGATCTTTTCTATTATTGCTAATAGAGCTTGTGTGGATTATGTTGATGTGTGGTCTTCGTTGATACCATTTTCGCACCGGTGTGTGTGAGCTTCACATTGATTGCTTGAAGCTTTTAACACTTAAGGTTGTGATAATGAGTGGAAAAGGCACAGCAAACGGGTACTGATGAAGATGGTTTGGAAACCATCGAAATAGCTATCTGCCCTGCCAGCTGTCAACATAATCCATTTCACACAACTTTTGTAAAACAAATTCTATTAGCAATAATAGAAAACATCTTGAACCGAACAATGAAACCAAACTCATTATTTACATATACAGATCAACAATACAAAACAAGAGAAATATATTTTTTTTGTATAACAGTGTTATCGATTAGCTATTATTAATAGTGTCAAAGAAAATAGTTTATATTTGTATTGATTTCCGATAAGCTTTTATTAATAGTGTCAAAGAAAATAGCTATTGCGCTTTTTATTAACAAAATTGGTTGGTGTCCGACTTTAGAGAAATTTACTGAAGTTTTTTGTTCTGTGTACGTCTGTTTTCATTTCTTGAATGCAGAATTCATCAGCAACAGCGCCATCTTAATTTAACAGTTTTCAAAATAATGGGTTGTTGTCCACACTATACATTTAGCTACACGCGTTGCCAACGTTTAAAATGGTGATAAATTTATTAAGTGTTGCTGTCAGTCAACTTTTATTTTAATTCAGCCAAATTGAAAAACGCCTAATTTGGCATTGACGAAGTATGCTAAAACTGGCTAATTCATTTTAAAAGAATCTTTTTCGTGAGTCTAATTTGATGTCACACTTTCATATTCAATAATGCCATATTAGCTAAAGTTGACTTTATTAGGGAAACCACACTAAATTTGATATTGAATGCCACGCCCCGATTCTACCGTCTGTGGATGAAGTTTCGAAAAATCCTAAAAGTTTTGCTTTTACTCCAGGAGACCAAATTTCAAGATTATAGGCTCACGCTTATCAGCACAACGGCAATTCCTCTGATTAGGTGCCAGGCGTAGTACTATCTCCCTAATTGAGATTTTAAAAATAATTATAAAATCCACTATTTATTTTCTAATAGAACCATTCACATCAATTTCCATAATTCTAAGACGATGAGTAAGTTAACTACCAAAATTTCTCTTAGTTATTACCACGCCCATTTCTACCACCCATAATTTATTTCGAAAAATCCTATTTTCTCTATTCATGGAGTCATGCCCGTCTGTCTGTCTGGCTATCCGGCTGGTTAGCATGATAACTTTGTTTTGAAATTTTGCACGAGTTAATTTTTTCCCAAAACTACTAATGGTATTGCAAATAGGCGACATGGCCTCGCCCCTTCAGGTACCTTCCATACAAATACATCATTCCGACCACTTTAGAAATCGAGTAACAATATCAATACACCCACCTGGATCGTACCCAATTTCTGTATTTAGATAAGCTATAACAGGATAAAGTTTTGGAAAAAAAATTGGAAGTCCAGCTTTGCCCCTTCTGGTACCTTCCATACAAATGTACCTTTCCGTCCATGTTAGAGATGGAGTAAAAATACTAATAAATCCATAGCGATCGTACCCTAATTCTTTGTTTCGAAAAGCTATAGCAGGATACAGTTTTAGAGAAAAAAACTGGAAGTCTAGCCACGCCCCATCTGGTACCTCCCATACTCATCTGATACCGCCCACTTGAAATTTATATTATTATATCTAATTCGATCGTACCCAAATTCTGTATTTAGTAAAGCTCATGCAGGATATAGTTTTTGAGAAAAAATATGGGAGTGTAGACCCGCCCCTTCTGGTACCTCCCATTTAAATGTGCCACTCCGCCCACTTTAGAAATGGAGTAATAATATCAATACACTCGACACGAACCTGTCCAAATTCTGTATATTGTTAAGCTATAACAGGGAAAAGTTTTGGTAGAAAAAACTGGAAGTCTAGCCACGCCCCATCTGGTACCTCCCATACAAATGTACCACTCCGCCCACTTTGGAGATAAAGTAAAAATACCAATACACTCGACACAATCGTGTCCAAATTCTGTATTTTGTTAAAAAAAACTGGAAGTCTAGCCGCGCCTTATGTTTATGTTTTTGGACAAATCACATGTCTACAGCCCCTATCAGATTTTTCAAAAATACCTTTGTAACGCACTACTACTCTATAAAATAAAAATATTTACACCAATGTGCTTGTTTCTATCTTTAGCTGTTTGGTCCTGGTACCAATTTTACCCCTTTCTTTGTCTAGTGCCCTTTAAAGTAAGAATTTTCGCGACTCTACCTTGTGCAATTTTCGGCTCTATGAAAAATGCCCCAAATGAAAAATGACTCAAAAAAACGAAAAATGCCCCAAAACAAAATTGGGCGAAAAAAAAATTAAAAATGACCCAAAAATCAAGAACGAAATTTTCCCCAAAAATTATAAAAAATACCCTAGAAAATTTATGAAAAATACCCCAAAAAAATACGCCCCCGCCGCATACGTCGAAGTCAGTATCGTAACTATCTCTCTCTCTGTCATATTTCATAAGTCGATAAACAAAGTGTGGCGGACGCCCCCCCGCCCTCTCTTACATCTGCATGCTATTTATTTTTTAGTATATGGAAAAAATTGAGGTATTTTTCATACCTGCAAATTTGGGTCATTTTGCATATGAAAAATTACCCAAAATCAAAAAAAAACAAAATTTTACCTTAAATAAAAAAAACTCCCAAAAGTTTATGGGGAATTTTTCATATGAAAAACTCCTCAAAATTTTGTATGGAAATTTTTTTAGGTAATTTGTCGCTATTTTTTGGGCATTTTTCATAGGGCCGTAAATTTCAGTTTTCATATTCCATACTAAAATCAAGCAGTTACCAAGAATACCAAAACAAAATATTTTCTTTAACTGCTTGATTTTGTATGGGATTGGAAAATTGCGTTCTTCGGAAAACATAAATAACTAAATAATTTTCCCACAAATTAATACCAGCAAATATGTGTCTTACACATGACAAAATGTACTTTCTGAATAATATAGAAAACATTAGGGTATCTTAATAATATAGTAGGTTAAAATTCAAAATTGAAAAAAATCACAAAGTTTCGAGGCAAAAATTGGCAAATGTGACAAGATACCTACATATATAAGTTGTACTCGACAAGACCTACAACATGCACGAAGTCACTCCCCAAGTTCCAAATGACTGTCACATAGTGTTATTAACGCAGCCATCATGACTAAACGAATGATGCGGAAGTTCTTATTTTTGCAGCTACTTTCACTTGCAATTCTCAAAATTGAGTCCCAAAATCATGTGTTGTACTTTGTAATAAAGCCACAATACGTAGAAAAACAAATTTCATTAATTTTATGGCACTTTAAAAAACCTGTATTTGGACCACCTTTTATTGTTATAAAAACATATGTGAAATTATTAAGTTCAAAGTTCGATCTTGCAATTTCAAGTGCGGCCGCTAGGTAAATCGTTTTGGACTTAGCCAAACTGTCGCTTTTCACATTGTTAAAATCTCTACAATTGTTGTAACTTTGTATAATGACTTAGTATTTGTTTACTGTACCCCGTACTTAAGTGCATTGTATAGAGTATAACACAAGTGCACACGATAGTTGATATTTTCCGTTCTTACTAACTGCTGAACTCATATTACAAAGTGCCTCCCTTCTATTACATGCGCGTGTCGTATTGCTTTGGATTTTAATTTACGTATACATACTTTAAAGTTAAATTTAACTATAAACAAAACACACACACGCACACATCAATAAAACGCATTCCATATCTTGACAAGAATTACAATTGTTTTTATTATATAAGCAAACAAAAGATTATAAATGGTTATGACGACGCAACGTTTAAGCCACAACTGCGAATCCTTTGGCGTTGATCATCTCCACCAATTGCTTGGCCCCTTTACCATTGGCTTCCTGATAGTATGGCAGGGACTGGATACGTTTGAGCCAACCTGTAAGTTTTGGATACTTTGAGCTGTCGATGGCAATAAAGGCTACCAATGATGTTACGGTGGATACAATGCTAAAGTCGGCGATGGTCAAGTGATCTCCTGCCATGTAGACTGTATCCTTGAGAAATGTTTCCAAGAAATCATAAATATCGGAGATGGCCTCGATTTGATGCTGAGATATCTGAGTTTGATTGCGGAAGAACATCGGGGCAGTGATGTTACGCAACCCACCCTGAAACATGACCCCACATTCAAAGTGTAGCCGCTGATCTACCAAAGCTCGCTTCAACAGATCTTTCGGGTACAGCGAATCATCTTTGCCATATTTACCAACCAAATATGCCATTATGGCATGAGAGTCCCATATGAAGTGACCATCTTCCTCTAGAGTGGGGACTGTGTGCTGGGGATTCTTCTTTAGGTAGGCATCGGATAAATGTTCCTTTGCCAATAGATTGACTTGTTTGTATTCGTATGGTAAATTCAATGCCTTCAGTGTTAGCATGCAAGCTCGCACAGGTGGGCTGGGATCCAAACCGTACAAAGTAAGTTGTACCATTTTTATTTGATTATTAATCGTTTAGAACGAGTTACCGACAGAATAGTTTAAGCTTTTCAACGCTGCTACGACAACTGAATTGAAATTACGCTTGTCCGTTTATTATCAATCTCTCGTTATTAAGTAATTGAGTATTGCTATAGTTGCGGGTTATTTCACAAACAACAGATTGGATAATTTTCGAGTTATTAGTAGCGTTTACTTTACAACGCTAACGATATTCCATAACACAACTCTGTTACTTGGATAAGGTTAGGACTGTATTCGCGTTCAGTGATCATGTGGTCCGCTGCGATTGTCCTTTTGTTTATTGATAGATATTAACTTTGTACAATTGATCGTTTTAAGCTTCTAAAGTTAGGGGTTTTTAATGACTAAAACTTGATATGAACATTTAAATAGTTTTTTCGCACCGATTTTAAACTGATGAAACTCTTTTATTTTTTTAACGAAATAAATCAGATGACATTTAGAAGAAATTATTAATTATTATTATCTTTCCTAAAACAGTACGGCAGACAGAAAGAAAACCTCTAAGGAAAAATTTGGGTACGATCGCATTGGATTTATAGATATTATAAATCAATCTCTAAAGTGGGTGGAAAGGTTCAGTTGTATGAGAGGTACCAGAAGGGGCGTGGATAGACTTTCAATTTTCTTTTCTAAAACTTTATACTGTTATAAGTACAGAGTTTGGGTACGACCCCGTTGGGTGTATTGATATTATTACTCGATTTCTAAAGTGGGCGGAATGATGTATTTGTATGGGGCGGGCCGTAGGGTTAGGTTATAATGATCTTAAACCGAACTAAGACAATATCACAATTATACCATCACCCTTAGGGATGAGAGTATATATCATTTGATATTATTTTTTTTTAAAAAACGAACTATACGGATTGTAAATGGGCCTGGTACCTCTCATACAAAATTACCTATTTTTGGATAATTAATATTTCTTTCATATATTCCAAACGGCCAACCGGAGGATTTGATTTTGGTCAGTTTATTTATCTTGCAAAAGCAAACCGAAACCTTTGCCACACCCACTCAAATTTTGTGTAACATGTTCGCTAATGAAATATGGACTCAGGAATGAATTTTGACTATACAGGTTCACTTCATCTGGAAAATTAATATTTTCCCCATAACTTCCAAACCGGCACCTAGGGGATAATTAAATTCGTTGAGTTAATTTATCATGTAATAGCAGGCAAAACCTCAGAAACCCTAACTAATTAATATTTGGTATCTCCCATATAAATAACCGGTATTGCCCTTTTTACATACATATCATTTTTGTATATACACCAGAGAATGACAAAATGTATAATAAGAGTATCGGCGTGAAGATAACAAAGTGAATCCAAAGAGAGCGAAAGTGAGAGAGAAAGACATAGAATTCTCCCTGAAATATGCTCGCTCTCTTTTCAGTACTGCCAGATGATAATTAAGTTAAATGATCATCATTTAAATGACAATACGGAAAATAATATAGCTATTGTGAATTAAATACATTTTAAACGTCAAAATTTTTGCAGAAAAAGAATTTTCAGGAGAAATAACAAAGTAGATAACAAATTAAATTAAGTGCACGGCGTTCTTTTATAAAGTTATTTTATTCAATAAATTGTAAAATTAAAGATTATTAAACATAAATAAATTTTTTTTTCATAGTTTTAAAACATATATGCGTTTTAATTTGTGAGTTCCAGTGCAACAGTGACCGAGGCTGGGACGATGGACATTATTAAATGTGATCCTCGAAGGGGATATTTTGTCCTGGAGCGTTTAATAGGACTAATAAGCAAGAAACGTGCATGTCTAAGCAATATTTCAAGATATTTAAATCTGCTCCCGCCCCAATATTGTCGAAGTTTACCAAGTGGGCCAGTGTTCTTTTCTGATACGGGGTCCAAGACAAATCAGGACCAAACAACATTGTTCCTTCTGCAGCGAAAAATTCAGTGATAAGGAATGAAACCGGAAAGTCTAAGCAACAGTTTAATACATTCCAAGGTATTCCCGCACAAATTTTGTATAAGTTTCTAAGGAAAAACTTTTTCACCATTTTGGCCAAAATGGCCAATCTTTATATGGAGTCCAGTACAATTTAGAACCTAGCAACTTAGTTCTTTCTGAAGCGAAAAAGCGAGTGATAGGGAATTAAATTATATTACCTTGGGAATAGTTTAAGACATTCCAAAGTATTCCCGCACAAATTTTGTGGAAGTTTTCTTAACAAAAACAATTTCACCAAATCGACCAAAATGGCCGTTCTTTATGTGGAGGCCCATATGAATATGGGGTTGGAAACTTCTTTCTTTCTGAAGCAAAAAAGTGAGTGATAGGGAATGGAAGTATATTGTCTTGATAATAGTTTTAGACATTCCAAAGTATTCCCGCACAAATTTTGTGGAAGTTTTCTTAACAAAAACTTTTTCACCATATCGACCAAAATGGTCATTCTTTCAGAAGCGAAAAAGTGAGTGATAGGGAATGAAAGTATATTGTCTTGATAATAGTTTAAGACATTCCAAAGTATTCCCGCACAAATTTTGTGGAAGTTTTCTTAACAAAAACTTTTTCACCATATCGACCAAAATGGTCATTCTTTGTATGGAGTCCAGTACAATTTAGAACATAGCAACTTATTTCTTTCTGAAGCGAAAAAGTGAGTGACAGGGAATTAAAGTATATTGTCTTGGGAATAGTTTAAGACATTCCAAGGTATTCCCGCACAAATTTTGTGGAAGTTTACTTAACAAAAACTTTTTCACCATTTTGGCCAAAATGACCAATCTTTATATGGAGTCCCATATAAATATGGGGGTGGAAACTTCGTTCTTTCTGAAGCGAAAAAGTGAGTGATAGGGAATGAAAGTATATTGTCTTGGGAATAGTTCAAGACATTCCAAAGTATTCCCGCACAAATTTTTTGGAAGTTTTCTTAACAAAAACTTTTTCACCATACCGACCAAAATGGTCATTCTTCATATGGAGGCTCATATAAATATGGGAGTAGAAACTTCGTTCTTTCTAAAGCGAAAAAGTGAGTGATAGGGAATGAAAGTATATTGTCTTAGTAACAATTTTAGACATTCCAAAGTATTCATGCACAAATTTTGTGGAAGTTTTCTTAACAAAAACTTTTTCACCATACCGACCAAAATGGTCATTCTTTATATGGAGGCCCATATAAATATGGGGGTGGAATCTTCGTTCTTTCTGAAGCGAAAAAGTGGGTTATAGGGAATGAAAGTATATTATCTTAGTAACAATTTAAGCCATTCCAAGGTATTTCCGCACAAATTTTGTGGAAGTTTTCTTAACAAAAACTTTTCCACCATATCGACCAAAATGGTCATTCTTTATATGGAGGACCATATATTTAATATATAATTAATTTAAACTATTTTGGCAGATTAGTGCAATAAATTTAGAATTTATTTATGTAATTTGTATAACAAGTAGTACTTGTTTTTTATAGAAAATGTATTATTTATTATTATAAGTTTATTGCTAATAATTTTTGTTTTAGTAAGAGTTGCTTTTTTAACTTTAATAGAACGTAAAGTATTAGGTTATATTCAAATTCGTAAAGGTCCTAATAAAGTAGGTATTATAGGAATTCTTCAACCTTTTTGTGATGCAATTAAATTATTTATTAAAGAACAACTTTATTCTTTATTATCTAATTATATTTCTTATTATTTTTCTCCTATTTTTGCGTTATTTTTATCCTTTTTGGTTTGAGTTTGTATACCAATATTTATTAAATTATTTTCTTTTAATTTAGGTATTTTATTTTTTATATGTTGTACTAGCTTAGGAGTTTATACAGTAATAGTAGCAGGTTGATCTTCTAATTCTAATTATGCATTGTTAGGAGGTTTACGTGCTGTGGCTCAAACAATTTCTTATGAAGTTAGAATAGCCTTAGTTTTATTAAGTTCTATTTTTTTAATTGGAGGATTTAATATATTATTATTTTTAAAATATCAAATATTTATTTGATTTTTGTATTTATTTTTACCTATAGCATTAGTTTGATTTAGAATTTCATTAGCTGAAACTAATCGTACTCCTTTTGATTTTGCAGAAGGTGAATCAGAATTAGTTTCAGGGTTTAATGTAGAGTATACAAGAGGTGGTTTTGCATTAATTTTTTTAGCTGAATATGCAAGAATATTATTTTTTGTAATATTTTTAGGTAGAGATTTATTTTCTTTAATATTTTATATAAAATTAAGTTTTGTTTCTTTTATATTTATTTGAGTTCGTGGAACATTACCTCGATTCCGTTATGATAAGTATGTTTTTTAATATATTTAGCTTGAAAGAGTTTTCTACCATTTTCATTAAATTTTTTACTATTTATTTTTGGATTTAAGGTATTATTACTTTTATATTATAGTGAATTTATTTTAGTAATTAAAGTCAATAGAAAATAATATTTCTATCTTATGTTTTCAAAACAAATGCTTATTCAAACTCATTAACTAATTTAATAAATTATCTCATCATTTGTTAATTAATGGATTTATTATAAAATATGAAAAATAAATTATAGTTAAAATCTGTCCTGTTAAAATAAAAGGTCGAGCTCCAATTCAAGTTAATAATATTACAATTGGTAATATTATTCAGAATATTATTATATTAATTGGATAAAAAGAAGTTTCTTGAAATTTACTTAAATGATAAAATGGAAGAATTACACAGTGATACAAATGTGAAGGAAAAAAATATACAGGGGTTCTCATGTAGCATTTCTGTTAGACTGGAGTCCATAGAGTAAAGTGATACTTTTAGTTTTTCTCGGTCACTTCGTTAAGTAATGTTTTTATCAGGGACCGAAAATAACTGTTATTGATCGATTTTACAACTAAAAAAATCAATGTGAAGGAAATGTGCTAAAATTATTTTAAGTACACCAATACATTGGTTTTTACTCCCTCTGTAGAATTTCGCAATAAACTTTTATTTTGTGATTTTTATTATAAAAGTCCCAAATAACACTTATTTTTGATTTTTATTATATCGCTCATCAAATAAGAGTTATTTTTGATTTATATTCTATCCCTCAATAAATAAGAGTTATTGTTGATTTTAATTTTTTGAGTCTTTGAATAAGAGTTATTGAAAACTTTTTGAAATAAAAATTACGAAGTGAGTTTTATTTTGCCAAACGAAAAATAAAAATCAATCAAAGACTTATATTTTTCAAAACAAAATTTAAAACTCACATAATGATTTTTATTTCTTCAGGCCTGAAATAAAAGTCTTTTGCTGATATCATCATTATTGTTTTTTGTAATAAAAGAAATGTATATATGATTTTGATCAGCTCAACGAGACGAGCAAGTTTAGCTAAAAATAATTGGACTAAGTGTTCACTTATAGTTCGCGAAGTGTGAGTTAAACATGGCAAAAAGGTTGCAAAATTGTTTAACCTCGAAAAAAATTATTTAATTGGCGGGTGTGTACCATCTCACGCAACACCGTTTTACAACCAAATGCATGCTTTATCAATCCTAAGTATTTGCCGGTATTTCAGCTTGAAGACGTTATTCGCGTTAATCCCAAAGGATCGTTTCACAAGAGCATCATAGCTTCATTGGGATGCTCAGAGGTACTGTAGAAATCTTTATAGAACTCTTGTCCTTTGAAGCTGATTCTTTATTCAACCAAGAATCATTTGTATTGCATAATATTGTCTTTTGTTCCAAAACAACGCTTTAATACAAACATACATACTTAGTACATTACGTTATAAGAAGCTATATCCAATGGATATTATCCATGCACATACAGTTTCCATCCGATTGTGTTTGTTAATTTATAGAAGGGATTTTATATATAAAACAAATCGGTGGTGAAGTTGCAGTCAAGTGAAGAAATTGCTAGTGAGCTAAATATACTTTCAAAAAGTCTTCATATGTAGAAATTAACTATTTCTGGGCATTGGGTCATTTTGAATGGGATTCTTGTTAATTTAAACAAAAATCTTAAATGATATCACAGGTATCTTACTGTTTTTGGGGTTAAGGAATCCATTTTTGACATTTATTTTTAACGCCAGAGGGATCTTTTTAATTTTTTTTGGGTTAGATCGCATTTATTCTCCGACCAAATGTAATT
The DNA here is from genome assembly GCA_964034835.1 of Muscina levida. Classification (NCBI taxonomy): domain Eukaryota; kingdom Metazoa; phylum Arthropoda; class Insecta; order Diptera; family Muscidae; genus Muscina; species Muscina levida. The sequence goes on along the minus strand of OZ035884.1, from coordinate 61,409,915 downwards.
ATCCCCCCGTTTCCTTGAAAATTATGAATAACTTAACGATTTGTTAACCGATTTTTATAAACAAGTATGCGTTTTAATCATGACAGTGTGCACTTTCTGAACAATATAATAAACATTAGGATAATGCAAAAAAGTTTAAAAAAAAAAACCAAAAGTTTATGACAAGTTACATACATATATATAGATTTGGAAAGGCCATAGTCTCTCCTTTCCAAATACACAGAAAAATTCAAAATAGGTTTATATTCAACCATTATTCAACTACCTTGTCCAAAATTTGACACAATTCACTCTAATAACAGAAAAAATATGCCTGTAGAACTAAGGAACAAATTTGGTCATTCATATGGGAGGTACAAGAAGGAGTGTGTCAAATGATTTTGTCTACATAACTTAAAAATGCTGGCACATTTTCATAATGATCAGTTAATGTTTACTCGACTTATCCTGCCCACGACCCATCCAGCTAGCCAAACAGACGGACATGGCTCAATGGTCTTAAGAAGTCCTGAAACAATTTGATCTTAAGATACTTGGGGTCTAACACGTTTCCTTTAATGCGTTAAACTTTTATTTGTAACAAATGATATACATATACCTTCATCCCTAAGGGTGATGGTAAAAACCATCGTTTTTTCGTTGCATTGTGTAGCTATGAGTTAAATATGGTCCGAACGTCCCACAATTGTAATTATTTTGGCCAGAATATAAATATTGTTTGCATATCGATTGAACCAAAAGACTTTTATTTGAACAAATAAAAATTAAAAGTCTTCAAGTGAGTTTTATATTTCATCAGAAAAAATATAAGTCTCAGGCTGATTTTATTTTCGATTTTGATTTGAAAAACTCATTGAATGATTTTTATTTTTGATTTCTATTTCAAAAAGTCTTCAATAATTATTATTGTGGGACTTTTAAAATAGAAATCAAAAATAACTCTTATTTCTGAGCGATAAAATATAAATCAGAAATAATTGTTATTTTGGGACTTTTAAAATATAAATCCGGAGAGATAAAATAAAAATCAGAAAATAACTCTTACAGAGGGACTTTTATAAATAAAAGTTATAACAGTTACGGTCTCTGGTTTTTATAGCAAATTAAGTGAAATGGCGATATTCCTAAAATCATATGTTCCAAAAATCATAAGTCTTCTCTTTGTAAACCGATTTTCAAGAGCTTACATCTGTTGTAAAGCTATGACTTTCACCTTTTATTAAAAAAAAATCATTTTGCAAATCGGTCAAAACATAGAGAAACGGCGGCAGTTTAAGCAAAACAACCCCGAAAAAAAATTGCGAATTCTCATTTACCCAACGCTCTCAGTTGATCGTCAAGCAGCGCGATCGTCAAGCAGCGCGATGTATATTTTTTTTATTTTTGGTAAGTTTATAAGAATCGGTGAAAAATTGAATGAGTTATGCTAATTTTTGTAATATATTATTAATAGAAATATTATTTTCTATTAACTTTAATTACTAAAATAAATTCACTATAATATAAAAGTAATAATACCTTAAATCCAAAAATAAATAGTAAAAAATTTAATGAAAATGGTAGAAAACTCTTTCAAGCTAAATATATTTAAAATATACTTATCATAACGGAATCGAGGTAATGTTCCACCAACTCAAATAAATATAAAAGAAACCAAAACTTAATTTTATATAAAATATTAAAGAAAATAAATCTCTACCTAAAAATATTACACAAAATAATATTCTTGCATATTCAGCTAAAAAAATTAATGCAAAACCACCTCTTGTATACTCTACATTAAACCCTGAAACTAATTCTGATTCACCTTCTGCAAAATCAAAAGGAGTACCATTAGTTTCAGCTAATGAAATTCTAAATCAAACTAATGCTATAGGTAAAAATAAAAACAAAACTTAATAAAACTAAGGCTATTCTAACTTCATAAGAAATTGTTTGAGCCACAGCACGTAAACCTCCTAACAATGCATAATTAGAATTAGAAGATCAACCTGCTACTATTACTGTATAAACTCCTAAGCTAGTACAACATATAAAAAATAAAATATCTAAATTAAAAGAAAATAATTTAATAAATATTGGTATACAAACTCAAACCAATAAAGATAAAAATAACGCAAAAATAGGAGAAAAATAATAAAAAATATAATTAGATAATAAAGGATAAAGTTTGTCTTTAATAAATAATTCAATTGCATCACAAAAAGGTTGAAGAATTCCTATAATACCTACTTTATTAGGACCTTTACGAATTTGAATATAACCTTATACTTTACGTTCTAGTAAAGTTAAAAAAGCAACTCTTACTAAAACAAAAATTATTAGCAATAAACTTATAATAATAAATAATACATTTTCTATAAAAAACAAGTACTACTTGTAATATAAATTACATAAATAAATTCTAAATTTATTGCACTAATCTGCCAAAATAGTTTAAATTAATTATATTCAATATATGGTCCTCCATTTAAAGAATGACCATTTTGGTCGATATGGTGAAAAAGTTTTTGTTAAGAAAACATCCACAAAATTTGGGCGGTAATACTTTGGAATGTCTTAAATTGTTACTAGGACAATATACTTTCATTCCTTATAACTCACTTTTTCGCTTCAGAAAGAACGAAGTTTCTACTCCCATATTTATATGAGCCTCCATATGAAGAATGACCATTTTGGTCGGTATGGTGAAAAAGTTTTTGTTAAGAAAACTTCCAAAAAATTTGTGCGGGAATACTTTGGAATGTCTTAAACTATTCCCAAGACAATATACTTTAATTCCCTATCACTCACTTTTTCGCTTCAGAAAGAACTAAGTTGCTAGGTTCTAAATTGTACTGGACTCCATATAAAGATTAGCCATTTTTGCCAAAATGGTGAAAAAGTTTTTGTTAAGAAAACTTCTACAAAATTTGTCTAAAATTGTTACTAAGACAATATACTTTCATTCCCTATCACTCACTTTTTCGCTTCAGAAAGAACGAAGTTTCTACTCCCATATTTATATGAGCCTCCATATGAAGAATGACCACTTTATTCGGTATGGTGAAAAAGTTTTTGTTAAGAAAACTTCCACAAAATTTGTGCGGGAATACCTTGGAATGCCTTAAACTGTTGCTTAGACTTTCCAGTTTGATTCCTTATCACTGGATTTTTCGCTGCAAAAGGAACATTGTTGTTTGGTCCTGATTTGTCTCGGACCCCGTGTGAGAAAAGAACACTGGCAAACTTGGTAAACAGTTGTTAAGAAAACTTCGACAATATTGGAGCGGGAGCTGATTAAAATATCATGAAATATTGTTTAGACATGCACATTCCTTCCTTTTTAGTCCTATTAAACACTTTAGAACAAAATAACCCAATCGAGGATAACATTTATTGATGTCCTTGCACTTCCCAGCCTCGGTCACTATTGCACTGGAACTCACTAATGTAAAACGCATATACATTTTAAAAATGTGTACAACTTGTTTTTTGTTTATTTTATATTTAATAATCTTTATATTTACAATTTATTGAATAAAATAACTTCATAAAAGAACACCGTGTGCACCTAATTTGGTTTGTAATCTACTTTGTTATTTCTCCTGAAAATTATTTTTCTGCAAAAATTTTGACGTTTAAAATGTATTTAATTCACAATAGTTATATTATTTTCCGTATTGTCATTTAAATGATGAACATTTAACTTAATTATCATCTGGCAATACTGAAAAGAGAGCGAGCATATTGCAGAGAGAATTCCATATCAATTTCGCTCTCTTCGGATTCACTTTGTTATTTTACTTTGTTAATTTCCCGTGCTCTTTTTTGAGTTAAAAATCACAATAATCATAGCGTGAAGTTAACAAACCAACAACGTATCTATTAACAATAACAATTGGCAATATATATTTATTTATATTTTATCAAAAACATTAAATAAATTACATAAATAAATTCTACAAAATATTTGAAACCCATTCTTTTAAATTTTCGTTCCTTCTTACTAAATTACTAAATTTTTTACTAAATCATATAAAGAATTTTGTCCTTTGGTTTATTTCGGCCAGGACTATTTTGGTTATATCATCCAAACCCCCTGACCTGTGCTCACAAATTTACAAGAAATAGATACAAGTAATAGCAACAATTTCCCATCAAAACCTTATTGGAAACGCATTTCAGAAAAAAGATCCTAGAACAAAAACTTTTTCTCTATACAATGAAATTTTAGCATTTTTTCAAATTTGGCCAGGACTATTTTGGTCATATTATCCAAACTCCCAGACCTGTGCTCACACATTTTTTACAGAAAATAGATACAAGTAATAGCAACAATTCCTTATCAAAACCTTATTGGAAACGCATTTCAGAAAAAAATCCTAAAACAAAATCTTTTTCTCTATACAACGAAATTTTAGCATTTTTTAAATTTTGGCCAGGACTATTTAGGCCATATCATCCAAACTCCCAGACCTGTGCTCACAAATTTTTTACAGAAAATAGATACAAGTAATAGCAACAATTCCTTATCAAAACCTTATTGGAAACGCATTTCAGAAAAAAATCCTAAAACAAAAACTTTTTCTCTATACAACGAAATTTTAGAATTTTTTCAATTGTGGCCAGGACTATTTTGGTCATATCATACTAACTCCCAGACCTGTGCTTACAAATTTTTTACAAGTAATAGCAACAATTCCTTATCAAAACCTTATTGGGAACGCATTTCAGAAAAAAGATCCTAGAACAAAAACTTTTCTCTATACAATGAAATTTTAGCATTTTTTCAAATTTGGCCAGGACTATTTTGGTCATATTATCCAAACTCCCAGACCTGTGCTCACACATTTTTTACAGAAAATAGATACAAGTAATAGCAACAATTCCTTATCAAAACCTTATTGGAAACGCATTTCAGAAAAAAGATCCTAGAACAAAAACTTTTTCTCTATACAATGAAATTTTAGCATTTTTTCAAATTTGGCCAGGACTATTTTATTCATATCATCCAAACTCCCAGACCTGTGCTCACACATTTTTTACAGAAAATAGATACAAGTACTAGCAACAATTCCTTATCAAAACCTTATTGGGAACGCATTTCAGAAAAAAGATCCTAGAACAAAAACTTTTTATTCCATATAACAAATTTATTCAATTAAAATATTTCCTGTACCAAAATGTACATCTATTGTACCAAAAGGTTAAATTGATTGCATTAAAAAGGTCATTTACAAAAGGTATATTTATTACACAAAAAGTACTTTTATTGTACAAAGAGTTGTATTTATTGTACCCAAAAGTACATCTTTGTACAAAAAAGAACTTTAATCTGCTAAGAAGTACTTTCTATGTACAAACAAGTTAATTTGTTGTACCAATAAGTAAAATTTATTGTACCAAAAAATACTTTCATTGAACCAGAAAGTACTTCTGTTGCGTCAAAAACAATTTTCGTACCAAAAAGTACATTCATTGTACCACAAAGTGCTTTTAGTATACCAAAAAGTAATTTTTTGTACCAAGAAGTACATTTATTCTACCAAAAATTACTTTCGTTATACCAAAAAAATGCATTTATTCCAAAAAGTAAGTTTATTAAACTAAAAAATACAATTTATAATTCCAAAAAACCAACCTCCAGAAAGTCCTGGACACCTAATCTAAATACTAAAAATCCCAAAATTATTTGTGACGATTGATTTTTTTATTTTTTATTTCTTATTACTATATTTCACAAAAAATGTAAATCTATAAAAATATATAAAGCGCTTGGGGCAATTTAATTGGGACAGGTTGTAATTTTTGGTTACAATTTATAAACAGAAAATTTATTATTAAAAATAGCTGTGATTATCAAAAATGTTAAGTTTTTAAACGTTAAGTAACCGTTAGACACTGAAAGAAGTTGATTTCTGCTCAGATTGTCATTATTATGAATTTCAGGTTAAATTCTGTAAAACTGTCCAAAAAAAGTCCACTATTATTGTGATGTAGATAACTGTATATATTGTTTTTGATTGTGTTAAGTACTTACTATTCGCAAAAAAACTACTTTTTCTTAAAAAAAAAACTTTTAAAAGAAAAAAGACGGGTGTGACCTAGTAATATAACCTCCAAAAGTATGAAGAAATTAAAGTTTTTATAAAGTTCAATTATATAACAAACATAAAGGTAAACATATAAGAAAATAATAAGACATATATTTATTCGTTATCTGTACTATCGTTTACATTAGGGATATAACTTTTTGCAATTTTTGCAAATATCAATAATCCTACGCCATAGCCGTGTAGGGCATGAAAAAGTATTAAGAGATATGGTGTTACTTTTTCTTATATAATCTTCAATACCAAACCATTTTTTAAAATTCCAATGCCAAAATTTGATCATATAGCGAAATTTAAGCAGAATACTTAACTATCTTTTTTTAACTTGTTTAAATTTTTTTCTATTGAAAAGCATTTTAAAAATATCTATCACAACAATATTCCCCATATGGTACTGAAGTGGGATTTTGCTCTCAAAAAAGTAATATCTATAATATTATAGTGGGTCAATTTTTTTCTCGACCAAGCGGTTATCAATGTTGTAATCTACGTCTAAAATCAAAATCGAGGTTATTAAAGGGCAACTTCATGTCAATAATACATATTTAAGAAAACTCAAACATTGTGTTTATGGCAGTCTTATTTTTTTACTTAGGGACGGTTGTGACCAAATGTTTTCTATAACTAAATACTTAAATATTAAAATAAATGTTCACAAAATTTCACTATATTTTTAATTGCACTTACATCGTTATTGTTGGAAAATATTAATGTTTTATCATGTAAAGTAACAATTTTATTAAACTTTTGTCACATTTACACAAAATTCGTTTATTTATATTTACTCATAAAATTTTTATTATAAAACATAAATGGAATATTAGAAAATGTTAATGTAAGTCATATCGTATAAAAATGAAGATGAGAGTGTTCGTTTTATGCTCATTTCAAACTGCTGCCAAATTGATAAAAAATTAAAAAATATAAATATTTTTTTTACATTTGTCCATAATTGTCGTTCTCTTGAACATAATAATTGACCGATTTTTATTTAACATATAGAATTATATTTTTGGGTGATTGATTGATCACTTTTATTACATAGGTACGCACTAAGTGGGGAATTTTGGAAATTCGGACTGCATTTTGGTAAAAAGGGTCAGACACCGTCCCATACAGCATTATATGTGCAAAACCGAGAATGTATACTTATGTTGGTCATACAAAAAAATCTTTTTTTGTGAAAAGAGGTCGGTACATTAAATGTACATTTTATGCAATAAATGTTATATTTTGGTAAAAAAAAAATGTAAATTTTGGTACAGGAAATATTTTAATTGAATAAATTCGTTATATGGAAAAAAGTTTTTGTTCTAGGGTTTTTTTCTGAAATGCGTTTCCAATAAGGTTTTGATAAGGAATTGTTGCTATTACTTGTATCTATTTTCTGTAAAAAATTTGTGAGCACAGTTCTGGGAGTTTGGATGATATGGCCAAAATAGTCCTGGCCAAAATTGAAAAAAATGCTAAAATTTCATTGTATAGAGAAAAAGTTTTTGTTCTATGATCTTTTTTCTGAAATGCGTTTCCAATAAGGTTTTGATAAGGAATTGTTGCTATTATTTGTATTTATTTTCTGTAAAAAATTTGTGAGCACAGGTCTGGGAGTTTGGATGATATGGCTAAAATAGTCCTGGCCAAAATTGAAAAAAACGCTAAAATTTCATTGTATAGAGAAAAAGTTTTTGTTCTAGAATCTTTTTTCTGAAATGCGTTTCCAATAAGGTTTTGATAGGAAATTGTTGCTATTACTTGTATCTATTTTCGGTAAAAAATTTGTGAGCACAGGTCTGGGAGTTTGGATGATATGGCCAAAATAGTCCTGGCCAAAATTGAATAAATTCTAAAATTTCGTTGTATAGAGAAAAAGTTGTTGTTCTAGGATATTTTTTCTGAAATGCGTTTCCAATAAGGTTTTGATGGGAAATTGTTGCTATATCTTGCATCTATTTTCGGTAAAAAATTTGTGACCACAGGTCTGGGAGTTTGGATGATATGGCCAAAATAGTCCTGGCCAAAATTGAAAAAATGCTAAAATTTCATTGTATAGAGAAAAAGTTTTTGTTCTAGGATCTTTTTTCTGAAATGAGTTTCCAATAAAGTTTTGATAAGGAATTGTTGCTATTACTTGTAAAAAATTTGTGAGCACAGGTCTGGGAGTTTGGATGATATGGCCAAAATAACCCTGGCCAAAATTGAAAAAATTCTAAAATTTCGTTTATAGAGAAAAAGTTTTTGTTCTAGGATCTTTTTTCTGAAATGCGTTTCCAATAAGGTTTTGATAGGGAATTGTTGCTATTACTTGTATCTATTTCTTGTAAAATATTTGTGAGCACAGGTCTGGGAGTTTGGATGATATGGCCAAAATAGTCCTGGCCAAAATTGAAAAAATGCTAAAATTTCGTAGTATAGAGAAAATGTTTTTGTTCTGTTTTAATGTTTTTGTTTTGTTTTTGTTTTAATGGGAAATTGTTACTATTACTAGTATCTATTTCCTGTTTGTGAGCATAGGTCTGGGGGTTTGGATGATATGGCCAAAATAGTCCTGGACAAAATTATATATGATTTAGAAAAAAATTTAGTAATTTAGCAAGAAGGAACGAAAATATTACAGAATGTTTTTCAAATATTTTGTAGAATTTATTTATGTAATTTATTTAATGTTTTTGATAAAATATAAATAAATATATATTGCCAATTGTTATTGTTAATAGATAGGTTGTTGGTTTGTTAACTTCACGCTATGATTATTGTGATTTTTTAACACAAAAAAGACATCAGCGATGTAAAAATCTTCATTATTTTTTGTATTTTCTCTGAGAGAATTTGTTATCTCTCTCTCGCACTATTTTGCATCTTTCTCTCTCTTTCAATTTAGGTTGTTGCGGTTGGTTTGATATCTTCACACGCGTGATGAACATTTAACTTAATTATCATCTGGCAATACTGAAAAGAGAGCGAGCGTATTGCAGAGAGAATTCTATATCTTTCTCTATCACTTTCGCTCTCTTTGGATTCACTTTGTTATCTTCACGCCGATTAATGTCCAAACATGTACATGTGTAAAGAGTAAACGATCAAACTATGCCCATACCCGCACACACTTGTGTATTGGTATACCCAAGTACACGAGAACCCAGCACATGTTGTTACAAGTGTTGGGTTCTAGTTATACATGTCAAATATCTATTTCTGTTCCGTAGAGTATGGAAATATACAGGAGTACACATGAGTACTCATGTCACCCGTAGTGCTTAAGGTGGTATTACACGACATGTATTTTACACATGGCTTGTCAATTCAAAAAGCGATTTGTAATTCTACATGTCTGCCAAAATGAGCGTGTACATTTGGTTTATAATTTTTGCGTTCAAACGTGCTTGTGTATGTATACATGTGTTAATCATTAACAGCTGACTTTGCGATATTTTATCATCGCCAAACACAGCTTTATTTGCAAAATTTAACTAAAAATATGTTGAAAAACACTCATTAATTGTTTTATGTACTATTTGAAATAAAATACTTATCCTTTTCAACTTTTTGTCAGCAAACGCTTTGTTGTTTTTCAAAAACAGCTGATTGCCGATATGTATTACATGTCAAAATAGAGCACGCTCTAAATGAAATGTATACATATGTTATCCAACACATTGTTTTACACAAGCAGTGTTTGAAAGGGGTCACACGACATGTATAAATTTTACACTGTAAAAATTGACATGTCATATGTACAATACATGTCGTGTAATACCACCTTTTCAACTTATTTTTAGTAAAATTGGGTTAATAAAGCTGTGTTTTCCGATGATAAGATATAGCAAAGTCAGCTGTTAATGATAAACACATGTATACATACACAAGCACGTTTGAACGCAAAAACTATAAACCAAATGTACACGCTCATTTTGATAGACATGCAGAATTACATATCGCTTTTTGAATTGACAATCCATGTGTAAAATACACGTCGTGTAATACCAGCTTTAGAAGTGTTGACGAATGTAAGAACGATCAAACACGATGATAATCATTATCGTAGATAAAAAACTTCATAAATAAGTTGAGTCTGCTTCGGCTTCTGACCTCGTGTACGTCGAGTGTATTTTGTGTATACTTGTGTATGAGAAACAAAAGAAAGAGGCGATTTACACGGTGCAACTGGTTGCATGCAATTTTGCGTGCAACTATTGTTTGTGGGCAAACGGTGTAGAGAAGCAAGCGGGGTAGCAAAAATTGCACGGTTTTCGTTTTTCAAGACATTTTTTGACATTTATTTTTGCTATCGTTCGTATTCTTGTTAATTTGTTTTATTCGTATTCGGCTTCTAAAGTGTTTGTATCGTGTATTAGGAGCATTTTTGACAAAAATTAATGTTATATTTTATGAAATTGTGAAGATAACGTCAAAGATATATTTCTTTATTTTTTTTTAATACAATCTTCCATTTTTATTTTTGTAATTGCTTAAACACCTTTTTATTTTAAATTATTACGAATTAATTAATTTTCAACGAATGAACAACTAAAGAAGATTGGCAAAATAAACGTCAAAAAATTGCATGCAAAAACTCCTCGTGTAAATGTTCATGATTTTTAGAAGAAACTTTAAAAGAGAATTCAAAAATTGCATGCAACCAGTTGCACCGTGTAAATCGCCTCTAAGTGTAGGCAGAGGTAACTTTCGTTATAAATGGTGTGCAAACATGTATTTTACAACGCAAATAAGAGTTTGTAAGCATTCTCTGTGTGTTAGGTATAGTTTCACAAAAGTATACATATAATGGGTATGTACTCAAGATGTATCCACTATACAATATAATTGATACATCTTGATATGTACTTAATTATACATTAATGTCGAGTACTTATTGTCATTCTCTGATGTACACTGAATTCAGACAATTTTGCCAAGGTAAGCGTTCATTGAACGTTGATTTACGAAAAAAATCAGACACGTTGTGCTGCCCCTAATTTTACCTTCAGTACAAATAGGTACAATTTTTTATGTTTTTTACTCTACATGCAGACAAAAAAATTACACATAAGTAATTTTATTTTTTTAAAAATCTATTAATTTCAATAACTCAAGACTTTATTTATCAAGGTATTTATTTTTTTTCTGTACTGGTTAATTGTTTACTTTACCCATCACGTTCGCCATCCTGGAAATGCCCATATTTAAAACATTTAAGAAAAATTGTTCACCTCCATAGAAAAAAGACTATATATTTTGAATTTTTTACTCGTTATAGGTATTTACATGTGTTTGTTCCATTCGTCTTTATTTGCAGTCAAGTCTTGTCACAATCATACATTTCTTGTATAGTAACAAGTTTTTAATTTAAATTTTACAATTGCACTGCAAAAGCTAAAATCTTCTCAAATATCTCGTCCAATTTTTATATTAAGACACCTATAAATATATGTATATAAAATCCAAATTCCGTCACATCTTGATTGAACAATTAATCTTATTCAGAGAAAATAATAGAAAATTCCAAATATCTATGAACGTAGTACATATAAAAGTATGCCGAAATTTATACTGTGTGTCTTATGACATCATTATGTCATCATCAAAACATTTATGCATATACACAAGTCACCACACACAAACCAATTAAAAACAATTAAAATTTGGCCAATAATAACAATTATTTTATTACTTAAACTAACAAAACACTAAAATTATTACGGTTTAAGCCACGACTGTTATTCCTTGGGACTTGATTATATCCACCAATACTTTGGCACCTTTAGCATTAGCTTCCTGGTAGTAAGGCAGTGACTCGAGACGCTCCAGCCAAGCTGTTAGCTTCGGATACTTTGAACTGTCGATATCAATGACGGCTACCAAAGTAGTTAGGGTGGACACAATGCTAAAGTCAGCGATGGTCAACTGATCTCCAGCTATGTACGATGTATCCTTAAGGAATGTTTCTAAGAAATTATATATATCGGAGATGTCCTGGATTTGATGTTGAGATATCTGAGTTTGATTCCGGACGAATAGCGGCACAGTTATGTTACGCAAACCACCGTAATACATTACCCCAGATTCGAAATGTAGCCTCTGATCTACCACAGCTCTCTTCAATAGATCTTTTGGATACAATGAATCATCTGTGGCATATTTGCCAACTAAATATGCAATAATAGCATGCGAGTCCCATATGTAGTGACCGTCATCCTCCAGGGTGGGGATAGTGTGCTGAGGGTTCATCTTAAGAAACTCATCGGATAAATGTTCCTTTGCTAACAGGTTAACTTGTGTGTATTCAAACGGCAAATTTAAAGCTTTGAATGTCAGTAAGCAAGCTCGTACAGCTGGGCTGGGATCCGTACCGTACAAAGTTAACTTAGGCATTTTTCTTTGAATGTTATCCGTTTAGAACTAGAGTCCGATAGAATGTCTTGTGCTCGACGCCGCTACTCAACTAAATTGAATTTACACTTGTGCCTTAAATAATAAGTAGTCGTATTTATCTGAGAAATTGATCGAGGCGATAGTGGCCGGTTATCTCACTAAACGTATGAGTGAGAGAGTTTGTATTTGTGAAATTATTAGTAAAGTGTTCTAATGCTAGAGAATTCACAAATTAGGCGGTTTTTATACCATCACCCTTAGGAATGAGAGTATATTACATTTGCTACGACCCAAAAGTGTAACACATAGAAGGAGTCTCTTTAGACCATTGGCTTCTTTGAACCAAATTCGATTCATGACTTTTTAAGTCGTTTGGGCCATGTCCGCCATTCACGAGTTAATATTTCCTCAAAACTACTTACGTTATTGCAAATGGGCTATACTTTTAGGAGCTCTCTTTTCATACACATACATATGTAAGTTATTTATAAGAAGAGCAAAGCAATATCGCCATACGTGCCTCTTGATTTGTTTATGCTTCATTACTTGCATAAATTTTGTGAATAATCTTGCTGAAAAAATTGACAGAGATAGTAGTCAGTTGACAGTTATTACATCATAAATTTTTTTATTTATAGGTAAATATAAAATGTGTGTATGAGGAATAGAGAGGTGACTAACGTTGATTATACTGATTATAACAAAATGTATGGGTACGTCGGATTGGTTATTATTATTTTGTTATCATAGTAAAAATACACTTATTATTATGGAATAGATTATGTTTGTAACTCATTGTCGTTACTGAAACGCTTAAGTTGTTAAATAGGTCAGAAATCAACATAGTTTTGTCAGGAGTAACAAGACTTTTTGTATCTTTCATCTCTAATTATAATTAAGATCGGGCACTAAAAGTTTCCAGATCTTAATAATATCAATTGCGAAGAAAATGGTTGTAATGTGCCATAATTTGTTTGTAACACAAAGACAATAGATTTTGTATACCCTCAACCTACGGGTAGGGGGGGGGGGATATATATTAATTGATACGACCCAAAAGTGTAACACATAGAAGGAATCACTTTAGACGCTATGTTTCTTTGAACCAAATTCGATTCATGACTTTTAAAGCAGAGTTCGAAAAAAAAAACAGTACGTTACGTAGAAGATACACATACGCTACTCATTTTTTTAGTGTTCGCGTATGTGTACACAACCAGAATACCGTACGCTACGATTCTTAAAAGACGAACACAAACGCTATGATAACCCGCTTGTTCTGGTAAGCATTACGTATGTAATGATACCATCGATGACCAGGAATGACACAGTACTTCCTCGTCAATATACCCGCCATACGTTTTATTGACGAATTTAACATGGGGATGCCATAGGAGGTATACAATCGCCACCCTCTCGCTTACCTACCATTGACGAAAACACTAATGGTAATTCGTAATAACTTTCGTCGATACCAATTATATGATGAAATAGATAATGAAGTAGAGTGAACTAGTTCGTTAATAATATACTACTACAGAATGAAAAAATTTTAAGGAACTTGTGAAGTGACATTGTGTATGGGGTAGGTCTGGTCGAGTACAATATGAATATGTATACAAAATTTCCCTAACACCTCCAAAATCTTGACTTACGGTTAAAAAACCGGGGTTTCAGGTTTTTTGTTTGATTTGTTGATGGTTTTAGGAAGAAGAATCTTAGAAATTTCCAACGAAATATATTTATATATAGATATCTTCCTATAACTGTCTCGTTAAGCTTCAATAATTCATACTTTTCGGATTTTTTCACTATTTTTTAGGTTTGAAGATGTTTTTAGCCACAATTTTATTAGAATATCCTAATGTTGGTTTTGTTATTAAGAAAGAGTTTGCTTTTACGACTATTTGTAAAAATCGGTTAACAAGTTGTTAAGTTATTCATGCATTTTGAGGAACGCTACTTTCATATCCCACACTAAAAAAAAGCCGGGAGAACTTTGCATTCAAACACGAAAAACTTCTAACACAGTTATTGACTTTACATTTCCAGATCAAACACTGAATGGAATTTTTCAACCACCGTTTAACATACCGATCATTAAATTATTTTTTTTATTTGTTACAAACGCATCAGAGAATAACGGCACTTAAAAAAGAGAAGAGAAGAGTAAAAACAAATATGTATGAAAATGAATATATCTGTTTATTTTACTATCCCCTAGTAATGCGCATGGCAGTCAATTGATGCAACGCTCGCTTACTTTGGATTAATGAAATAAGTATACACGCAGTTCAACGAAATCGTTAATGATGTATACTATAAAAAGTATAAATTAGTAAGTACTGGGTGGTAGAATCGACGAAATCATTGCAGAAAAGGTGTCTATTGTAGTTTTGCCGAACAAGCGGGAACGTAGTGAACTTCGAACACAAACACTAACTCGAATTGGTTGTGTATTTTTTAAGCGAACACAAACATAATACACTACGTTTAGTGTATTTTTTCTGGAATGTCTTAATAAGGATGTGTTGCATACAGTGATGGTATACAAAATTGGACAAAAATCGTCAATTTTGGGTTTTGAAATCGTCAAAATCTTCAAAACCTGATTTTAAAATCGTCAAAAAATCTTTACACAAAAATTTACTCGTTTTATCCTGTATGTAACAAACTAATGCAAAAAAACACAAAAAGATACATTTTTTATACGTTTTATTTAAAATACATTCAAAATTGATTAAAATAAATTGAATAAAATAATTAAAAAACAAACAAAAACATAACAATAATCAAATAAAAAGTGAGAGGTTACATATTAATATATATTTATATGATTTGTATTACATTGTGCTTTTAGAAAGCTTCAACCTTTCTAGTTTCCTCAGTCTTAAATAATTATTAATAAAAATAATTTTACATTTTAAGCAGATGTACTGTTATTTAAATACATGTCACTATTAAACTTTTACCTTTAATTTAATTTCAAATTCAAACCGTTTCAGAACTTGATCACAAAGTTCGATGTAAAAATTAATGCAGTTCATTTTAATTTCATGTATTTCATGTTATGGTAATTTTGTTTTAAGCTAAATTTCACTTGCATATAAAAGGAAAGTTGTAATTTGTAAAAATCGTCATTTAAGGGGTCTAAATCGTCAAATCGTCATTTCTGTTTTTTTGGACAAAAAATCGTCAAAATGACGATAAATCGTCAAATATACCATCACTGGTTGCATATAGTGTTGAAAACAGAAACTGAAAATCGTCCTACCGGTTTCAGCAACCTTATCCCGGTGTTTCCAAAAATGGTATTTTCGAATGTGATTTTTAAAGGGTGAGGTTCTTGTGATTCTGAGGGTGGAGGTTAATCGAAAACTTTATTTATGTATGTTATATTTTCGGATAACCCGATTTTTCACAAAATCTGGTGTTTTAAAATCGAATTGTTGGAAAATGTAGTTATCAAATAAAACCGAAACCGCGTTTGTGAAAAATTGATTTATTGCAAATTTAAATCCATTTATTTATTTCATAACTGACTATTAAAAAAATAATACCACTATTTCATTGGCTTTAGTTTTGTCTAACAAATTGTTGAAAATGTTGTTTATTGGTCTCGACATTATTATTATTTTCTTTGTAGTCAAACATAAGCTATGTTGCGTTCAAATGAAATAAAATAAAAGGCTATCTTCAATGAAATTTTAAAAATTTTCACAAAAAAACAGAGTTTGGAAGAAAAAAAATTTTCTACTGTTCATGCCACAAAAAATACACTAAACGTAGTGTATTCAGTTTGTGTTCGAAGTGCAGTACGTTATCGTAGCGTTTGTGTTCGTCTTTTAACAATCGTAGCGTACGGTATTCGGGTTGTGTACACATACACAAACTTTACAAAGTGTCGTAGTGTATTTTGTACATCTTGTAAGGTATGTGTTTGCGTACTGTACTCGATGAAATTCCGTACAGAACGTAAAGATACCGTACGTTTATGTTTTTTTTCGAACTCTGTTTTAAAGTCGTTTGAGCCATGTCCGTCTGTCTGGCTGGTACGCACGATAACTTTCGAATGACGAAACTAAATGTTTTGAAACTTTGCACAAGTTTATATTTTCCCAAAACTACTTACGGGTTTGAAAATGGTCTACATGGCCACACCCCTTCAGGTAGCTCCCATACAAATGTACTGTTCCGCCCACTGTAGAAATTGAGTAATAGTATCAAAATGCCCAACGCGATCGTGCCCAAATTCTTTATATAATAAAACTAAAGGAGCATAACGTTTTAGGGTAAAAAATTAGAAGAAGGGGCGTGGCCACCTTCTGGAACCTTCCATATAAATTTACTACTCCGCCCACTTTAGGAATCGAGTAATAATATCAATACATCCAACGAGATCGTGCCCAAATTATGTATTTAGTAAAACTATAACAGGATAAAGTTTCGGAGGAAAAACTGAAAGTATAGCCGCACTCCCTTCTGGTACCTCCCCTACAAATGTGGAATGGTACCACTCTAGATATCGAGTAATAATATCAATGCACCCAACGAGATCGTGCCCAAATTCTATTATCGCTATAATAGGATAAAGTTTTGGAGAAAACATTGGAAGTCTAGCCACGACCCTTCTGGTACCTCCCATACAAATGTATCATTTCGTCCACTTAAGATATCGTGTAATAATATCAATACACCCAACTGGATCGTATCCAAATTCTGTATGTAGTAAAGCTATATGGAAAAAATATTGGAAGTGTAGCCAAGCCCCTTCTGGTACCTCCCATACAAATACATCATTCCGTCCGCTTTAGAAATCGAGTAATAACATCAATATACTAGGAAATTTTATGTTTTACTGAGGGTGACGGTATATGTAAGTCGGGTTTCCCGACTGAAACTTTTATACTGGTTTTATTTGTCTGTTTATGTAACTCTCCTAATTCGCTTACATGTGGCTATTCCCTGGCTTACATATATACATGATGTAAGCTGTTTGTTTTCCGTGTTCTTTAACGTCATGATTTCCGCATGTCATACCCTACATAGTGATATTTTTTTAGATTGATTCCCTTGAGTAATTCTAAAATAGTGTAGAGAGTCTACTTAGAATTTAAATCACAGATCACAATCAATAATGTAATTTATAACTTCATTAAATTTAAAGTATATGCATAATAACACTGTGCTAGTTCACAAACGTAACAATTAGGGCACCAAGTTTGTAAACCTAATACGATTACGCTGAATCCAGTGAAATGCAGAAATAATGAAGATGAAGATTAAAAGTATGTAAAAAACACAATTATTAAGAAGAAATCACTTGTAATAGATGCAGATATTACTAGGGCGACCAATTTTCAGCATATGTTGAATAATGCTGATGCTGCTTAATTTAACGATTTTAAGCGATCTTGCTTATTTTAAAGGTTAGTGCGTTTTTATGCTGTTTTTGCCCTTATTTAATGTTTGATACATTTTGATAAAATATGTTTCTATCAATTGAAAATTTTTACATATCAAAAGCCTTGCGGTTCATAAGAATATGACAGGTAGTATTAAATTTGCAAACTATCCTCTAATTTTACACACAGCTTGTGTGTAAAATAACTAAAAGATAGCTTAGATAACTAAAAGATAGCTTAGATTGTTCGATTCGTTATATTCCTATAGTTGGCCCTTTCACACTCTATCTATATCATTGTACTCAATGTGAATTTTGTAAGGTGTATGCAAAAACGAATTGGTTGTACTTTAGCGAAAAAGGTCACGCGGATTGCCATTGAATGAAAGCTTGGAAACAATACAATCAATTCAACATGTTATAGAAAAACTATCTGATAAAAATTATTTTAAAAAAATGACGGCCGTACTTGCGCGATATCCTGGCTTTGTGGAAATCACTAAAATCAACGATAATTTTTTTTTAAAATTCCAAAACAACAAGTCCGTTTATCGGAAAAAATTCGTCTGCTGAATTAACACTTTTTAAATACGCTCCCGTTTTATCGTGTGACATAGAACGTCTTTTTTCTATATATAGAAATTTTTTTACAAACCAGCGTAAAAGTTTCACCTTGGAAAATTTAAAAATTCATTTAGTGCTTAATTGTAATCTTGACATTGACCAAGGTATAATCTCACTTTAAGATATTTTTTTTTGGTTTAAAAATTACATTTTAAGTATGAATATCCGACTAAATAATTTTGTTAATTTACTTATTGTTTTTTATTAATTCATCAATAGATGTGAACTTGTTTTTTGTTTATTTTTCAATAAATAAAAAAATTTTTAAATGCTGAAAATAAAATCTATCGTGCTTAAATCAAGGGTTTTTCGTGCTTTTTTAAGTACTGAAAACCGTTTTTTTCGTGCTGAAAAATGGTCGCCCTGGATATTACCATGATTTGGGTGGCCACCAGTTGATTTTCATATGAAATTCTTTGAATGCGTTTAACTCGTAAACAAAGCGTCTAATCGAAAAAGGAGCTTAATTTGTGATCACTTTAAAATACTTAAGAAATCCCTTGTCATAGATGGGAATATCACCATGAAATGAGTGAATAATGACCATAATTGACAATCTGTCAAAAGACAGTTTTAGAAAGGATTCCATTTCGTATGGAGTTGCTTTTGACAAATGCTCCTTTAATACAAAAAATAGCTTATTCTTTCGTTAACTAAGTTAGGATGATAGCAGACATGCATACAGGTATTAAAAACAGAAACAATATTTAAAAGCAGATTATTGTGCAAACATAAGCTAGCGTTGTTTTCTACTGTATCCCATCTCGTTTACTAATTTGCAATGACGTTTATCAATGCATGTTTTGGTTATTTCAACGATATTTTCCGGTATTTAAATTAGAAAGAAATTTTTAATATTTTAATATAAAAGCGGAGGATTGGATACATAAATCATGGGCATTTTAGTGGGACATTTTTTACAATTTTATTAATGAATACATAACTGAGGCCTTCCTTTACGTAAACGCAGAATAGTAAGCAGGTTTTTTGCTGGGATACCAAAGAAATTTAACATCTAAAGTGGTGCCAAATTATCCACTAAGTCTTTTTCACTTGGTCATGTGGTTTGAGAGCACCTTTAGCAGTAAATTTATTCCTGATAGCGTATATGGGCTGACAAAGTAGATATAAGTTACCAACAAACACGCAAACAATAAGTTCCTACAAATTCGCAACCTCCAACGCTTGCGACCACATTCGTAGGTTTTCAAATCTAAAAATGACAAACGTTTAACAGTTACGTTTGCCGCTTTATAAAAAGGAATTCCATGTCAATGAAACAAATTGACGGCGGAATTCTCTATACAAGGGCGTAACCAGGTAGGAGCAGGGGGGGGGGCGGCAGCTGCCCCTAAAATAGTACAGAAATTTCACTAAGGTGAACTGACTAATATAAAATTTCAGCTTATGTTCATTCTCATTCTAGTGGATATTTTAAACTCTGAGTCAATGAAATCAACTGTTTTTTTAAGTACTTATGTATTGTTATTGCCATGCTTATGCAGTGGTGTTGGCCCGAAGTTTACAAGCATGTATCAAAGCTGTAGAAATGGTTACAGTTTAGAAAGTGCTAATGAATTCACAAAATATTAAGAATTCCTCCTTGAAATTGTTGAATAAATGCAGACTTCCTTGTATTGGAAGTACTAATGCGCAGAACGAGGCCCTTTTTATTCGTAAGTTAACGTTCAATAAGCGCATAGGTTGTGCAAAATTTGAACTGTATGTAGTGCACTTGCAATAAAGATAGAATTAGTGTGTATGTAAATGTACCAAATTGAAATATCTTCCAGTTTTTCATTAGGAAGTTATGTTTTTATTTAGGTAGTTAAACTAAATTTTGAAAAATTATAAAACTTTTAAATCTTTAAAAAGATCTGTAAAGTTTACTCGAGATCTCCTGCACACCAGCCAGGCGCCAGATAGATGGACACTTTTCCAGAATTGAATTCGCATTTCAGATTCTTAAGGTCCAACGTGTCTTCCTTAACACGTCACATTCTTGACTAATAATATAGAAGGTGGACCAAATACAAGTTAATTTTAAAATCATAAAAAAAAACTTAATTTTCCTTTACACCCCATGAATGAGGTATGTGATAGCTTCTCGCGTTGTTGTGAATTAACACAACAATGCGAACGTCACTGCTTGAGAAGCTTTTACTAGACATGCCGATGGACTCGACACTTATACTGCGACGTTGCTGCCGACAACATCGAGGGGCCGGCAATGAAAGAAAAATGTAGATGACTGGAGGCGGGAATCGTACCCGGGATCGCCTGCATAGTAGTCGCGTGATCTAACCACAATGCCACGACCGGTCCCGGATTTTAAAATCATAGTTTATTTTAATTCAGAAGCGATTCAAACACTTCAGGCCAATATCATCAAAGCAATTCGTGAACTACAGTCCGAAGGCTTTAACAAGGTCTTGGAAAACTGGGGTGACAGAATGAGGCACTTCCGGATGCAGCCTTTTAAAGATTACATTTAGTGAAAAAGAACTCTGTGGCAGTCGAAAAATTAAGAAGACCGAACTCGACGGTGTTAACCTAATTCGGAATCGTATTGCATCATTAGATTTTTGATTTACAATGACGGTTTCGTACAAAATTTTTTTAATTTGAGTAGTGATCTAAGGGGTTGAATAGATTTTCGACAAGCTATAATTGGCATTTCGGATAAGCACGTCTTATTTAAAACAACTTTGTCGCAGACGGCATATCCGAAAACTATAGCCTGCGAAAATCGATTTGTCCCCATAAAACCCAAAAAATATTTGAAAATAAAGTCAAAACATATTGTTTTCATCGACTTTGACACATTTAAAAAAAAAACTAACGATAAAGAATTCAGAATAAAAAAACGTTCATTCTGTGCACAATTTTGTTTCAAATAACACAAGAAAAATTATTAAAAAATCGCTCAAGAATAGCGGCTTAAAATTTCATATTAACAAAGATGAATAAAAATTAATTTTTTTTTTGGAATTCGATAACATAAAATTTTTTTAAAAAATTTTAGTCTACATTTGTTTAATAAAATATTGTCAAAACAATGAGTATTGATTTTTCGTTAGGCACTTTTTTTGTAAACTTACTATAAACATGAAATGTAAAACCGACTGACCCCCCCCCCCCCTACATTAGATCCTGGCTACGCCCTTGTCTCTATATACTGGGATATTCGCCGGTCGGTATTTCTTTCGGCGGATTTATTATTCAAAAGAAGTTTATGTGTCGTAATCAAATCAATTTGTTATTGCCATTATTTCCAGGAGGTGAGAGATCCTTTAAAAAATTCAAACAGATCTCGACGATACCAACAAGATGAAAAGAAGCACTGATTCGCGGACACAATGCTGGAGATAGAACGTGGCGCCGGCATATGTTTGGTCGGCTTGGTACTTTCTTGATTGTACTGTACAAAGTACTGCTATGTACTGTCTTTTACTGGTAGAGATGTTATACACCGGTTTCATTATGTCGTTAAATTAAATTAATTTGTTTGCCATTAAAACACAATGTATCGTATAAATTGCTGTAGTCAGTAAAACACGTTGTTAAAAAAAAGTTTATCTAAGGCCAAGTTCACATTGCACCTAAATATTCCATGTATTTAGTTTAACTAAATACAACCATGGTTTGGGTTGACTTCTTTTAATAGCCTTTTTACACCAAAAAAGCATTCCGCATCTTGAGCTGAAGATGCGGAATGCTAAAAAGTGGTTTTACACCGTACAACTCAGTGTATTTTTTCGCATCTTTCATGGATGCGAAAATATGTTAACATCTTTCCAATGGGACTTTGCCCAGAGGCTGAAAACTACTGATTGTCACTCACTTGGGAGTGACCAGAAGCGATTCCTTTGTGGCACTGTCCAAGCAGCTAACTACTTCCGGTCCTAGACCAAGTATTCCCTGGGCAATGACTTCAAAGCAACCGCTTAGAAGTTAGCTAGAGTTAGAAGGCGAAACGTTGAGTAACCTAATCGGCATGCTACCACCGATGCGTCTTAGGAAGTAGGTAACAAAAGTTACTGAAGCTCAACACAGGCTCTCCTAGTGGCCTTGGCAGCCCCAAGAAACTAGGATCGGGAGCGGTGGCCTAATAAGCCACTCTCCTTAAACAAAATTTATTATGAAAACACGAAGAAAAGAAAAAACAAGAACCCCCCAAAATGTTGACGACCCCCGCAAACGATATAAGGACCATGATTTAAGGATATGCACCTGGAATTTCCGAACTCTATACAGAGATGGTGCCTCTATCCAACTGGCGGATGTCCTCGACAAATACAAGGCTGACATCACCGCCATACAGGAAATGAGATGGACGGGACAGGGATGCACACGACGAAAGAACTGTGACATCTTCTACAGCTGCCATGCAGAAAGACACGAATTTGGATGTGGTTTCATAGTCGGCAAGAGACTTCGACACCTGGTCTCGCGGTTTAACCCTGTAAGTGACCGAATAGCCACCATTCGCATCCGGGCGAAATATTTTTACATCACGCTGATTTGTGTACACGCCCCGACGGAAGATAAAGACGATGAGATTAAAGATGCATTTTACGAGCGCCTAGAGGAAACATACGACCGCTGCCCTTGCCACGACATTAAAATTGTTCTAGGAGACTTTAATGCAAAAGTAGGAAGGGAAGATGTTCTTGGTCCATCGATCGGCAAATTCAGCCTGCATACCGACACGTCAGACAACGGGTTTAGGCTGGTTAGCTTCGCAGCGGGAAGGAACATGGTAGTGAGTGGAACCAGATTCCAGCACAAAGACATCCACAAGGCAACTTGGCTATCCCCCGATCAAAACACCAAAAATCAAATTGATCATGTAGTAATCGATGGCAGACATGCATCTAGTGTCATGGACGTGCGTGTGATTCGTGGTGCTAATATTGGCTCGGATCATTACCTGGTTGCAGCCAAGGTGCGCACAAGATTGAGCAGAGCGAAAAACGCACGTAACCAAACACAAAGAAAGCTGGACATCGCGAAGCTGCAAACCCCAGAGATAGCTACTGCCTACTCCAACCAGCTCTCCCAACTTTTACGACACAACGCCTCTACTTCTGACGTTCCCGATACACAGTGGCAGCATATTGCGCATTCCATGGCAACCGCCGCAACAACCGTGCTAGGATATGAAAAGCGGAGCTCAGACGAATCCTGGTACGATGAAGAATGTCGCATAGCGTCTGAGGAACTGGATGCTGCTTATAGGGCAACGCTACAGCCAATTGCAACCCGTGCTGTTAGGGAACGGCATAAGGAGAAAGCAAAACGGGCGAGACAGCTATTTAGGCGAAAAAAACGTCAGATGAAGGAACGGGAGAACGAGGATGTAGAGCGATACAGGGATAGAGGTGAGGCCCGAAAATTTTACCAGAAAATAAGAACAAATGGATACGGTAATGGCCTCCCCACCTGTAAGGACAGTGATGGAAATCTGGTCACGGATACGCAGAGTGTGCTGCACATATGGAGAGAACACTTCCAGCAACTGCTGGTTCCAGAAGGCAGCGCACGTGAAGTTATCACGCCAATTGTCGACGACGGCTTAGATTGCCCACCACCAAGTCAAGCCGAGGTAAGAAGAGCAATATCGCGGCTGAAAAACAACAAAGCAGCCGGTGCCGACGGTCTGCCCGCAGAGCTCTTCAAGTCCGGTGGCGAGGAGCTGATAACGAGCATGCACCAGCTCCTGCGCACGGTTTGGCTTAAAGAGTGCATGCCCGACGATTGGAATGTAAGCGTATTATGTCCTGTGCTGAAAAAAGGTGATCCAAGTGTGTGCTCCAACTACCGCGGGATCAGCCTTCTACCCATCGCATATAAGGTCCTGTCGAGTGTGCTATGTGAAAGACTAAAGCCAGTGTTATCCAACCTGATCGGGCCTTAACAGTGTGGCTTTAGACCCGGAAAATCAACAACTGACCAGATTTTCACACTTCGGCAAATCCTGGAAAAGACCCAAGAGAAACAGATCGACACGTACCATCTTTTTGTCGACTATAAAGCTGCCTTCGACAGCCCGATACGGCAGAAATTACTCGATGCCATGGCTGAGTTTGGTATTCCAGCGAAGCTGATACGTCTTTGCGGAATGACGCTGACTGACACGAAGTCTTCAGTGAAGATTGGCAAGGACCTTACGGAGCCATTCTATACCAGACGAGGCCTAAAACAAGGCGACGGCCTATCGTGCGATCTCTTCAACATTGTGATGGAGATGATAATGAGAAAAGCTGCAGTAAACACGAGTGGCACTATATTCAACAAAAGCCACATGCTACTCGCGTACGCTGATGACGTAGACATCATCGGTCGAAAACTGCGGGATGTGACTGCAGCCTTCTCAGGTATACAGAAGGAATCAGCGAAAATGGGCCTAACGGTGAACGAGGACAAAACGAAGTTATTAGTTTCAACGAACAAAGAATCTACTCGTTTGGGAAACTGCGTGAACGTTGACAACTATAATTTCGAGGTGGTAGATAACTTTGTCTACCTAGGATCCGCCATCAATAAAGCAAATAATGTCAGCCTAGAAATCCGGAGAAGAATCCTGCTTGCAAATAAATGCTACTACGGACTAAGCAAGCGATTCAATGACAGAGCCCTCTCTCGACGAACAAAACTCCAGCTATACCAGATACTGGTTCTACCTGTCTTAATGTATGGCTCAGAATCCTGGGTTATGACACAAGCGGATGAATCGGTTCTGGCGGTATTCGAGAGAAAAATACTCCGTAAAATATATGGGCCCATCATCGTTAACGGAGAGTATCGGCGTCGTATGAATCATGAGCTGTACGAGCTGTACACTGACATTGACGTGGTCAAACGCATTAAGGTGCAACGGCTGCGCTGGCTAGGTCATGTTGTACGCATGGATGAAAATGCTCCAGCTCGAAAAGTCTTCGACAATGAACTCGATGGACGGCGCAGAAGAGGGCGACCAAAACTCCGTTGGAAAGACCAGGTTACTGAGAACCTTACAGAACTCGGTGTGACTAACTGGAGAAGAAGCGCAGAAGATCGAGGCGCTTATAATATTTTTCTACGAGCGGTATATAATCCACTGGGATTGCATAGAAGTACCAGCTAAGTAAGAAGTAAGTATCTTTCCAACAACAAAATACATGTAAAAATTTTAGCATTTTGGCCGCATCCACCAAAGATGCGGATTAACGCGGAAATATGTTAAATCCGTTCCGGTGTAAAAAGGCTATAATACTGCATTTCCATTATGCGAAAAACATGTTCCTGAGGTGTTTATCGAAAAACACGTGTTTTGCTACATGTTTTACTATACATTTTTCATGAAAGAAAAACACCTACAAAAAGGTGTTTTGGAACAAAGCATATTCGAATGGAGCCTTTCGAATATGCTTTGTGCCAATGCAACGCTGCGATTTCAGCGGTATTTGACAACTACCGGGTTTTTTTCATCACGAACTTCGAAAATGTGACATTTCTATAAAAACAATAAGGGTATCACAGAAAATGTATGTAATTTTCAAAATTTGTCTATTAACACTGTGTTTCCACTTCCGACCCAAACACTTGTTTACCTTTAAACACCTCAACACGTTCCCAATATGGTTGAAGTGTTTTATGTCGGAGACGTAGAGTGACAAAACATATGTCTCCGGGAAGCCAGCACACAAAATCGACAGCAGGTTGCTGTGTATTCCACTAAAGCAAGAGCCAGTAAACGGCCTTTACAGTATGTTTGCCTTTTCCTTTAACATAAGTTATATTTGGTACACCCAAGAGCTACGCGTACCCATCGTATGTCACGACAACACGAAGTGGATCACACAATGACGTCACACAATTTAGCCAAAATATCAATATATTGTAACATGAATAATAATCAAACAAATTACATTGATTTTATTTGTTTACATAGAGTGTGGAATTGTCAAATTAACTTCGAAAATTCGACGACACAAAACACTTCAACAATAGTGGAAACGGGTTGAGATGTTAAAAGGTAAACAAGTGTTTTTAGCGGTAATGGAAACACAGTATAAGGCTAGCATTGTGGTGAAACGCGGATGTTTAAATTCAAGAAGATTTCTTTGAATTAGTTTCAGCAGATTGTATCTCTATGGAGTCTAACAGGCATCCTTCTATTTAAAGCTTTTAAAAATACGTGTCAAATTTAACAACATGGGGCCAGCTTACTACTTCGCTCTATTATATATTTACATATACATATGGGAGCAGAATAATTCCTTTACGGAATGAAAGCCTTAAGTGAGTATATCTCCCGTGAAGTTTTCAGTTTAACCTAAAATAGAGAACTAAAAAACTATGATTCATACTCGTATCGTTTTAGTGCATTTTCGATATGAGACGTCCTCAATGAAATTTAACGAGGAATTTTTTTTTGATGATTATTTTAACTCCGTATGTTCCCTTTTCGTCGTTATTTCGAGAAAAGTCAGAAAATGATGTTCAAATGGGACATTACGACATTCAAATGCTCTACAAAAATGTTGCTCGGAAAATTTTACATGTGTTGCTCTAGGATCAAAAATCGATATCTCCAACTTTTATTAATCATTTTGTCTCTTCTCAAAGTACTATGTGAATAGCGACCTAAAATAGTCAGAGTATTAATGTTTGTTATTGTTTTAGTACATATTCGATATCAGGTGTCTTCAATAAAATTTATTTTCTGGAACATTTAAACTCTCTACCTTGACTCTTTACGTCTCCTGCAACGATCATTGCCAAAAAGTAAGTTTAGTAAATTTTTGCGTGGGAATATTTTAGTTTGTTAAAGAGACTTGGCATTCTTCTAAAAACTCTGAAATTGTAAAGTGGAAACTAAAAGCGCGCTAAGTGGTTATCGAGTTATAAAATGACGAACATAGGACAAGATAGATATTATAACAGAATTTTTTTTTGAAAAATAAAAAATGAAAAGTAACAAATCTGTCATTTAACTAATGAAAATTTTTAAATTCTATGAGTTATTAAAATAGTTAATTAAGAATTTCTCAAATCAATTACGGATTTTTTTAAACCGACCAACACAATTTTTACGTTGCGTTGCCGCCCCCTTATTTTTATTACCACCGCCGTAAGTAATTTGACAACGACTTGGATCTCCGCTCACAACCGCTTTGATGCCTTATTCTAAATACTGCGCCGTAAATAATTTAACTGCGGCGTAGAACTCTGGTCGTGACTTAACAAAGAAATTGTTTTCTTCACTTTGCCATTTCCAAATGTTCACACACAGAAGGAAAAGAAAGAAATTTATCGACATTTTCACGGGTGATTACAAAAGTTTTATTTAATAAAAATTCAATTAAAAACAACAAACTACGAGAAATCAATGGACAAATGAGTGATCCGTCGAGCGGTTGTGTGCAAATTTAACAAAATAAATTACCAGCGAATCGAGATAGTCTGTGCGAGTGTGTTCTTTTTCCTTATTTTATTTTTGTTAACTTCTATTTTACTGAAAGAAACGAAGACAGTAGAAAATATATCTCTTCTGTGTGGAGTGTTGACGGACATAGTTTGTGGAATACATTTGGGCAGTGTTAACAAATCTAACCGTCAGCTGGAAGCGAGGCTGAAATCCTTTTGTGTAAAATAGATAACAAAGTCGTATAAAAAAAGCATTGGCTTAGAGGCAGACAAGAAAACAACACAGATATTACCCTCAAAGATACATTACGAGTCACAAGCAGAAGTAACTGCGGAGCAAAAGTGTAGTGTGGTGCTACAGTTGCAAGTGGAAATTTTTCTTTTCCACCCCTCCTCGCAGACTACACACTTAACAGACACACACACACACACAAATTCATTCACTTGGCCCGTCAATTGAAAGCACAATAGTAACATCAGTAGCAGCAGAGAAGAGACAATAACAATGTCTGAAAACAAAGAAGAAATATTGGCTAATTTTCAGGTTCATACAAAATCACATTACAATTTCAATTATTAATATAATAAACAATAACCCTTCTTGCTGCACTTGTAGAGTATAACTGGCATCGATGATGTTGGGGAGGCTTTTTCTCATCTGGAAGAATGCAACTGGGATTTGATGGTGTGTATTGGCTGAAGTAACCAGTGAACGATTAATTTTTACCTTAACACCCTACAATATTTACCATTTCAGGCTGCCATACAACGTGTGATACCTCAAGATGATCAGACACCTGCAGCAGGATCATCGACTCCTCTTCAAAGATCAGAGAATAACTTGTCCTCACCAACCCTTCATGCCACGAGTAGTTCAACATCTGCATTAAACAATTTCTCCAGTGCTCCAGGACCATCAAAAAGTTGTCCACGTTGGCTTAAGAATGCTTCAACAAATAACTTGGGCAGTTCAGCTGCCGAAAGTGCATTTGTACCAGGTAAGTAAAGAGTTGAATGGGTTATTAATAGAGCGGTAATTAGACACTACAATGTTGGGGCACATTTGATGTTCTAAGATCGAATAGGTTAACATTTCACAGTCTACCTCTTGATATTACATGTGAGTACTTGAAGTTATGAGTCAGCGCTGTTTTTTAAATGGAATATGTACATGAAAGTTGATTCCGTTATTTCTATAGAAATGTAATAGCTGCCCAGAAGTACAGTTTCCATTTTCCTATAATATTAAACGTGTGCTGACTATAAGGCACATAAATTATAGTAAATTTTGTCAACAGCCTTAAAAAAAAATTTCCTTCTAGAGATAAATAGACGCGAAGAAAATACACATTTTGTTGTTTTGTTTAACTACGTTGTTAGCTCCAAAAATAAGGTCACCTGAAATGCCTTATGTACAATTCTGTCGTATTCTAATACATACCAAAGTCTTAGATGGTCGGAGTTTGTTGCAATATGTACCAGACATTGAACCTCTTTAGCTGGGCTAATGACTTTTTCCAAGTTGGATCCACTTTCTGTAACACCGAACTCTCAGCCGGCATGCTGTCCTATTTTAGCTGTAATACAAGCACACAAATGGCGTGATAATCGAATCATATGTTAAGGGCTCGTGTGGTCAATCATAAATTCACGCTTCACTCAGGAGATTTTTTTCGTAGTGGTTTCTGGCAAAAAAAAAATAAGAGAATAGTATTAGTATTGACCTGTATAATATATAGTGTAATATACCACACTTAATTTGTAAAGCTATGGCGCAAAATTTGTGAGGTTTCGGACCTATTCTCCAGCTTGGACTAACGCCATATTGATCTGGAGGCTTTCAGCAGTCATTAAAAAACATGAAATGGGTATTCAACAATGGGCTTAGCAGCCACCTAAAAAAAGACACGCTAAGCTACAGTTCCTCTGAAGAAATAAGCAACTGTTCGATTTGTTTGTTAACATTTGTTTGTTCCATAAGTTTTTTCGACTTCTGCCCATTCCTATATGTTTGGAATAAAAACACATCTTTAACTAAATCCACTCTGCAACGTCTTAGGCAGTCCAGCTAATACAATGGCAATGAAAAAATCTTACTGATCTTTTTGTTTTACACAATTTTGTAAAATATGCATTGATGTAAATCATATCTGTACGAGGGAAGTGACTTCATCCCAGCATGAACGCATGCCAGGGCAAAAAAACTCCTCTTGGTTTCTAGCTTGTTAAATTTGTTAGATTACAATTTAACATATATTGTACTTTGTTAGAAAATAACTTTGTTGTCTATAAATGAATCATAGAACACTATTCGTTTTTAGTTTGTCTTGTTGAAAATTTATGTTATAAATTTTCACTACCAATTCTGAATTTCAATAAAACTAACGTTTATAAAATAACACTGCGTGTAAATTATTTGGTCTTTCTATCAGGTTATGGGCCTTTGATAACGCGGTTTTTGTCGTTATATAAAATTTAAATTCGCAAGTTTTGTGTACGGTCGGTAGATATAAAATGAATACATCAAATGTGCTCTTTCCCAAACTCTCCAGTTCAAACTATCATATGTGGAAATTCAATATGGAGCTGTTGCTGCTGGAGAGGGAACTTTGGGAAGTCATTGATGATGAAGCACCAAGCACACCAGATGCAAAATGGGTTATTCGCGATGGTAAGGCAAGAGCTACAATAGGTTTAGCAGTTGAAGAATCTCAAAAAGTGCACATTAAAAAGCTGAAAACTGCTAAGGAATTTTGGAACGCTCTCAAGAAACATCACGAACAAGCTAATCTGACGAATAAAGTAAGCCTTTTGCGTCAACTTTCAACAAAAAGATTGGTTGCTGGACAATCTATGGAGGAGCACATAACGGAGTTTCTGAATATCGTAGACCGTTTAAACGATTTAGGAGAGGAAATCGAAGAACACAAAACTGTCGCTTTCCTACTTGGTAGTCTTCCAGAAGAATACAATTCTTTAGTTTCTTCACTAGAAATGCGTCAAGAGTCTGATCTTACGATGGATTTAGTGAAAGACAAACTAAAACAAGAATATAAAAGAAAATCTGGTTGTGAGCAGGAAACGGATGTGGCATTTAAAGCACATAAAAAGAGGTACAGTCCAAAATGTTTTTCTTGCGGTAAGCAAGGTCATATTAAGAAATATTGTCCAAATAAGAAACAATGCTCTAATCGAGCCAATGTTGTAAAGACCAATGAAAAATCTGATGTTTGTTTTGGGGTTACAACTGAAAGGACGAAGAATGATTGGTTCGTTGACTCCGCAGCGACATGTCATATGTCTTGTCAAGAAAACTTTTTCGTAAAATTGGATAAGCAACAGAAGGGTGCGGTTTATTTGGCCGACGGTACTGAATTGAATGCAAGTGGATCTGGAGATTGTCAGTTAATGTGTCAGAACAAGAACATACGCATCACAAATGTTTTATTTATTCCAGAACTGGACGGAAGTTTACTATCTGTCAGGAAACTAACTGTCGACGGATTTGAAGTACTTTTCAATTCTAAATGTTGCTTAATTTCTAAGAATGGACAAGTCCAAGCTAGAGCATTATTGAAGGGCAACTTATATGTCCTTGATCAAGTTGAAAATGTTAATAAAGTTACCGAATCCAAGGCGGAATGTGTTCATATGTGGCATCGTAGGCTCGGTCATAGGAATATTGCAGCTATCAAGTCCTCAGTTGACAAAGGATTATTAAATGGTGTTTTAATTAAAAAATGCAGCTGTACCTATAGATGTGAAGTATGTATGAAAGGCAAATTGGCCAGAAAACCTTTTCCGAAAGCTTCGGAGACTAGGTCGAAGTTTATTTTAGAATTGGTACATGCAGATCTATGTGGACCGATGCAGAACACCACACCAAGTGGTAATCGATACTTTCTAACCATGATTGATGATTACAGTCGTTACTGTCACATTTACTTTATTAAATCAAAAGATATGGCTATAGATAAAATTAAAGAATTTGTCGAATTGACCGAAAATCAATTCGGAAAACGATTAAAAGTTATAAGAACTGACCGCGGTGGAGAATTTTGCAATAAAAATATGGAGATGTATTTCAAATCTAAAGGAATAGTGCACCAACGTACAGCCCCTTATACTCCTGAACAAAATGGAGTGGCTGAAAGGAAGAATCGCAGTTTGATGGAGATGGCAAGGTGTATGCTGTTTGATACAAACATAAATATCAAATACTGGGGTGAAGCTGTTAATACTGCCAATTACACACAGAATCGCCTGATAACTGCGGCTAATAGTGCTACTCCATACGAATTATGGTTCGGCAAAACTCCAAATTTGGAACAAGTCCGCGTTTTTGGTTCAACTGCTTATGTTCATGTTAATAAACAAAAGCGAAAGAAATTGGATGAAGTCGCGATAAAGTGCAATTTAGTAGGCTATTGTGAGGAGTCCAAGGCATACCGATTACTTTGTACGGATTCAAACAAAATTATAATAAGCAGAGATGTTCAATTTGTGGAATCCAATGTTTATTGTACTGAAAAATCTACACAAGAGGAAGATAATGTGAACATTTGGTTTGATAATACAAATTCTGATGTCAAGGCTAAGCAAACACAAGATTTAGAATCTGTAACGTCTGATGAAGATTTTAACGGTTTCGAGTCAGCAGAAGATTTAATATCTACAGAAGACGAAAGGATAATTTCATCAACTGACGAAGATCAACCAGAATCAGAATTAAATGTTCCGGACTGCAAAAGAACTTCTGCAAGATTAAATAAGGGTGTTCCACCAAAAAGGTTTGGTTTCAAAGTTAGTTGTCAAGAGGATCCTGTAACTTATCAAGATGCAATGTCAAGAGACGACCGAAATGAATGGTTGACTGCTATGAAAGATGAAGTTGAATCATTGATCAAAAATCAAACCTGGGAGCTTGTAGAACTGCCCAAAGATCGAAAAATAGTCGGATGCAAGTGGGTGTTCAAGATAAAAAGATCTGTTGATGGAAACAAAAGGTACAAAGCTAGACTTGTTGCAAAAGGTTTTTCGCAAAAATATGGTGAGGATTACGATCAAGTCTTCGCACCTGTTGTAAAGCAGACAACTTTAAGAATTTTACTGGCAATAGCAAGTTTTAAAAATATGAAGGTTGAACATATAGATGTGAAAACGGCATTCCTTAATGGTGATTTGGATTCAGAAATATTTATTAAACAGCCAGAAGGATTTATAGAGTCTGGAAAAGAGAAATTAGTATGCAAACTTAAACGCAGTATTTACGGCTTAAAGCAATCGGCTCGTTGTTGGAATCTGCGAATAAATGAAATTTTAATTAAGTCTGGATTCAGAAGGGGAAGTGCAGAGCCATGCCTTTATGTAAAAGGAGAAGATAAATCACTGGTTTATGTATTAATATATGTTGACGATATAATCGTAGCTAGCATGAATGATTCCGAAATTAGAAATGTTGTGAAAACATTAAAGAAAAATTTCGAAATAACAGAGCTTGGCGATTTAAAGTTATACCTTGGAATTGAAGTTGATCGCAACTCAAATGGGATGTTTTATTTGTCGCAAAAACTATACATTGAGAAGATGTTAAATGAATTCAATTTGTCAAATGCAAAAGCTTCATCTGTTCCAATAGATCCTGGATATTTAAAGGAGAGTTCGAGTAAAAATTTATTTGAAGATAATAATACGTACCGCAAAGCAATTGGATCATTACTGTATCTTTCAAACAATACTCGACCTGACATATCTGCCGCTGTTTCAATTTTAGCAAGAAAAGTGAGTAGTCCAAACGAAAGAGATTGGACAGAAGTTAAAAGAATATTCAAATACCTTAACGGCAGCAAAGACTTAAAGTTATGTGTTGGTTCGAAGTCAGTTTTGAAACTTGAAGGTTACGCTGATGCTGACTGGGCCGGAGATGTAAGTGACCGAAAGTCAAGAAGTGGCTTTGTATTTAAGCTTGGAGATGCAACAATAAGCTATGGAAGTCGTAAACAACCAAATGTTACTTTATCTTCAACCGAAGCAGAATTCGTAGCGCTAGCCGAAGCATCTAAGGAATTATTATGGATTATGCAAGTTATCAAAGAATTTGAAATAGAAGTAACAACACCAATAATGTTTGAGGACAATCAGAGCTGCTTAAAGATTCTTCAAGAAGAAAAAATAAATCCTAGAAGCAAGCATATTGATGTAAAATATTTTTTTATTCGCGATTTGCTAATTTCAGATCGCATAAGTTATGAATATTGCGCAACTGATGAAATGATCGCGGATTTGCTTACAAAACCTCTACAGAAAATTAAAATTCGAAAATTTAGAGATTTGATTGGACTTTGTAATTAACTTTTATGTTTTTATTATTTAACAATACATGTTGTGTTGAGAAGGGGTGTTAGATTACAATTTAACATATATTGTACTTTGTTAGAAAATAACTTTGTTGTCTATAAATGAATCATAGAACACTATTCGTTTTTAGTTTGTCTTGTTGAAAATTTATGTTATAAATTTTCACTACCAATTCTGAATTTCAATAAAACTAACGTTTATAAAATAACACTGCGTGTAAATTATTTGGTCTTTCTATCAAAATTTGGTAAACTTTACACATTTTTATTTCTGTTTATACTTGTTTTATATCTTGAATAATGTGCATCGCTAACTGCTTACATTAAGTTGAAACCGTTCTTTTTCCTTTTCTCTTTCAGTTGCTTCAACATCTGCTGATGCTGACATAATCGATCTCACCTCAGATATGGATATAGCGGAAAATCGGACGGCAACATCGTCATCAACCTCAGCGTCTGCAACAAAGCAAATCATATTTAACATTCACTTTGATCAACAAATCTATGATATACGACTGCCCTCCAATGCCACTATAGGTAAATAAAATTATGTTTAACAGTCATGTTTAACATTCAAGTATCATTCAAATACAATGTATGTATATCTATACGAATTTTTTGCTTTTTAGAACAACTAAAAAAGAAAGTTCACGATGCTACCGGAGTTCCCATATGTCGCCAAGCAATACGCGGCTGGCCGCCTGCTAAATTACACGATGCTCAAATACCAACAACCCAGCTGTCAGTCTTAGGATTAGCAGCAGAAAATGAATTAATATTAATTGATTTAACAGAAGAGGGTTATATGGATTTCGAAAAGTAATTCAGACACTTAGGAATTTACTTTTTCACACTAATATTTGTTAATACATATGTTATTTCTTCTCTCACAGCGATGAAGTAACGAGCCGTTTAGACAAAAACTTCGTTCTTACCATTGTTCAACAACCTAATGGAACGAGGTATGAATTAAGTTTTTCGGGTCGCACCACTGTGCAAGAGGTTAAGACAAATGTTTACTATGTTACTGACATCCCTGTAAGACATCAAGAATGGACGGGGTGGCCTCATGGTTGCGACAATGAAACGACATTGGCGGTAAGATTTTAATCGTATTAATTATTGCCGTTTTTTCTTATCTTATAAATATTGTATTTTTTTGTCATATTATTCCTTTAGCAATCTGGCATTCAATTGACTCACAACTTTATTTTACACAATGCTGCAGACAAATTACGCAATAATACCAATAATTCATCTTCCACTACAAGAAGTTCCAAGTAAGTATTATAAAATAAATAAAAACGCTAAAATTGTAAGATGGGCTCCGCTGAAAACCGTTAGAAATAGCATTCTCGCGAGGTTGATAAAAAAAATTAAAAATCTTTTAAAATTATCGTGCTTTTTGTGAAAAAATAAATTCAATTCAATTAAGTTTTTATGTGAATATAAAAGTAAAAATTTGTTGCGCCATTTTACAACAACACGCACAAAGCGATACCCATGGATGTATTGCAAAGCCTAAGCGATTTTTTCGTTATTTATTTTGACCGACATTTACAACTAATCCGACCAGCTTATTGGCTGTTTATATACTTTATTTAAATAAAGGTTTCTCGTTGATTTAGAAACCTTTCGGTGGCAATATTCGATTATAAATTAGTATCCAGATCATTAAGTAATTAGACATTGCAAAACTATTTGTTTTTGAAATGCAATGATTTAAAAATATCTAACTGTTCACACTTATTTCTTAATGAACTTGTACATCAACCCCATCACTATAGGGGTTTTTTGGTCAAGTTGTATATATAATCATTCTAAAAATACTTCCCTTGATGTACTGGTAAAAAGTAATAAACTTGTACATCAATTCATTGTGGGGTTTTTTTAATCAAGATGTAAAAATAATCTTGCTAAAAAAACTCCTCTGCAATGAACTGATATACATGTTTATTAAACAGTAACAATTTTGAACAAAATAATATTTATCTAATAACTTCTCAATCCAAATCAATAACTACTGCTATTGATTTAGTTCCAAATTATTTGAACATTTCGCTTAATTTATTAAACATTTAAGATTACATTTATCTCAAATAGAAATGTTTATATTTATTTCCTAACTATATTTTACGTAATTTAACAATTAGTTAAAAACATTTGTCACACCTTAAATAACTTTATCTACCACCTTTTTTTTCAGTGCTGTGGGTCTTGACACCGACAGTTCGGCTGATGAATTCGAAGATGCTTCTGATTTTAATGCCAGTGAAGATTTCTTCACCGATCCATTACCAGTACAACCGACCACAAGATATTTAAGTGAGTTTATATAACGCTTTTAAAAAAAACTGTCCACTTTATTTTTATTACCAAATTCCCCTTCTTACCCCGTTTTAGTACCGAATAATACAGACAATGAAGTCACCGGATCTCTTAAATTCATTGAAAACTACAAACAACGATTTGGCGAACCATGCCCCATGTTTTTTCCAGGCAGCCTGGAGGACGCAATCAAAGAAGCCTGTCACAAACCAGCCAGAGAGGTAAACTTAACTAGTACGAAATATGTTTTAAGTGGTTAATGACTTCTTAATTTCAGCGTAAATTATTGGCCATCTATTTGCATCATGGTGAAAGTATTTTAACCAATGTTTTCTGTGATCGTCTAATGAAAGATGAAAATATTCTCCAACAATTTGCTGAAAATTTCATTGTGTACGGTTGGGATTTAACGCATGAAAGTAATAAACATTTGTAAGTATTTTATTTTCTTTTCATGTAATTTTCATAATATTCTCTACTCTGATATTTTTATAATAATTTGCAGATTGTTATCGTCTGTGACTGCTTGCATTGGTAATACGGCTTCAATTACTGTTCGTAATATTTCTATAGACAAATTGCCCTCAATATTGGTGATTGGTAAAAGTCGTTTATCGGGCCGTTCTTCATGTGAAGTTTTATCTGTGATTCATGGTATGTAAATCTTTTGTAAATCGTTGATCTATATCTTATTCGTGTGCTATGTATTTCCTTAGGTAATGTTGATTTAGATGATCTCTTGTCACGTCTTTGGGAATCGGTGGATATGTACAATGATCATTTAAAAGTCGAAATAGCCGAAGAAGATGCTAGGGCCGCACGTGATCAGGTTAAAGCCGAACAAGATATGGCCTATCAAGAAACTCTACAAGCTGATATTGCCAAAGAAGCTGCTAAACGCCAAAAGGAAGCTGCCATAGCGGCTGAGAGACAACGTTTGGAATCAGAAAAGGCTGAAGAAGACGCTAGGCGGGAATCAATAAGATTAGTGGTAAGTAAAACTGCTACAAATATAAAATTTGATTTGCAGGAATGGCACCATTTCTCTAGAAGACGTTACGGTTAACTGAATGTCACAACATTGTATAACAAATTACATTTCTGAATTAACTTTTCCTAGACTTAGCATCCGTCTATGCCTGTCGCAACTTTATTGACAAAAAGCTGCGGCTTATCACCAAGAAAAATACACTAGAAATATACATATATTCATGTTCAGAGCCTAGCGATTATTAGGACAATAGGTCTCCACGAAAGCAGATCTAAATTTGTCAATCGTTGTTTAACTGCCCTAAGTGTAAAATTCATCCTCGAAATGTCAGACTATGTTGTGATTTCCCTGTGAATGAAAGAAATTACTAGAAGATAATCTACTTTAGATACTGAATGCATCACGGCAATGATATGGTCACCCTTTTTTCTAATTCGGATTAATTGAAAAATTAGCATCGGATAAAATTGATCTCTAAACGATCTTTAAGTCTCTGTCTAAGGTAATCGGTCTTAAATCAGATTTTAATTAAACGTACAAACTGATAAAAATGGGAAATAATAAAAAGGCACAGTGATGTTAGGTCTTTTACGCGAAGCTGCGATGGCGTGTTTAGTGATGAA
Source organism: Muscina levida (assembly GCA_964034835.1). Lineage (NCBI taxonomy): Eukaryota > Metazoa > Arthropoda > Insecta > Diptera > Muscidae > Muscina > Muscina levida. The sequence continues at coordinate 61,371,711 of OZ035884.1, read as the reverse complement.
GAAGAAACAGATACGATATATACTTTGTGACTGCCCGGAATTGCCATTGAATGGAAGCAGTATTTAGGAGATTTCTACATGGACATTCAGTCGTGTAGTTAATTGCGAAATAGTGTAAAAAATTTTCTTCGTAAGAGGACTGAAATGGATGGCTAAGATTTCGATTCCACCATAGATCATGTAGTAAATAAATCGACTACGATATCTAGAGTTATCTCTGCGCTAGTCAAGTGAATTCACTGTTCAAATTGTGTAAAAAATTAACCAAAAATCGCACAGATTTCTAGTTAAAATTACATATATAAAAACTAGAGAAAAACTTCGAATTTTCCATTACAAAATAGATGGAAATCTTAAGTTTTTTACGTTGAAAGTAGTTTTTGAAGCCATCTAAAATGAAAATATTGATTTGGAATTTATTTCAAGCTCAAGACCAGGGGTTTTGAAATAGTTTGAACAGCTGAACAGACTGCCTGGCATTATGAGAAAATCATTCTGCTATTAACTTCTTTCAAAACCCATGGTCTTGAGCTTGTAATAAATTCCAAATCAATGTTCACTTAAATACACCGAACAAATACGAAAACAACGATAAAAAGAATAAAAAAAATTTATAGCAATATTTTACTATATATTTTTTCTTACATTATTATAAATTTATATATTATATTGTTTATTCAAGGCGGAACAATCATTACCCAAAGAACCATCAGGAAGCGAAACAAATGTCGCCAAAATTCGTGTACGCAAACCTACCGGGGAATTTTTGGAACGTCGATTTTACTCTCAAAATACTTTACAAGTAAGTATAATTTTTCTTTTTCAGCTCTTTTTATTTAATTTTTTTTTTATTGTAACATGTTTATTAAACATTTAATTTTTTTTCTTTTCGTTTTTGCTATTAAAGGATTTACTGAATTATGTTGCCTCAAATGGATTTTTAATCGATGAATATAAAGTAATTTCCAGTTGGCCACGTCGAGACTTAACCGCCATCGATGCCACTCAGACATTGCAAGCATTAAAATTGTATCCCCAAGAGACAGTAATTTTAGAAGAACGATGATTTTAAGCTCATAAGATATAACTTAAACAAAAAAAAGAGAATGATACAAGAAAGAAACTGAAAAACAAATCAACAACAAATAAATTATTAAGCCTCCTATACAAAAAAAAACAAAACTAAAATACATGCAACATACTTCTTATTCGTTTCACTACATTTTCACACAATATCCAAACGCATAATAACTCTTTACCACCTTCTCCGCTTTCGAATTTAATACAATCATTTCATATTGCCAGGTAAAGAAATTTATTTTATCATCATTATCAATCCATCATAGATCTGTCTTCTATTGAATATTGTATTTATTGTCATGTTATCAGCCATTCACATCTAAACTCTATATAAAAATCCTAAACATCAAAACACGTACTCTTATTCCATACATAAAAATAAAGCATAGAAGAAACCAATCTTACCAATGGATCATCAAGAATGGATAGATCGGTCACATTTGATAAAAGAACATTTTTAAAACCTAATAAAATAAAATGAATGAAGAATGATATACATTCATATATACATATATATTTATAAATAAATATATACTACATGGGCGTCTATATTGATAACTATAAGTAGAACTTAGCTTTAGGAATATAAGAGAAAACAACTTAACTTGAGTATAGGAAATTAAATAAATTATCAACAAGATTTAAGTCGAAACGAGTGCAGAAATTTTGGTTTATTTCTTAAGATCTATGTGAGAAGTTTTAAATGGTTGCGGGTTACTTGAAACAAATGTAGATGTTTATGTTCACAGAAAATGCAAATCGGGTACTTTGGTGAATAATTTTGTATTGAGTTATTATTATTCGAATATAATAGTACATTCAACTTGAATCTATTTAGATATTGTTTGTTATTACTATATCTATATAAATTCAATGTATCAGCAAATATAATTACAGTCGAGTACGGTTATAGCGAACTCCCAAGGGATTAGGCATTTAAGTTCGTTATATCCGAGGTATTAAAAAATGGTTATATGAAGAAATGAAACAAAACCGTTGGGATCAGAAAAAGTGTTACAGCAATTTTAGTGAAGGGTGGGTCGGGCTAAAAAAAAATGACAAAAAAAGTCTGGGGATAAGCAATTTAAGATCGTAATAAGTGCCATAGTTCCAAGTGTCCCAGTAATCATGATTCGCACCAGTCTGATAATGCGTTCGAACCTAAATTTTTGATTAGTCTTCTCAAGCGCCTGTTACCAAACTGCCGATTCGTAAAATAAGATTGGTTGATTAACAAAGTCGTACAGTTTTGTATAGTTTGTAAACGTCACTTAAGAATGGGGTCCAAACTGGGGCTGTATAGTTAAGAACTGGGCGAGCAATCCTGTTTTATCTCAGTACAATTATCTCCTTGCCTTTGTCTCATAAAATGCCAGCTAGTGCTCTTAGGACATTGTTCCGGGTTATTACTTCGTCATTGATGTAGTTGGCATGCTTGCAAGATATAATAGGGTTGTCATAATCCTCTATTAGTGGGCACTAGTTCGTCGTTGGTGAAATCAATCGGCCTTATTCCCGTAGTCGTCGTCGACGCAAAACGACGTCGTCTTGTGACGACGATGTAAAATCGGTATTCTCGTAGTCGTTTTCGATAACTATCGGTTATTATTGACACAAATTTGGTATTCTGTAAGGAAATGTGACGACGACGTTGAATCGAAACGACTCTGAATCTGTCGTCACAGTTGTTAGTAACGACTTGAAACAATTTGAAGGAATAATTTTAGTTTTTGTAAATTTAAAAAAAGGTTTTGTTTAATGACGTCAAGAATAACAATGTCGAGTTACAAATAGGGACTTGGAAACAAAATCCCTAATAGGTACAAGGATTTTGTTTAATTTTTAGGGGTAATGTGAGAAAATTGGTGAAAAACAATTTAATTCCTTTCCTCGACAGGAATCTTGCAACTACTGGCTGCACTTACACTTAGGTTGTAAGGCCCCTGTCCAAAGGACCTCAATGTTGCTGACAACTTAATTATGACTGAAACATATGTCCTGAGTTCACTTTTCATGATAGGAACTATTTATATTGGAACTATTACGTTATTAAATGCTGCTATATTAAGAATTATGTAGTTCTCGAATCTAAAAAAAGTTGGAAGGCCGGCCAACAGATAACCTCAAATTACGATTTTAACACCGATGAACATACTCGTTATTTGGCAAGTTTAAAATCATCGGATCATAGTCAAAGTATTTTCCTTTCCAGTATAAGATACATATTTCTTGCTTTCCTTATCGCTTGAATTTGATTCGGGCACAAAAATATTTTTTCATGAAACACAATAAAAATCAAAATAAATCAGCTGATGCACAGATGTTACATCAGCTGTTGTCATTTCTTTCATGTTATCGATTACCAGTCGACGTCGTCTCATTGTAGTTACAGAATACCGAAATAGCATTGATGTGACGACGATGTTGAATCGAAGTGACATTGACATAAAAACGACGACGATGTCGACGACGACTACGGGAATAGGGGTGATTGTTTTAAGGTAGTAGATGAATTTACCTACCTCGGATCTTCCGTCAATAAGAAAAATAATGTCAGCCAAGAAATCAAGTGGAGAATAGTGCTCGCCAATAGATGTTTCTACGGACTTCGGAAGCACTTTAGTAACACCACCTTATCTCGGAATACTAAGAAACAGCTTTACCAGGTGCTAATCTTACCCGTTCTTTTGTATGCTGCCGAATCATGGGTGCTTACGACAACGGACATACAAAACCTGGGAGTATTCGAGAGAAAAGTACTCCGAAAAATTTATGGACCTATCTGTGTCGACGACGAGTTTCGCCATCGGATGAACCATGAGCTGTATGAGCTTTACCACGACATCGACGTAGCTAAAAGAGTCAGAATGCAACGACTACGATGGCTGGGTCATGTTGCCAGGATGGATGTAAATGCTCCAGCGAGAAAGGTGTTTGAAGGCGAACCTGAAGGACGGCGCAGAGCAAGGAGACCCAAACTCCGTTGGAAGGACCAAGTGGTAGGCGACGTGTAACCATCTGGTAGGACTAACTGAAGAACACACGCACAAGACCGAAGAGTGTGGAATTCTTTAGTACTTCAGGCCTCAAACTTATGAACCATGTTTGTAAGTTGTAATGGGCCAATTAAGTAAGTAAGTAATATGTCCTCAAGTAGAATCGAGCGATTAATGCCTTAGACAGTTCTAGGGCTGCAGTAGTATGAACTCACATGGTGTACTCTGATTGATGATCACCCCACCCCATAATGTAAAGAAATGCGAAAAAGTTAAATTTGTCTAAATACAATTGTGTTGTTGTTGGATGTAAAAGTGTTGATTCTCTTTCATTGCTCATATTCGGTATTTGGATTATGACTCCTTAAGTGCATCTCCACAGAAAAAGAGTGGAGCGTAGTATAGTTGGGCTTCTAAACCTAGGCTCTGGGTGACAACAGGGGGGTTGGTTCCTACGGTAGCTTGTTTGGCATTGGAATATTTACGGTCACATTGGTGTTCCTCTCATAAGGGGGGAAACAGATAACTACGGGGAAACTTAAACTACTTAAAACTTCCCTACAATGATTTTTGTAGAAGCTGCAATGATGAGGAAGAAGAGGAGACCACAGAGTATCTTCTATTTCACTGCCCTGCTTTGGTGACCTGAGATATGAAAAGTATGGTCATCAGACGCTTGTGGACAATACTTGTCTATCGGTAGGCGATTAGCGAAGGAAATGGCTTGTGAACAAAGCGTCGCGATGTTGATCGAATACAGTAGGAAAAATTGGTGGGAAAATTTGAAAATGGTATCACAACAGTACCTACATTAGTACCCAAGGGATTTATATTGAACGTGGCTGCCAAATTAACCTAAAAAAAGTAAAAAAAAATTAAGTTGTGGCCCTCTACAATTGATGATTAACCGTGAACCCTACTGTAACGTTTTTTGTGGTTATACAGTAATGTTTTACTTTGCAAACAAAATTTTAATTTCAATTTTGTTTTCCGGTTTCCGTATTGTCAGCACACTTTTCAAAAATTTTCATTCGATACAAATATTTCAACCAGTTCAGTTCGGTTAATGTATAAAGAGTGTGTAATATTATAAGTCCCCGGTATATATATATAAATATATATTGTGAATTGGGAAAGATTACTACTCCCACAATAGTGTATCCTTCGTGCGAATTGTTTTTGAGAGTTTTTCTTCCTTGGGTTTGGTTACGTGGTACAAATTTGATGGTAAGTTGCGCCATATATATTAGATGTTGTCGATTTTGGGATAATGACATCGGTTCATTCATTAGGTATGGGTCTGTTCAGGACCCAAATCCATCAATCAACTTTCCTTTTGACCTAGTGGTAAAAACAACATAAAAGTATACCAGACAAATTGAGATAATGGTGCATATATAGACAACCTCTAAAATCTTCAACTACTTATATCAGAGGGAAGAAACCTTTAGCAACGCTTTGCCTTACAAAAAAATAAAGGAAAATATCGGGAGTATGAAAAATATCCGCTGACAAAGTTTGCCATTTTTTAAGGATGACAACAAGATTTGTGAAATGTCCTTCCTGTATGGGAATTAATGCGTGATTCAAGCAATTCTTTCGTTTAATATAAAATTACTATTATTATTAATCATATAGAATTGTTAATTAGTGTTAATTTTTTTTTATACCACAGTTTAAATTATCTAACCGAATTTTTTGTAACCTAAATTGTACACTGCCAAAATGAGCTATACCTATTGATCGTAGGAGGTTTTCATATTCAAATTTCATTACCGTCATCAGGCCTGAGGACTTCGTGGGACTTGTATGGTGAGTTTTATTACTTTTCCTATCATCACTTTGTATAAGCCCTATTATCACTTTGTATAAGCTCATATCCTACACAACACACATTATTTTCTAACTTTGTAATTTGAATCCAGCAGTTGATCATATTTTATTTTTTTCTTTTTAACTAATTTAGATTAATGTTGTTCTTATCTGTTAATTTTAAATGTTTTTAAAAAATACACATATGAAGTTTTAACTTGTCGTGTTGTGCAATCGCGAACAGTTAAGGGCACAGATAAGAACAACATTAATCCAAATTAGTTAAAAAGGAAAAATATGGTATCAGAAAATTATTTAATACAAAAAAAAAAAAAAATATGATCCACTGCTGGATTCAAATTACAACGTTAGAAAATAATGTGTGTTGTGTAGGATATGAGCTTATACAAAGTGATAATAGGGCTTATACAAAGTGATGATAGGAAAAGTAATAAAACTCACCATACAAGTCCCACGAAGTCCTCAGGCCTGATGACGTTAATGAAATTTGAATATGAAAACCTCCTAGGATCAATAGGTATAGCTCATTTTGGCAGTGTACAATTTAGATAACAAAAAAACTTGGGTTAGATAATTTAAACTGTGGTATAAAACAAAAAAATTACCACTAATTAATTATTCTAAATGATTAATAATGATAGCAATTTAATAATAGATAATAGAATAGCAAGATTCACGCATTAATTGTTATATAGGCTGGACATTTCACAAATCTTGCTGTCATCCTGGAAAATTGCAATTGAAAACTTTGTCAACGGATGTTTTCCATAGTCCCGATATTTTCCTTTATTGGTTTGTAAGGCAAAGCGTTGCTAAAGGTTTCTTCCCTCTGATATAAGTGATGAATATGAAGAATTTAGAGGTTGTCTATTTATGCACCATTATCTCAAATTGTTTGGTATACTTTTATGGTGTTTTTACCACTAGGTCAAAAGGAATGTTGATTGATGGATTTGGGTCCTGAACAGACCCATACCTAATGAATGAACCGATGTCATTATCCCAAAATCGACAACATCTAATATATATGGCACAACTTACCATCAAATTTGTACCACGTAACCAAACCCAAAGAAGAAAAAACTCTCAAAAACAATTCGCACGAAGGATACACTATTGTGGGAGTAGTAATCTTTCCCAATTCACAATATATATTTATATATATATATACCGGGGACTTATAATATTACACACTCTTTATAAATTTACCGAACTGAACTGGTTGAAATATTTGTATCGAATGAAAATTTTTGAAAAGTGTGCTGACAATACGGAAACCGGAAAACAAAATTGAAATTAAAATTTTGTTTGCAAAGTAAAACATTACTGTATAACAACAAAAAACGTTACAACACTCTGCAAAAAAAAAAAAAAAAAAAAAAAAACAATTATGGCATACCCGTATTCTCGCCGGGAGAGTTAAGATTAAGGAAATATTACTTGGGACATCCAAATCGATCTCAGTCAAATTTTCATGACTTCGCGTGACCGGCATTTTCTTTGTGTGTTAATCTTTTTCAAACATATTAAACACAAAATTCTTAATGTGCAATAACTAAATTGTTAATACCACAATTATGTTGATCTCGATAAAAAAAAAAAATAATTGTAAATTAAAATCCTTGTACACACTACTAAGTTAAGGTACAATTGACGAAGAAACTTAAAATCCTTAGTTTAGCATCAAAAAAAATTTAAAGTATGTAGAAAGTTTGAATTAAAATTTCAGTAGTATACATTTCAGAACAAATCCCGAAAGTAAAATTCTACTGATACTTTAAGATTCAAACATGAGAATAACTCCATTATCATAGCAAAGGTAAGTAATTGATATAAACCAATAACAAAAATCCTTATTGCTAGTGATAAAGGAGATAAGAAGTAAATAAAAAGGAAGTAAGTCTGCGACTGAAAGGATATGAATATACAAATAACTCTGTTATCATAGCAAAGGTAAGTAATTGATATAAACCAATAACAAAAATCCTCACTGCTAGTGATGAAGGAGGTAAGAAGAACATAAATAGGAAGAAAGTCAGCGACTGAAAGAATATGATTAGACAACATTAATCTAAATTAGTTAAAAAGAAAAAAATAAAATATGATCAACTGCTGGATTCAAATTACAAAGTTAGAAAATAATGTGTGTTGTGTAGGATATGAGCTTATACAAAGTGATAATAGGGCTTATACAAAGTGATGATAGGAAAAGTAATAAAACTCACCATACAAGTCCCACGAAGTCCTCAGGCCTGATGACGGTAATGAAATTTGAATATGAAAACCTCCTACGATCAATAGGTATAGCTCATTTTGGCAGTGTACAATTTAGGTTACAAAAAATTCGGTTAGATAATTTAAACTGTGGTATAAAAAAAAATTAACACTAATTAACAATTCTATATGATTAATAATAATAGTAATTTTATATTAAACGAAAGAATTGCTTGAATCACGCATTAATTCCCATACAGGAAGGACTTTTTACAAATCTTGTTGTCATCCTTAAAAATGGCAAATGAAAACTTTGTCAGCGGATATTTTTCATACTCCCGATATTTTCCTTTATTTTTTTGTAAGGCAAAGCGTTGCTAAAGGTTTCTTCCCTCTGATATAAGTAGTTGAAGATTTTAGAGGTTGTCTATATATGCACCATTATCTCAATTTGTCTGGTATACTTTTATGTTGTTTTTACCACTAGGTCAAAAGGAAAGTTGATTGATGGATTTGGGTCCTGAAAAGACCCATACCTAATGAATGAACCGATGTCATTATCCCAAAATCGACAACATCTAATATATATGGCGCAACTTACCATCAAATTTGTACCACGTAACCAAACCCAAGGAAGAAAAACTCTCAAAAACAATTCGCACGAAGGATACACTATTGTGGGAGTAGTAATCTTTCCCAATTCACAATATATATTTATATATATATACCGGGGACTTATAATATTACACACACTTTATACATTAACCGAACTGAACTGGTTGAAATATTTGTATCGAATGAAAATTTTTGAAAAGTGTGCTGACAATACGGAAACCGGAAAACAAAATTGAAATTAAAATTTTGTTTGCAAAGTAAAACATTACTGTATAACCACAAAAAACGTTACACTACATACATCCCTAATATGTTTTATGGCGCTGCCCTGTTATTTGGTGTCCTTTCGAAACAAAACTCATACCGTCGTTTTTGTATTGCCAAAAGATTCGTTTTTCCCTTCAGTCATATTTGACTTCGAAGATAATTCGTTTCTTATATCCATGTGATGCCCATTTCTTACAATGATCACGAAGTACTCTCCAAACCATGAAACTTTTGCTTTGGAAGTATAAATTTCAATTTAGAAATATAAATGTTATTGATGTTTAAAAAAATGTTTCACATGCTTCAATAATTCAATATTTAAGATAGAGATGTACATAAGCGAGAAATTAATTTCAAGCCTATGGTTTCTTAGAGGAATGCTTTAGAATTTTTAAGCTAAACGATCTATTGAGTTTTTTACCAATTATACAAACCGAATCACCCTAGTACATAAATATACCCCCGTAAGGTATTAACGATGTAAATAATTTCATTATTTCCCACATCGCTAAGGCAATCAGAGGAAATAATTTCCAATTCAAAAGACTCCACATCAAAGCTGTTCCATTTCGAATCACTGTCTATTACTGTTTAATAATGTAAACTGAACAAATCTCTCTTTCTAAAATTCAAAACTTGCTCTTTTTTAAATCAACATCTCATACGGCAACACAATTTGTTTGCTTATTATTATTTTTTCCAATTTGTTTGTTTTTTTTTTATTAATACTTTACACAGAATTTTCCTTAAAAAAACAATATACAATAATATTACTTATTTAGGTTAAACTTAAATCTATAATTAAAAACATTTATGTATATAAATTTGTTTTTATACAAATAACAACAAAAATAAAATACATTAAAAACAAAAAGGAGTATGTATGAGTAGCACTTAGGTTAGAAAAAAACATATTACAAAAGGATGGAGAGCAATAAAAACACATTCAACGATCATCGAGGATTTACATTTGAACATTAAAGAAAATTGTGTAACAAATAAATTTTGAGCTACCGATATTTGTATAGTTGTTTAGACTTTCAGATACACTACATTTGAGCCTTTATGAATTACATATGCTAAGGACAATCGTCTCCCTCTCTCTCTCAGATTCAGTTTAATTTTTCCTGTAATTGTTTGACAGTATCTTCGATGGGTGCCAAGGCTACGATTACAATTAAAGCTACGACGAAAAGTATAAGGACAACTGTGTAAACAGCCAGTAAACCTTTGCGGAAACCAGCATACTATGGAGAAAAGATAAATACAGTTGGGTAAAATAAAGTGAAATGCTACAATCTTAATAAGTGACTATCTTACCGGTGCATCCATTTTTCGTTCCATTTTCATGTTATTTCTCATGCCATGATGGTGACCCATATTACCCATTTGGAACTCATTGACACGCTGCGTTTGTTTTTTATCCGAAGAGCATCCGGAAATCTGTATACACAAGAAAATCTAATATTAATGGCATAGTATGCGACAGTTCTTCCCGGTTTGACACGAAGGGAAGGAATTAGTAACTAATGATTTTATGTGAAATTTATTTACTCCATTGTCTTGGGGTTTCACATTCCGGGGGTATTGTTTTTCGTATTTACATTTGTTTACATACAAAAGGGTGAATATTGGAAATATTAATATGTAACCGTTTTTTACATTTGACCACCACACTCATTGTTGTGGATATTGGACGTAGGGCGGGGGGACGTCATGAGTTAGAACTAAATCGTAGGGATTTGTATTAGAACTCATGCAGAAAACAAAACATAAAACACGTATTAAGTAAATATTCAACAATTGTTATTTTGCTTATATAGATAATAATTACAAATGCTAAATTCAAGAAGAAAAAACTCCAATGAATACGATAAAATTAAAGCTATATAAAAATCCTATAGTATTCTCAATATTTGCACGGTTTTTTACTGCCATCAATATATTGTTGTTCCTCTACTGCAAAACAATATTATTCTCGACGATCTTTCTGATATCTTCTGCAACAGTGTGAACATGGCTTGATTCGCAGTGGGTAATCTGGATACATGATATTCTTTAAAAGAGTATTTAAGTTATTGTTTTGCATGCATTATTAATATATATTTACATTCATGTAATTTTAAAGAATATCAGTGGTGTATTAGAATACAGTCCTTGGTTGGAGTTAGAATTGATAAAACACTTTCAACGGCTTTTCTGGTTTTCGATCCGTTAATAAAATCCAAACAAATATCAGCTGATTTATATGGGGCACGGAATGGGGATACCTATCGCAGCGAAAGTTTTATAATGATCAGTTATCCAATTCTTAAACCAGTTCCAGGCTGACTGGACGCTTCGTGACTAATAGCCTGTTTCTGTATCTCGAACTAGAGCTTTCGTTCGCCTTTAAAGCGAAAGAAGACTTATTTGGTTTTCTAGGGTCGAACGAAAACATAAGCAAATTGCGTTTCTCCATTTCGAACGGTCTGCCATTTGTGCGAACGCAAATGTCAAATTCATTCACTTGCTGGTTTGTTGTCGAAAAAACAAGAGTTTTTTGGGCTTCACGATGGTTTCTTGAAGCTTTTAACATTTAAGGTTGTGATAATGAGTGGAGAAGGCACAGCAAACGGGTACTGATGAAGATGGTTTGGCAACCAGGGCCGTAGCCAGGATTTAATTTCGGAGGGGGCCAAAACCAATTGAAACAAAAAACGATTAAATTTTATAAAAGTATATAAAAGTTATGTTCAGATATACCATATCTCTAATAGATGTCGAGATTTTTGATACATAAGTGGGGGTATTTTAAAAAAAAATAACAAAAAATTTTAAATTGCATTATTAAGGAACAATTAACAACTTAGCATATATGAAGTCGAAATCAACAAAAAAGTAAATATCAATATCTCTATCCGTTCCCGAGATATAAGGCTTTCAAATCCGTTTTTTGGCGTTAAATATATCAAAGACTAATGAATCTAGATTTTGATGTCTGGTTTCATCCGAATACACACTGTGTCGACTTCCTAATGATACCAAAACCATTACCATCCAATGCTCCATTGCATCAAATATCTCGATTTATATAAAAGATATGGAAAGTCCAATCATACACCTTTATAGGTTTCACTTAACCTATTTAATGGCATATGACATGTTCATGTATACAACACAAAAATATTCAGCGGCGATAAACAATTTCAACACAAAGTCGAACTTTGACCTCTTTGCGGCACACTTTAATGCCAAACAATCGATGCGAAATTTCTCACAATATTATCGAAATTTCTTAAGTAAATAACGTGAGATGGGTCTCGATATCTAACTCCACTATTACTATCTTTTTCTCAACGAAATTCCCAAAAATACAATAAAAGGAACACCCTAATGTACTTTAAAGTGCGTAGAAAAAGATTTAGTCATGTTTTTTAAAAATACAGAATTGGTCCTGTGGAGAATTGACCTGGATTCAGGAAATTCAAAACTTTTTTGTAATTGCTTGCTGAAAGATTGTACTATAAAGAATAAAATAAGACAATTGTGAACTTTTTTTTAAATTTAAAATAACAAATTAAAACTATTTTATAGAAAAATTTCACCTCTAATTTTTTAATTTTTTAACCGTAGTTTATAAAATTTTGTTGAACCCCCAGTAAATTTCATGATGGTGCCTCTTCAACTTCTTGAGAAAAAATTAAATAGATGATAGGAAGAAAAATATTTTTATGTGATCGCTTTCCATCGGATTATTCAATTATATCGAGTTTTAATACATAAATTTATATAGTTTTATTCAACAACATTCTACTAGAACCTCAAAAACTGATTTCAATTCAATTAATTGAAAAAAATTTAAATATAAGTAAAATTAAATTTACGTTAAGTGTATCAAATGATACATCAAATTCGGCTTACGATCAGAAAAGTGTTTTTATTTTATTGTTTAAATATTTTGGTCAAATTCAGTGTGTCACGCACTAGGATGACGCGTTTCGAACTCCATGACGAGTTCATCTTCAGACCCCCATGGCCACCCCCTGGCTACGGCCTTGTTGGCAACCATCGAAATAGTTATTTGCCCTGCCAGCTGTCAACATAATCCATTTCACATAACTCTTGTAAAACAAATTCTATTAGCAATAATAGAATAGATCTTGAACCGAACTATGACAACACATTCATTATTTATACATATAGATTATCAATAAAAAATAAGAGCATATCAACAGATTTTATTTATTTTCATATCGGCAAACCAACAATACATCAGTTTCAAGCGGACCACATGGATTAAAATCCCGAATTTGTTTAAGGAACGCCAAAGCAACAAACAGCTCAAATCTAGAATTTAAAAATATCTCGCCCGCATCTTTTGTGGTATTCCACATTGAGGGATATAATCGCCATTATCAAAAAAAAGAAAATAAGTAAAGAAGATCAAGGACTACATCCATGCCCACTTTCGGGGCAAGACAATAGTCATAACCGACAGAGTTAAATACTAAGAAGTGATCCGTAAAAACAAAAAAAATCTTAATTACCCTTAACACCGCATTAATGAGTTATGAGATATCTTCTCGCGTTATTAAGAATTAACGCGCATTCTATTTTATTTCGATTCACAACAAACGGCCCCAACTTGTTAGTAGAAAGACCGTCAGCTGTTTAAGAAGCTTACTAGACATGACGATTGACTCAACACTTTACTGCGACCAAGGAAAATGTAGATCTTTGAGACGGGATTTGAACCATGGATCTCCCGCATGATAGGTTAGATTAGGTTAATTTGGCAGCCGCGTTCAGCATAGCTCACTTGGGTCCTAGTGTAGATCCCGTTTTTGAAATTATTTCAAATCTGTTCTCAAGCACTTTCGTTGCTCTAAAAAAGGGTATGGATGTTCTCACGATTCTGAAACATTATCTTAAATTCCGAAACACCTGACTCAACAATTTCATCCCGCTGATATGAACCTGAATTGCCAACATAACCGAATCATCACAATGATTCCGAGTTACTGGTATAAACCTGAATTGCCAACAAACTCGAATCATAACTAACGATCTCGTGTTCCTAATAAGATCTTGAATTACGGACACACCTGACTCATCAACTCCTTCCCGAGTTGCTGATACGAACCTGAATTGCTTATAAAATACGATTCTGAGTTGCTAATACGATCCTAGATTGCCAAAAATTATTTCCCCAGTTACTTATACTAATCTGATGACGAATAAGTATGCCGATACTTTTCCGAACTGCTGATATAAACCTGAGTTGGCAATATGCCCGAATCATCACTATGATTCCGAGTTGCTGGTACAAACCTGAACTGCCTAGAAACTCGTACCATCCCTTCAATCTCGATCCTGAATTTCTGACACACCTGACCCATCAATTCCTTTCCGAGTTGTTGATACGAACCTGAATTACCTATAAACTACGATCCTGAGTTCGCTTCCCAGTGGTTCATACGAAATATAACTGACAAAAAGGCTAACCATCGCAATCCTGACCTCTTTAACAGCTATATTTCCGGAGAAAAAATTAAAAGTACCGATCATTTTAAATCGATCCGAGCTCTCAAACCTGTCATCGCAGTCATAGATCACATCAACACATCCCGATCTTTTCAAATCGACCTGACTAACTAACAATAGTAACAACTTATCTTTTACTGAATCTAAATGTAAATGAATGTGAGATATTATTCCGTAAGTTTTTTTGGAACCTGGGGACTACTGAAGTTAAAGCAGCCGACAAGAAAATCTCGTTACGTAATGTATAAATATAATACCCTTAACATACGATAGTTTCTTATTACTTATTAAGTCTATCTTTGGGCAACGCCACACTCAAAGGAGTTTCTTCTTGAACAGTTATATTTAATAAAAAAGTAACGATTGTTTTCGCGACTTTTTAACTTTCAGAGATGTTACATTTTATACATGGAATTAAACTGGATAGTTAAAGAATTGCTCAATTGCTAACATCTTGCATATATTCTGAACAACTTAGCAGAATTACGTAATGTTTTTTTTTAACTCATATTACATGAAGATCCAGTTGTATTCCCCTGAAAATTAAGAAATTCGCCAAAACTTACAATTGACCCTTGAAATACTTACGGAGAATATTAAGTGCACTATAACATGGAATGCCACATAGGCCACTAATATCCAGTCCATCCATTCAGGTAATTCCGCTTTAGTCAATTTCACGGAGAAGAAAATTGTAACAACTGAAAAAAAAATAAAAAGAAAGATATAGGATATGATAATAAGCCTTGTCGATTATAGACTACTTACTGGCTAATAAATGAGCCAAATTACCACCCAACCAATGCATCCAATTGAAGAAGGGACGGTTTTTGGAATTTGGTGCCGGTCTAAACAAAGCACCAATGGGTTGAATAAAGCACAAAACGCTGGTAATCACACCCAGAATAGCATGAGGATTACGTTCGCCCGACCAACCATCAATTTCCACGAAAATTATTATGAAAGCAGCGACAGTCAAAGACCAAGTGGTGACCATGCAAATACGATGCCACTAAGAGGAATAGAAAATAATAATTAATAATAGTTAATCATATATGGCCTATGTTTTATTTTAAATGTTTGTATAACATTTGCACAACCAAAACTCAGCTCATGTAATTTTTTAATTTATAATTTCAATTGATTACTTATAGAATCTCTTGAGGAATTTTCAATACGTATTATTATTTTTAGTTCAGTATTATTTTCATTTTTAGTTCATACCAAACAAATTAACGTTTCACATTTATAATAGTCTTTGGACGTACAAAGGTAAACCAAAAAACATTCATATTTATTTCATATTATTATTTATGTAATTACTACTTACTGCAAACCATTGATCCTTGCCACACATTTGACTGCCCACCCAGGTTTGCTTGAAATAGCGCGCCAAAATAATACCTAACGATGTAGTACCAATCCAAGCGGCAATCATGAAACTGCCGTGAAGTCTTAAAAGTAACTTGGATGCAGCTCCCAAATTAGCCAATTCTGCTAAATTAATAGCTTTGTTGGAGGGTATACGACCAATATCGTGATAGCCAACACCGTTTTCTAAACATTTAAAGATTATATATTATAAAAAAGTTTCTAAATATTCATGACTTCACGGTGAACTTACCTTTTAATCCCGTACCAGCGGCTAAAAGTAAAAAGTATTCATTGTTCAACAAATCAAAAACTTGATTTCCAACTTTAGTGATTGGTTCACGTTCCACTTTGCAGTAGATGACACCATTAACAACGGATCCTTCCACGAGACGAGCTGTATTTTGGGGCTAGACAAAACAAATAGTGTTGTTTTATGGTTAAGCATAAATACGATTCACTACTTACCACTCCCGCACGGGAAACACCATAACCATTGGGTGGAGCCGACGTCAAAGAACTGTACATGGAAACTTGACCATTCTGGGGTATACATTCAATGACCAAATCTCCGCCCATTTTATTATCGTCGGACAAGCCCAAAGCAACATAAGCGGCATCCTCTGTGGGTAAGAAAGAAAAGCTGGTAAGTTTATATATTCAAGCCACTTATATTCAAATAGATTGGATGAACTTGTTTTCAATTCAAATATTACCAAAATATTTCGGACTTGGAACGAAATTTTAATTTCCCTATGCATTCTATAAAAGCTACTAATTTTAGAATAACTCTACAGGACCTATAGTTAAACGACGATTCCGAACTTCAGCTTTCGATAAGCTTTTACTGTATGTACACTAAATTCAGTCAAAGGTGTACGCTTATAAAAATTTGACTCTGGAAAGAAAATGAACTATATTGGCTGACCCCTTCTGGTACCTTTCATACAAAATTACCTATTTTTGGAAAATTCTGATTTTTCCCATAACTTCCAAACTGACAATTGAAATATACTTTTTTATTGCTGGGCCCCAACTCCCTAACAAGTAATTTCAATTATTTCAATAATTAATTATTGCTGAGCCGGAAATATAAATAGCAATCCCCGTAACAAGTAATTTCAATTAAAAATTGGTTTATTTCAATAACTCAAGACCTTTAAAATATCTTACGTTGGGTGAGGGTATTTATCAGTCAGTTTACCCGACAAAAATTTCTGTCTGGTTTAAAATTGTACTTTGTTTGGGACTTTTAAGGTCAGTTTAGGTTAGGTGTTGCTGGTCGCTAACCGACTAATGCAATTAAGTGGAAACTCTACTGAACACCATTTATTCTTCTTAATTCCTTCCACTCCCAGTGGAGCATAGGGCCTCAACGTAGTTTCGCCATTCTCTTCTGTCTCGTGCGATTGATTTTACTCGGTTGAAATTGTATCCCATTCGATTCATGCCTTCTTCAATAGTTCTTCGCCATATTTGTTTTGGTTTTCCACGCCGCCTGGTGCCTTGCGGGTTCAACTTTAAGGCTTGTCCACAGATTTCTGTTGGTGGCTTTGGTAATCCAGATCCATCATCTCTTCTTGATTTCGTATTTGGACACCAGATCTGTACAATTTTCCTAAGGCATTTTTTAAAAAAATTCGAAGTTTCTTCACATGCTCATTCGTCATCAGCCAGGTCTCACATCCTTATAGGAGCACAAATTTCACGTTAGAATTAAAGATACGTAGTTTCGTGTTGGTGTGGATCGAAAAGTACCTCCAAAATTTTCACAGCTGTGCAAAGGCACATTGTGCCTTAAATATTCTGCTAAACATGTCGATTGCTGCTCCGCCATCTGAGGAATTTACACATCCAATATAGATGAATGAGATGAAAATTCTCTATGACGTCATCTCCAGCTGTTCATTTCAGTGCTTTAGCCTCAGTCCAGCACTACTAGACTCAGAGATAAGGGCGGCGATTTTATCTTGAATATCGGTCTTGCTGATGCAGACCGCGTATGCAGAATATATTTGTGATACCACGAATTTTTCCGTTGATTGTTTACGTTGAATTGTCATCCAATTCTATGAGGAATAAAATAGGTGAAATGAGACAGCCTTGTCGAACCCCAGAAATGGTATTGAAGTCCTCTGATAAGGGAACATTATATATCACACTGCACATGAAACCTGCGTACAAAGCCTTGATAAGTCTTATTAATTTAGGTGCAATCTCTCTCTGTGCCTAAGTATTCCATAAACAGTTTCTGTTAATGCCGTCGAATGCTGTGCTATAATCGACGAATAGGAGTTGAAGGGATGTCCTTAATTCCACAGACTGTTCTATTATTCGCAACCTATTTACGTGGTCGACACAAGAACGGTTGGGTCGAAAACCAGCCTGTTTTGTGCGAATGGTTGAGTCCAGTTTCTCGTTTACACGGTTAAGGAGAATCTTAGTTAGCACCTTTGATGGGATCGGCAGCAGCAGAGTACCTTTGTAATTTTGACATACACTTAGATCGCCTTTTTTTGGAAGGTGACCAAGATCCCCCCCCAACCATTCTTTTGTCAACCTTTCTGTCTCCCATATTTTCTCAAACTGAGGTTGTTGGAGTTTGCTGGTAGTATTGGGACGGGCTTCTTCCTTCGTCCTTCATTGACACTATTGTTTTTATAATTTCATCATGTTGCGGCCGTTGTGAAATTAGTGTCGTATTTTGAGTGATTCTGGTATCCCATTCCGGAGCCACTTGCGTCTGCGGCGTTGGCAGAACCGGATTCTCCGAGAAATGTTCTTTGAATCGCTCTACATGATCTGCAATCGATATCAAGAGGTTCCCGTTCTTATCCAGGATAAGTCGGAACTGACATGCCTTTTTCCCACATATTTCCTTGGTTATGTCATATAAAAGTTTAATGTTCTTGTATTCAGCGGCTGCTTTCGCCCTTTCCGCAAGGTTATCTAACTATTTAGACTTATCTCTTCTGCACGAAATTTTAGCTTTTTTATCAAGTCATCGTAGTGAGATCAATAATTGAAAGCTATTGTGGCTTTACTAGCGCATTCCACTATGGTCGGTCTGAAACTAAGCTATGCTATCTAAAATAACGCCTAGGTACAGTACACATATGGCAAGCTTAATATCCTTCTAAAATTATAGGATTTTGTAGCAAGTTCAGTCTTAGAAGAATTTTCGCTCACCCATTGTTTAAAATAAATAGGGTTACTCTTAATGAAGTCTCACAGAGTACTGTGCAAAGTTCAAAAACTAACTCTATTCAGTCGAAATAACCCTATATTCGCATATATACATACATACCAATTAGTAAAATTTATAATATTTAAGAAATTGTTGCTTTCACTTACTTGCTTTCGATTTTAATTCAAATTCGTAAATATTTCCTCTAACTTTGACAGCCGACACAAAATCACATGATTTACTATCGACACAGCCGTCTTTGTTGCCAAAGCAATTTTTACTTGTGCCGCAGCCCTCGTAGAAAGGATCATCGGCAGCAGGGACAGGAGGCGGTGGTACAAATTCAGGTACATAAGGTGTGCGAGTGCTAGGTGCGAAACTAGGTCTAGGTGTAGTTGGCACCTGAGGTGCAACATCACGTTTCACCACGCGAACAGGATTTGAGGGTACGCCCACC
Organism: Muscina levida; assembly: GCA_964034835.1. NCBI lineage: Eukaryota > Metazoa > Arthropoda > Insecta > Diptera > Muscidae > Muscina > Muscina levida. The sequence continues at coordinate 61,352,165 of OZ035884.1, read as the reverse complement.
CAGAAAGTATCATAGCTTTGAGCTATAGTAGAACTGAAAAATTGAATAATCAAAAAATATATTCAGCACAAATTTTGTATCGCTATCTCATGCGACTTACTTGAATACAATATCACCCTCGAAATCCACAGGCGATTGCCATTCCAAACTGATTTCCGGTTTGGGAACAGTATTTGAGTGAGTCACGGAGTTTCTAACGGAATTTTCACAGTTCATCAATTTGGATAAACCATCTTCGGAGGGATTGAATTGGCCAATCTTAAATAAAGTATGATAAAAAAATGATTTAATATAAGAACATTTTTAAATTTTTGATCTTTGCAATCTTACAATTTGATAGGGCGGACTGTTGCTGCGTGCTTGAAGCATGAACCCGCCAAATTTCAAACTACTTGGCACTCCTGTTATATCGACTCGCAATGTTTGTCCTTGACCTATGACGGACGCTGATGTTTCTATCCGAAACGGTGGCACCGAGGTGGAGGGATCTATACCACCGCCATGGAAAGGCAACATGGTGTCACATACCGTTTCCGGTGCACCTTGAGGCAGAGTGGTTATTTGTGGCAGCCATGTGGTTAAATGCAATAGCACCACATAAGTTACTGTTGTGACTTTAAAAAATCTGTTACTTTTACGTTGAGTTGTCATTGTGGCGATGTCATGAATTTGTTGTTGGTGGGACAAAAGGAGTTTTTAATTTTTTTTAGCTGCAAATAAAAAAAAGAGAATATATATAAATGCCAAATAATTGCCAATAGTAACTGATCTGCAAAAAATAGTCATAACAAACCAAAAATATCACATCCAGAGTGTGGAGAGTATGGCTAAAGAATGTGACCTATTGATTCGATGCCGTGCGTGGCATCTTGGCCTATGCAACAACTTTACGAGATTTTATCCAACAAGATCAATTTGAGTTTTCTGATCTTTATTCACTTGGAATCTCTCTTTGGAGCTCCCCAAGCAGCTTACAACGCCATTTAGATCACGTATTACCCGGCAATGCCATTGAACATGCGCTCAATGGTAGCAAATGTCAGAAGGCGCAATGTTGAGTAACCTAAATGGCATTCTACCACCGATGCGTCTTAGGATGTAGGTAACAGATGTTACTGAAGCTAAACACTACGGTTCTTTTAGTGACTTTGGCAGCCCTCAGACACTATTATGAAAACACGAAGAAAAGAAAGAAGAAAGAAAGAAACCCCACCCATGATTTACGGATATGCACCTAGAATCTATCCAACTGGCGGTTGTCCTCGAAAAATACAAGGCTGACATCACCGCCATATAGGACAAGAAAGAAAAACGTAGATGGCTGGAGGCGGGAATTGAACACGGGATCTCCCGCATGGTAGTCGCGTGTTCTAACGACTACGCCACGGACATTAAAATTGTTCTAGAAGATTATATTGCTAAAATAGGAAGAGAAGATGCTCTTGGTAGAGCAGTCGGAAAATTCGGGATGTACAACAAAACCTCCAATAACGGATTCAAGCTAACTATCTTCGCGACGGCAAGAAACATGGTAGTGAGTTGAACTAGATTCCCACATAAAGGATTCACAAGGCAATCTGGATATTTTCTGACCAAATACAAAATACCAGATTGACCACTGTGGAATGGAAGGAATGTCTCAAGCATTATGGACGTGCATGTGATGCGTAACCTCGTAACCAAACACAAATTAAACTAGACATCATAAAGCTGCATACCACCGAAATAGCCAAAGCCTACTTCCACAAACTCTTCGAACCAGTCCCCCCCCCCCTAATTCTGATATTCCCATAACCCAGATGCAGCATATTGTGAATTGTATGACCATATCCTCAACGACCGTAATGTGAGCACCTAATTTCGCGTTTCAGAACAGTAAACTGGCCGATTGGATCGTGTGATATCACACTTTTGTTCTATCGGGTCATAATAAAGTAAATTGTGAAAGAGGATTTGAATTTATTAATCCGACGCTGTTGTTAGCAACTCGGTCTTTGTTCGTCCACTAATTGGAAAATGCTGTGGGAAGATCTTAGCCTACATGCACATAAGATCCAAATGGTGGCGAACACTACAGGTAAAAGATTCAAGATTTTTTTTATTCCTTATGTCATTGCAAATCATTTGGAGGACAACAAGACGACACTTTGTTAAGCCAAACGTTTGGTGGCCGATTTATCCCAAGAAATGGACCTGTGAATTGCCCACTTCGTTCGTGTAGTTTGACACCTTTGCAGGGCGTAAACCCTGCGTAATCAGACACAGAGAAAGCTGGACATCGCTAAACAGCAGACCAAGGAGATAGCCAACGCCTATTCCAACAAACTCACTCAACTACTTCGAAATGTTTCAACTCCCGAAAATACTAGCGCGCAAAGGCAATATATTGCCCACTCAATAGAAGTAAATGCGCGTTCCGTACTGGGGTATGTGAAGCCCTCTATGCAATGCCACTTGGGAATAAGATGCTACATACAGGGCAAAACTGCAACCAATGGCAACGCGAGCTGTCCATGAAAAGTACATGGAGAATAGTCGGGAAGCGACACGACTCTTCAGACGGAAAAAGCGAGCTCAAGGAGAGGCAGCCTGAAAGTTTTACCAGAATGTAAATGGTAAGGTACATGGAACATATTGTAGTGAGAATATTTAGTGAGTAAGGTAGGTTAAGAGAAGATATCACAATAAAAAATTTATTGCTATTCAACCACCTAAACGATCGTTTGATTATTATCCTTTTGCGCTAAACTAAAATGAATAACGCAAAAACAAGGATAGTCATCTCGTTACTGACTTCGAGAGCGTACTAAGGATATGGAAAGATCATTTAAGTAGCCTATTGATGTCCAAAAACTCGGTTGGTGAAGACTCTGTATCAATACGGGACGATAACCTTGTCAGTTAGACCAGGCAAATCCACGATGGATCAAATATTTACACTACGGCAGATTCTGAAGAAAACTCATGAGAAGCAAATCTACACTTACCACCACTTTGTCGATTACAAAGTTGCCTTAGATAGTCCCATCATGCATCGACTATACGAAGGCATGTCTGATTTCAATATCCCTTAAGGTTTGAATAGACCCTGTAATTTGCCGCGCTTATGGGTGATTGGTGCAAATCACCGCAAACAACACACACTGTGGGCAATACCTCTTTGTGTGCCCATATTCTTGGCAAGTTGAACATTGAATGGGACATTTACTGAGATTTTCCTATGTAATAGGAATTATAATTTATAAAGGGACATATGCCTAAAATTAAATTGTTTTAAGTACTTGGTATTGGCCCAAACTTTGAAGCCCAAAACGTTTGAAACAACTTTGTTTTAGAAAGTTTACTGATACAACTAACCAACTAGTACTTAGATGATGCCAAAAATTAGTAAAAATTTGAAAAATCCAAAAAAAAAAATAAAACTACTCAATATGCTAATTAGGCTTTTTGAAGCAGTTTTTTTTTCTGTGAGTATGAATTCATGAATTTTACCCACCTAGTTAAAATTCTCGACGTTTTATAAAATATGCCAAGACAACAATTATTATTTTTTTAATGATTAAGGCACCTAACTTAAATTTGTACTATGATATAGACCACCGATAATTTTTTTAAAACACCAGCTCAAGTATGTCAAAATTTTTATTTTAATTACTTTTGTCGAGGCTGTCTGACAATATGGTAGCAGTTAAAAGGTAAATTTACACGATTTACTAAATCTCACTTTAAAAATTGTGATAATCATCCCACAACCCTCGTGCAATTCATTTGATTTAATAGCTTTTCCGCAATTCGCACATACCAAAAAAAACAAAAACTCTAAAGTCATTTGAGTCACAAAAAACGCCAAGTGGGCACCTGCACAAAACAATCTGTATCTATCTTATAATTAAATTGCAGTAAATTGAAAATATTTACTTAGTTTTTTTTTTAAACATTTCATAATATTAGAAAGGTTAAAGCCCTGAAAAGTGACAGTTGCCGACGCAACTACAAAGTGAGAATAAAATAATTGAGATTTGATCTTAACCTTGATCTGAGCGTAAAAAATTGTTTACAGATTTAAAAAAAAGGCAAAGATTACGTTCATAAAAAAACAAAATCCATTATGTATTCCTCTTTCAAATGAGAAGTTGTTTTTTTATTGTTGTTTTAGTTCATTTGAAATCCCAGCATGTTTTCGTATGAATTTGTATAAAATCGTCATGATTCATCAATCTTTAATTGATTGCTACAATTCTTGGGAACATCTTGTAAAATGTAAAGATACCAGACGCTGTTAACATTTATAAGATACGCCTTTGGCATCATAAGAATCAGGAACTAACATACAACATACATTTCTCATTTTATTTTAATCTAATTTACAAAAAATGACTCATTTACTGTTAAATTGAAATACAACCTTCATTAATAGATGCCGCTTAAAGTTATGTTCCCAAGACAGACTACAAATGGAATGTTAACATACCAATTCAATGCACTGTGTTATCTTGTGTTATCTACGTAGTGGCAAATAGATTGTTGATGCTTTACTGTCGTTTTGTTTCATCATTTAAAAAGCTTAATGATGTAAAACATTATGTTTTCATTTAGGTAAGTGCCACTCTTTAGCTATTTAAGAGTGTAAAGGGTACTACAGTACTACCACCCATTACCAGTGATGAGCACGTGAATAATGTTGTTGTGGTTTTGGGGATTTCCAACCTATGGGTTATTTATAAAAGATTTATGAAAGCTGTGAAATGATTCATAGAACATGCGTGCTAGTTTTGCGGTCGTACATAAAGGAAGTAACATAACTACATACATTCTCTATAATGGGTAATAAAGCTCTTAAGAACATTGTGGAAGTCGAAAAACTCGACAAGGCCGGTGAGAGTGGTTTTACCCTAATTCAAGTACGAGGAATCCAATAGTGTCATTGGTTTTTTGAGTAACAATGACGCTTAAATACAAAATTGTTATGTTTTGCATATAGAGTGGTTTTCTTTCCATTTTGATCGATGTTGGCCATTGTCAATACTTAACTATTAAAGATAGATGTATGAAATTTTAGTTTGTTTAAAAGCATGCCATAGCCTTAAACATGTATTTTTTCCAAATACGACATCACTTCCAAACTTGCGGACAAGAACAGAAACCGTACACGTACAATACGAAATAAAGTGGATCATCTACTTACATCCGAAAATAACCAACTCAACAGATGGCATGAACACTTTTCAGAGATTCTTAACTGCTGTCCACAAGTCCAACAATCCGAACTATTAATCCTGACGACTGTATTTTCAACAGATGCAGTTTATAACTTATCACCACCCCAGCACCATTGAGATCACCCTAACCGTAGAACAATTAAAGCAGGGTACAGCCCCAGGAAATGACTACATCCTCGCCAAAGCTTTTACGGCTGATTCTAAAATAACGGCACTATACCTTCACCCACTTTTTGAAGCTATCTGGAAGGAAGAAAAAATGCCAGAGGACTGGCTGGTTGGGAACCTAATCAAAGTACCTAAAAAGTGTGATATTTCTCAATGTAAGAATTACAGGGGCATTACGCTATTAAACTCTCCTTCAAAAATTGAAGTTTATTTAATCAACAGAATTCAAGACATGCTGGTATTCGAAACAATCGCTCTTGCACGGATCACAACGTCTCGCACCGTATAATCCTCGAGCAAGTCAACAAATGGCAGTTCAATCTTTTTGTCTGTTTTGTGGACTTTAGCACAGCCTTCGATAGTATATGCAGAGAATCCATATGAAGATCCCTACAGGCTAAAAACGTACCTATTGTTGTAAATGGAGAGTATCGACACCGTATGAACTACGAGCTATATCAGCTATACAAATACCTTGACGTGATAAAACGATTGAGTTGGCTAGGACATGTTGCAAGAATGCCTGAAATTTTCTGTAGCTGATACTAAATTGTCTTTTTTCGGGGTTGGCAATTACTCTAAATTAATCCGCCATTGTCCGGACCTTGGTGTGTACGTTGTCCCACGTTAAGGGACAGTGCCCTCTCGGCGGTAGGGGCGGGTAAGTGCGAGGCGTGGGAACGTTCGAAAAAAAAACAGTTCCAGTAAGAAAAATTTTTGATAATGTGCAGGAAGGCCAACGAATAGAGGGAGACCGATAGGACCAAGTGGAGGATACATTATCAAAACTTTGAGTTTCCAACTGACGAATGCGGACAGAAGACCAAAGCGCCTTAAGCTCACAAAGGACTCGTGTTGCCATATATGCAGCATACCTTTACTCTGACAATGTGCGACTATCGTACCAGGGATTGTCTGAACGTGATCATGGAATGCGCAATATGCTGCTACTATGTGTCGGAAACATCTATTTTAGGAACATTCGTTTAAAGTAATAAAGTGATTCGGTTTCATTCGGCATTGGCTATCACGGGTGTTTACTGACTTTTGATATCATCTTTTGAGTGTGGTTTGGAGCGTTTTTCGCACTGCTTAATCTCGTGAGTACCTTGGCTGCAACCAGATGGTAATCCGAGTCTATATAAGCACCAAGCATCACACGCACGTCCATGAGATTTAAACGTGTCTTCCATTGATTACCACGTTGTCAATTTAGTGTCATGGCTTTTGTTCCACATTATATTGTAGCTATTTTTGGCGGTTTCACTTACTACCTACTGCGTTTCTTGCCAAGAGTGACTTTCTACCACTGATAACGATCCTAGATTGTTGGTCTTCTAATGCCATTTAGAGAGCGGTTCTTTTCGGTAACCAAATCCCTAAGACGCACCCAGTGGGAAAATACCAAAGAAAACTTCACATCTAATAGTTGTCACATTTTCGTTGGAATGTCTTTATGGTCACATAGTCTGAGAGTACCTTAAGTGGATACTTAGTGCAGTTCCCTTCTGATTTAGTGTTTGTTTACATGTGAAACAGTTTTGGTGTTGCCAACCATATCCATGTTAAGCGGCGATATGTTATTTTCCATACGGGTGTTTCGAAAGTAACGGTCGTTACCGATTTTCAAAGTTTTTTTTAAATAAAATTTTAACCTAAGCAAATATTCTAAGAGAATTGATTAATTTTGGACTTAGGAAAGTTCAAGCATTGGTAGCAACCGAAAGAATTCATAAAAATTGTAATTTCAATAATTTTGTAGACCATTAAAAAAGTAATGGTCATTACTTTATAAATGTGCTTTTTTCAAATGTCGGGAACAACCATCATGTACTGTAAAATTTTGCACAGGATGACAGGATGTCAAGTAAAAAATCTGATTAAATTCTTTGAAATGCTTTACTTGAGGAATGGGTTTATTTTCAACCAAAGAAATGATTAATGACCAAAAATTTTTTTTAAATAAGTAACGGTCGTTACTTTGTAAAATTTTAAACGTTTCTGTGTTTGAGGGGTTGTAATTTACAGAATATTTAAAAATTATTCTCCAGTTATTTAAACATCAATGACTTGTACTTCAGTTTCCCCCCTTTCTTTACCAAAGCTTATACACAAGTTGAAGATAGTTAACCACAAATCTCCACATCGCATGTTATCAAACGCTTAAGATTAAATTTGTAAGCGATCCCAAAGTGAATTACCCTCATTCAAGACAGTTGTTAACACTTCTGTCCCATGTTTACGAATGAGTCACGTTAAATGTCTTATACACCAAACCTAATACATAGTAGTGGCACCTGCTCATCTCCCTTCACCGTTTGTTGGCAATAATAACCGTAACAGATGATATCGGTTAGAGAAAAACGCATACAAAGTACTACAAGTACAACAACGCACAACAAACAACCTACCATATAAGATCTCTAGTACTCGTCACTAATTACAAACATATTAATTTTCTCTTTCAAGTGGAACCAACAACAACAACAACGAGAAAAAACCAACAACCTCTTCAGTGATTACTATCGATACAGTCGACTAGTATTTACCCGGGCGGCGGCATGTACAACTGTATGGCAAATTTTTTGACATGGGACCTCTCAAAAGACACGGTGATAATGATGATATGATGACTGACATAGAGGTACAAGAAAAATGATCACGTTAATGTAAGGTTATGGTGAAGGGGAGGGCAGAGATGTGAATGTGTTGCAAATTTTTAAGACTTAAGTTTAAAAAAATAATTTCCTCGACAAACGTTACACAGTTAAAAATGGGGCAATGCAGACTTTTATATTTTTCACGCATTCATTCCAGTTTCAAAAAGTTGAATGCAACAAAGCGTTTATAGCTTTTTTTTGCGCACATACTTTATCTTGAAATATTCATGACATTTGGAAAGTCGGTAGTATTTGCATACAATTTTTATGATGGCAGTTGTATAATTTGAACTTATTTTTCATTCGAGTGTATGCAGGAAGGTAAACTAGGGTCTGTCCCACTGTGCCATTTTTTACATTTGGATTACAAATTTTCTGCTAAAAAGTAATACACCGCAGACTGACAGACATACATACTTACAACAAGACCGTCATTATTTATGCCATGTAATTACTGTGAACGCTGTTAAGAAGTTATCGCACCCGCGTATTCGTTCCCCTTTAGCTATGCATATGCATGTTAGTAATCTTTTTGCGCATGCGTTGGTGCTGTCATGTCATGATGATGTTCATGGCACGACAACACCATGTTCAAAATAAATTTATGGTGTTCTTGACTTTTATACAATTTTCGGGGTTAAAAAGATTTCTTTTTATGGAACTTTTATTATCAGGTTGAGGCATACGACTGCAAGTTCATACAGGTAGGTGGGTGGCGTGGAGAAACAATGATCTTCACTTGCAGTTGTATTATACACAGTGCAACAGAAGTTGTGGGAAGTAGTCAACAAATGAGTACACTACACAGAAGAAAAAAATCGCGTGTAAAAACTTCTTCTTTTCTTTGCATCTTATGACTGTCTTATAACACAAGTCAAGGTCGTCACAGAATAAAAAATAAATGCGTTCTGTTACCGTTAATGTAGTGTAATACAGGTTGCGGATAGTAGCTGCGAATAAAAATAGTGCTCGACCCCAATGATCTTAAAAAGGAGGTGGTGAGTAATTGGCGTCATCCAATAGCCGATAAAAAAGCACGTCTAGAGGCTCAAATCGTCAATTCCGATACCAGACACGGATGCAATCGGTCACCATCTGTCCATCTTCAATTTTACTGATTACAGAAGCTTAAAGAAATGAAAACCAAAATAATCCCCAACTGTTGACGAAACAATTCGGAACATGAAATATTAGAATGCTTTAGAACCATCTAGATTAGCCCAAGAAGTTCAAAAATAAAACCTTCTATTTCTTGATATATTCGAAACAACGTGGGCAGACGACAGCCGATTACACCGGCGGGGTTCATTACTGGATGTACCCAATAGACGTGGCGCGAATGGAGCTTCAGATCATTTACTGCTTGTGGAGGAGATACGCCAGGAAATATCTGCAATCCGACGGCAAAAAACAAAGTTTTTTCCCAGACGATACCTCGAAGCCAAACTTGAGTCTACTCATGTACGCGAAAGCGTAACCCTGGAATGTCATCCTTCATCAAATTGGCAAAAATAAGTTCCTTTAACTACGGGTGGAGTGTAAGACTTGTAATAGGTAAGGATTCTCAGATTGTTCCATGTTAAATTGGCAGAGCCTGGGTTGGCGTTCATCAGGCGGCGCAAAGTGGGGTATGGGACCCCCAAAACAGAGATTAATTAAAAATGAAAATTGCGATTTCCAATTAAAATTTTGTACTCAATAATTGTACACAGGATACTGATTCAATAGATACTAAAATCAATTACATATATTGTTTATTTAATGTTCTATGTTCTCTCAAACATCGGAAACTTTGTCGATTTTCTCTAAGTGTTAGCGAAAAGTGAAATATCGGTATTTTGGAGTAAAAGTTTTGCCTTTTAGTCATTTAAAAACCTATTTATTGTTATGGATTATTCTACGTCAGCGTTAATAATTTTTAAAAAAAAATGGTCTAAATTTAAGGTATTTTTGAAGTGTATGTAGATTTTTAAAATGGTTCCGGATAAAACCCTGTTGAAAAAATAACATAATTGTAAAATATAACATCTGTACTTACATATTCAAGAAAAACATTTTGCGCGTGTTTGCGTCAATTTGTTTTATTAATTAAATTGTGATTTTCGACACTCCTGCGAAAACGATGGAAAATTCGTTTGGTTTGATTTGGCCTCATTTTATTTGTGTTTGCTGTATTGCAATTTGTTGCTGACCATTATTTTTAATTTATACCCTACATAAGGCAATAAATGCTGATTTGCCTTGATAATATTCAAATTTAAAATATGGTTAAATTACGTTATTTCACAACAACTCTTGAGTTTGTAGCCGTCACAGCAGATTTTTTCAAAAAGGTTAAAATATCAACATATTTGGGAAAATTAATTCAGAACTGATTAATTACAAGCACTAAAACTAGTTGTTCATGCTAAATTCAGAGATAAACCTTCTAACTAGTACAAGTTTCTTTTATAAAATGAGATTCATTTCGAGGTTTGTTTTTAAATGGTTTTATTTGCAAAACACGAGTGACTGATTGCGAATTGTTATTTGATTGGTATTTAATATTATATTGCATTTTGTCGTAAAGTAATTGAAATGGAAACAGCGTCTCCAAAAATAATTTTTTTTATAATTTGTTTTTTGAGCCCTTCGCTCAACAAGTAGTGTGCATAATAGACTATCTGAGAGCACTATTGTCAATATCATTCTTAAATTTTTACCTCAGTGTACGTTATTGGATAATACGCAACCGAAATTACCACTTCCGTTTTAAAGAGAGGAAAATTTTGCTCCTGTAGCGGTGACCGTTACTAAAAATACCAACCAGTCGATTAGACACCGTGAGCATTCTGTGCACGCTATAAATTAGATATGCAACAACTTGAAATGACGCTGTAATGATAATTTCCCATTGGCAGTTCTTTTCTTTCCCAACGCCTCCGCCCCACATCGCCGTGATTGCTCTATGTAGATACTTATTCAAATGTATACAGCTTTTTGGTCCACCCTGTATATAAATACATAAGTGTGCATACATATATACATTAGCATTTATATATATTTAAAACATAAATCAATATCAAAATTTCAAAGACATCGGACACAAACCGTAGCTTTTAGAAAGGTTTGATTCTACTACAGTATATATACATATTAGTATTTATATGGGGAATATATGTAAATATGGACCGATTTCTTAAAAACTTTAAACCAATTGATCTTATAGCAAAATGATCATCTGTGCCAAATTTGGCTAAGATCGGACTCTTCCTTGAATTAATCTCCGGTTTGGGTGTTCAATACCCCACTAGGCGGCGCCATGACGTTCTTAGTATGCCTCGACATCTAATACCCTGTGGGTTCCACCATAGTACTCGGTGGCAAATTCCTTCGTCGTCTTTGCGAAGTGTATTTTTGAGAATTTTCGTTTGTAGAGTTCAATAAGTCCTGTAGTGTTGGACCAGACAGCATTTTGTTCAGCATGGCAAAAAGTGACATCGAGTGTGGTACCTCCTTTAGGACTTATTACACTGCAGACGTGGGTATTGCGCTTGATTGGTTCACCGTAAATGTTTAGGTTTATTTCGGAATCGCTGGTACAGATGTGCCTTGATTGGCTAAGAAAATCCAGTTTGGTCAGTTAGTCAGATTTCTTGACGGAGAGGAAGGCGATGTCAGGCGATGTTAGGGTTGCCCTGTTTGACCCCAGAGTTTGGTGGAATTGGTGGGGACAGTTGGTTGTTGTGTATAACCCTGATTTTAAATCCGTCATAGTGTGCTTAGATTATATTTATACGGCCTTATTCATTAAAAGTTATAAGAGGTTTATAAACCATTTTTAAGCAAATTTCGAGAAAATAGTATTCATAAACGATTCACATCTTCAATAAGTTAAAGGCGGGTTGTCCCCACTTTAAACATGCTATAACTTGACGTTTGTACAATTTATTGTATATTTATGAATTTGAGATCTTTATTTTGAATTTTTCGGCATTTTTAATATGAGAAAGAGCCGTTGCATGTATTCATTGTGTAGGAAATTGTCTTCATAATCGTTCCGCACATGGAAAAGTATCTAAAAAGCCACTTTCCATTCATGAATTCCATTTTGAAAAAAATATCTTCAAAAATATTTTGTAAATAATGAAATAATATTCGTGATGTAAAAACAATCAAATCAAGGAAATAACGTAATCGGTATCCGATTATTGTTTTAACATGAGGAAAGGAAAATGCAATCTTTAAATGCCATTTTTACTTTAACGTCTTTCTTACCGTCAAGAGAATTATAGTTAATGTGAATTTGAGCTACAGTTATGTTCATAGTTATTATATGTGCAAATAAATGTTTGGTAACCGATTATAAAGCTTTTGTATCCAATTATAAAGCTTCTTTGTGACCAATAACAGTCGGCGTTGCCACCGGAACACATAAAGCTAAAGTACTGATAAAAAAACGTTTATGAATACAATTTCTTATTACCTACTTTAGAAATTTTTTATGAATAAGGCCGATACATTTTAATGGTACGTTTTTAGCATGTAGGGATCTTCACATGAATTCTCTGCATATATTGTCGAAGGCTGTGCTGAAAACAACGAAACAGACATGAAGATTGGACTGTAATTCTTTGACTAGCTCGATGATTACACGGTGCGAGACGATGTGATCCGTGCAAAAGCGGTTGGTGCGGAAACCAGCTTGCTGTCTGCCGGAGATTCAATTCTGTTGATTCTTGAATTCTGTTAAGTAGCAATTATGCTAAAAATTAGGAAAGAGAGCTTAGTAGCGTAGTGCCCCTGTAGTTCTTCCATTGACCCTTTGATAAGGGTCACAACCAGCCAATCCTCTGGAATTTTTTGTTCCTTCCAGATAGCTTTAAAAAGGAGGTGAAGGTATAGTGAAGTTATTCTAAAGTCAGCCGTTAAAGCTTCGACGGGAATGTAGTCATTTCCCGGGACTTTATCCTGATTTAATTGTTTTACGGTCTGAGTGATCTCATTGATGCTATCTGGGTAGCATTATATCCACCGACGCCGGCCCCCAGAAAGATATATCTTAAATGTCAATTGATTGGAAACCTCAATGTAGTTGAAGACTGGGCAGATCTGCCAAAACCTAAGGAAGGTTATTAGAATTCGAAATGAAGAAATTGGTATGACTCTCAAATAAAACTAATAGCGCAAAATAGATCCCGATAGAAGAATTTTGTTGCAGCCTTTTACTCCAACTTGGAGCCGTAGGAATATATACTAGTATGTATATCAAAATATTACTTCAAAATCGGTCCTTTAAACGAAAATCCAACAAAGATTTCGATTGCAATTTCAACGAAGATTTTCTAGGAAAATCTCTTCATATACATATATGAAATATTTTGCAAAACACCTACTACTGCACATTGTTCGCGTTAATGTATATTCTACTACTAAGCTATGAATGACTTCATGTGAAAATAATAATTATTCAAGTTCAATAGAATGACGGGCGTTGTGATTTACACTACACATATTTTTAAGATCAATGCAATGTAACACAACGATAAACATTCGACTCATGGCTATAATTTATACGTGATATAAGTAGTACGTACGTACGTTTGTTATAATACATATCTTTTTTACGTAGCGTAAACCTTAAGTTGATCTAGCAATACGTTCTTTATTGTTTCGCTATGAGCTCCGGCTGCTGCTCCACCACCACCACCACCATCACAACTGAGAAGAAGGAGATACTAGTACTTAAGTTTAAGCTATTTGTATCTGACGGTTACGTTATCATTTCAAAATTAAAAATTCCCACCACCAGTTGTTGAGTTGAGTACAAATTACATAGAATTCACCAGGTATTCACTCACTTGTCCGTCGTTCACTTGTACAATAGTTGGATGTGAATGTTGGTTGAGTTTTGTTAGTTTAAAATGTTCACCTTGAATTTTTAAATAATAATGTATTGTTTGTTGCTATTTTGTATGTCCATGTAAAAAAACACACACAAAAAATTAACACATTAAAATGCTAATGATTTGAATACGTCTCAATAAAATATTCAATTTAACGCCCAAAGTTGCGTTATAGTTGCAGTAGAAGAGTAGCGTAATCATTGGCTGCTCATACTCTGATTTTGTATAAATTTAATTTAACAAATTGTAGCGTTTTTTTTTGGCAATTATTAACTATTTAATTGATAACTTGCTGTTAAATATTCTTTAAGTGTTATTGATTTTTTTGGGGAAAATAAGTAACGCATAGCTCTGTTGAAATGCGTTAGCTTGTTTGCAAACCTTGACTGGTTTTTGTTTATTTCTATTGAAACTTTGAGATATTTATATTTTATAAGATCTTTATGGTACTTGCACGTGTATTGGCTTTCAGGCAACTGAACCCCCCATTCACTTAACGTTTTCGGCATTGTAGCTAATTACTTTTAACTGCTTCAACAATTGAGATCTCTTAAGATATTGTTTTATATTTTTTTGTTCTGTTTTTAAAGTTTGAATGGTGGTAACAGCTTCCGCTTGGAAACAATTTGTTGTGAGTTAACTAACAAAGAATTTTTATACGTATAAAGATTTGATATGTAATTTCTGATACAGCTCTAATAATGTGTACCAGCTTAAAGTGGTAACGGAATTCCATTTCCCAAACAAAATACACGGAAATTCTGCAGGCGGATTTCCTCTGGAATACTTTGTTTATTGGGGTATTCTCTTTTAAGGCTAATACAATGATGTACGATGTTGATTTGATAAGTAGGTAACTTCTTAAATTCAAAAGTGGCTAAATCTGAAGAATAAATTAGTTGGGTTAAGCTAATTTGTGAATTTTTTTTGTTAGCGTCTACACACCAGTGCACCATTTTGATGCACAATAGAATTTTGATTCAAATATCCAATGATGCAGTTATGTTGCAAATTGTTTTATAAAAACGTTTTTTTTCATTCAAAATAATGAGACAAAGTCAATAAAAGGAAGCGTTGCAGACTAACGAGAGCTTTTATGTAATTCGCCGTTCCTTGTGCGCAGATTTTTTGTCACAACAATTTAATTTTGACATATTTTTAAAAATTTAAGTAAAAAAAATGTATAATGTTAATAGTGTAAAAGCTGTTCTGGTACTAATGGCGGATCTGTTAAATACAGTGTTTTTTTAGTTTTTGGTAGAAAAAAAATGCAAGCTTTATTTGCCCTTTTGTGGTCTGGTTGGCGAAAAAGTTAAAGATGAGAGGATATTTTTTTAATTTAATGAATAAAATTAACATAATTTTCAAAGCGTAAAACAATGAATTAATTCTGGCATATTGTATGCTTCGAGGATGCTACCTACGCACCGTTGGATACAGTTCTCATTACTTTGAGAAGCTTTCTTCCCTTAAGGTTTGTGATGATAGAGGAGAAGTCACAGCAAAAGACGCTGACGAGACATTGTGGTTAATGTCGAAATTACATCACACGCCTAACCTGCGGTCACATAATACATTTCACAACTCTTGTAAATAAAATCTATTTGCAATTATTTATTATATAGAAATGATCGTAAACCGAACTATGACAATATCATAATTCAATACAGATCAACAAAAATCAAAATCAAGAACGGTAAAACAATGTATCTAATACAAAATAAAAATTTTGGGCCAAAAGTTAATTATGAGTATCATTGCCGGTATTAGATTTTAATAAAACTCCGCAAATCTTCATTTCATTATTTAATGGTAGTGATAAGTTGCAAGAGTTTTCGTCAAGTCATACACATTTTGACGTAAAAATTTCGGTTTTAAGTTATACGTCAGAGACTCAGACATCTTTATTTATTATTAGCCTTTAAAACAACTTGACACATATATATATATTTATATCTTAGTGCCTAAGTCAGAGGCCGAAATGATCAAAGATTTCTATTCGCTTCGATCTTGTGCGCACCGTCTCCAGTCAGTCCTACCAAGTAGCGTCAGTGATTCCTTCACCTGGTCTTTCCAACGTAGCCGCGGTCTCCCTCTTTTGCGCCGTCCTTCGAGGTGTTGATAGAATACCTTTCGCGCTGGAGTTTCCTCATCCATTCTCACGACATGGCCTAGCCAGCGTAATCGTTGCACTTTGATTCGCTTGACGACATCAATGTCGTGGTATAACTCGTACAGCTCATGGTTCATCCGAATCCTAAACTCGCCGTTTACGCAAATGGGTCCATATATTTTGCGGAGTATTTTTCTCTCAAACACCGCCAGATGAGCTGCATCTGCCTGTGTAAGCACCCAAGATTCGGAGGCGTACAACAGGACCGGTAAAATTAGTACCTGGTACAGCTGGACTTTGGTGGTTCGAGATAGGGTGGTGTTTATGAAGTGCTCGCGTAGCCCAAAGAAACACCTGTTGGCGAGCACTATTCTCCGTTTTATTTCGAGGCTGACACTGTTGCGAATCTGCCGTAGTGTAAATATCTGATCCGTCGTGGATTTGCCTGGTCTAAAGCTGCACTGATAAGGTCCAATCAGGTTTTCCACAATTGGCTTTAGACGTTCACACAGTATGCTAGACAGGGCCTTATACGCAATCGGTACGAGGCTAATTTCACGATAGTTTTTACACTCACTACGGTCACCTTTTTTGTAGATTGGACGTAGCACACTGAGATTCCAATCCTCTGGCATGTTCTCCTGAAGCCTAATGTTCTCTATGAGCTGTTGCATGCTCAAAACATCTCTCATCTCCACCCGCCTTAAACAACTCAGCTGGAAGACCATCAGCCACAGAGGCCTTGTTGTTCTTTAGGCGGGATATGCTTGGCTCGGAGGTGGACACTCGATGTTATCATCTCGATTGTTGCACAGTCTTCATCCGCCAAGTTTTCACACATCAATAGGCTGCAGATGTGATCTTTATATATTCTCAGTACGCTCTCGGAGTCAATAACGAGATGACCTTCCTTGTCTTTACAGGAGGGAAGACCTGTTCCATGAACCTTACCTTTTATCTTCTGATAGAATTTTCGGGCTTCACCTCTGTTCCTGTAATCTTCAATACACACATTATTCCGCTCCTCGAGTCGAGTCGCCTCCCGCCTCTTCTCCCTGAACTTTTCATGAACAGCTTGCGTTGCCATTGGCTGCAGTTTGGCCCTGTATGCAGCATTTTGTTCCCGGGTGGCATTGCGGCGTTGGTCATCGTACCAGGCATTATCGTTAAAGGGCTTTACATACCCCAGTACGAACCGCGCAGACCTTTCCATCGAGTGGGCAATATATTGCCATTGCGCGCTAGTATTTTCGGGAGTTGGTGCATCAAGAAGTAGTTGAGTGAGTTGATCAGAATAGGCATTGGCTATCTCCGCAGTCTGCCGTTTAGCGATGTCCAGCTTTATCTGTGCCTGGTTACACAGGGTTTCCGCCCTGCTTAGCCTAGTACGCACCTTCACTGCAGTGAGGTGGTGATCCGAGTTAATGTTCGCACCTCTGATCACTCGTACGTCTAAGACACTTGACGTGTGCCTTCCATCGATTACCACGTGATCAACATCTTGTCTCGCGGTTAAATTCTGTTAGAGATCTAATAGCCACAATCCGCACCAAGGCAAAATATTTGTGATTTGTGCTCATGTCGCAACGAAAGATAAAGACGATAAGATTAAAGATGCATTCTATGAGCGCCTAAGGAAAGCATACGACAGCTGATCTGGCAACGACATTAAAATTATCCAGGAAGATTTTAATGCAAAAATAGGAAGGGAAGATGTTCTTCATCCATCGATCGGTTATTTCAGCCTGCTTACCGATACGTTACAGATTTCAGCATAAAAATATCCACAAGGCAATTTGGAAATCCCTGATCAGAATTGATCATGTGGTTATCAATGATCCGGAGTGATCCTGGTTGCAGCTTAGGTGCGCACAAGATTGAGCAGAGCAAAAAAGGGAGGTAGCCAAAGAAAAACAACGAAAGCTGGATATCGCGAAGCTGCAAAGCCCACAGATAGCCACCGCCTACTCCAACCAGCTCTCCCAACTACTACGACACAACGCCTCTACTTTAACGATCGCGATACACAGTAGCAGCATATTGCGCATTCCATGACAAGAGTCGCAACAACCGTGCTTATGAAAAACGCCGCTCAGACAAATCCTGTTACGATGATGAATGTTGCATAGCGTCTGAGGAAAAGGTTACTGTTTATAGAGCAACGCAACAGCCAATTGTAACAAAGGCTGCTATTTATGCGAAAAAAAATTCAGATGAAGGAACGGGAAAACGAGGATATAGAGAGGTACAGGGATAGAGGTGAAGCCCGAAAGTTTTACCACAAAGTAAAATCAATAGGTTACGGTACTGGGCTACCCTACCCTGCTGTAAGGACAAAAACAGCATTTGCTGGTTCCTGAAGCCAGCGAGCGTGAAGGTATCACACCAATTCTATACGGCGGCTTATATAGCCCTCCACCAAGCCAAATCGATGTAAGAAGAGCAATATCGAAGCTGAAAAATATTAAAGCAGCCAGTGCCGACGGACTTCCGGCAGAGCTCTTCAAGTCCCGTGGTGATGAGCTGATAACGAGAATGCACCAGCTCCTACGCGCGATTTGGCTTAACGAGTGCATGACATATGATTGAAATCTAAGCGTATTATGTCCTGCGCCTAAAAAATGTTATCCAAGTGTGTGCTCCAACTTCCGCTGATCCTGCCATTTACCCATCGAAGATAAGGTCAAGTTGAGTGGCTATTTGAAAAATATTACTGTGGCTTTAAAGACCCCGCACCAATCCATGACGATGATATTAACTGTTCACCTCCGAGCCAGAGCCAGATACGTGTGGCAATATCCCGCCTTAAAAGCGGCTAGAACCGATGGTCTCCCTGTTGAGTTCTATAAGGCAGGTGAGGAGGAGCTAATTTGGAGCATGCATCAGCTCATGGAGCACATCTTGCTGGAGGAGAGCATGTCCGCGGTCTGTTATGTCCCATATACAAGAAAGGAGATCGTAGTGAATAAATAAATAAGCATATTACCAATTGCGTACATGGTCCTTTCGAGCATATTGTGTGAACGTCTTATAACAATTGTTAAAAACTAATTGAACCTTATCAGTGCGGCTTAAGATCTGGTAAATCTACGACGGATCAAATATTCACTTTATTTTCCGCTGCTTTTCTATGGTAAAGTATTTTTTTTTTAATTTTTTGGTAAAATTTTCCATGTTTATAAAGCCTGTTTTATAGATTATATCAGAACTCAAGAAACGTTTGCCCAATATATTAGCAAAAGTGCCAAAAAAATCTTTACAAATTTAAAAAAAAATCAATAAATAAAATGTCCTAAGGGGTTTTCACTGTTGCATAGTGTTTATGTCTTGTTTATGAGAATCGTTCTTTGAACTTTTTACTACCTTATTAACTCGAAAATGCTTTCGTCAATATGGCATTTATTATTAAGGCACGCTCCTATATCGCTAATTAATCTAATCTGCTAGAAATATATATGACTAAGTGATGTCGGGGGACCTAATTTGTTATCGACAACAATTCCAGGAAATAATTCCGTCAAAACATGTACGTATATGTCTGTACGCACCTTTATGATATGCGTTAAAAATATATACAGGAATATACGAAAATATAAAAATAATTTTGATTTGATTTGATTTGATACGGCATCTAGTATGGCGATGCCATCTAAATTGCTTAATCATACTGAATATTTTATGAATTAATTACTTGTATTTAATAATATGTATTTGTGTTTGGCTTTTAGTTCATTGATCTGTTTATATTCTCTTCAGATCGCAATACGATAACAACTGTCAACATTTCGTTAACCTTTTGAATGAATATAATCGTAAACACCAAAGAGACGGAACAACACGATATTCGGCTGATAACATACTCGCAAACATCAAATGAAGTAATAACTATACAGTTTTTGATATAAACAAAAATCAAATTACTTTAATTGCGTTAACGAAGATATATCGCAGCCAAAGGTTGTTTAAAGTGTTAAGTGATTTAGATGTAAATGGGTGTTTCAAAACGTGCACTCGAAAGTTAGTTTAGGTTAAATTTGTACACTGCAAAGACGTCTAATTTTTTAGATTTAATAATTATTATTATTATGAGTCCATTCCATAATGCCGGAATATGTTCCGCAGAAATTTACTTTGACAACTACAAAGTTTTCGATTTTTTTGTCATACAAATTTCAAATAAGTTACATATATATAAAATAAAATCTTAACAAGATATTGACTAAAAATTCCTTCAAACTTAAGAAACAACGGAAAAAACAGTTTGCGATTTCGAGACAAAAACAGACAGATGTGACAAGTAATCTATATAAATATAACTATCGTTGGAAAGGTCTAAGATACTTCTTTCCAAAACCGTTAAGAAATCAAAACTCGTTTTAACATTAACTGAGCAGTAAGCTCAGAAACGAAAGATCTAAAGACCGGATTTTGAACCGTAAGTCAAGATTTTGACGGTGTTAGGATATTTTGGTATACAAATTCATGTTGTACAAGGCCAGACCTAGAACACTCACTAGGTCACCCCAAGTTCCTTCAATTTTGTCCATCTAGTATCAGTGTGTTTTCAGAAGAATAAGAAATAAAATATCGAAAACAACTGCAATAAATATTTATAATACGATAAATAAACCTCATTTCGAATATGGATCGACGATAATTTATATATGCTGCAATGATAGCCAGATCGCAAGAATGCAAAAACTCCAAAACAGAGCAATGAGGGTTATACTTAAATGTAATCGATATACACACATCAACGAAATGCTTAGAGAACTGAAATGGATGAATATTAAACAAGGGTTAAAATTTAACACTTTAATTTTTAATAAGAAAATGAAACAAGGAGACGCCCCAGCATATCTTTGCGACCAAATAAAATATGTTGGAGACGTACGACCGTATGGATTAAGGAACGCAGAAGATTTTCGAATCCAACGAGTCTCGACAACGCACATGCAAAAATCCCTTTTCTACAAGGGTTTTACATTATTCAATGATTTACCACACAATATTAAAATCGAAAGAAACTACAACGTATATAGGAAAAAATGTAAAAATTTTGCAAGATACCATGTATTTATTTAGAGCATATAAAAATATAATAAGAAGTCATGTAATATTTTTTTATCTTTGATTTTCAAAGAATTTTTAATACTAATAAATAAAAAAAACAAAAAAAAAATTATTTTGAATTTCTAAATTATTATTAAAAACAAAATTATTTTGATTTTCTCACAATCACCTTTGCCCGCCTTCCCACAGATATTTTCACGAATGTATCTACCGGAAATGTTTCCGACACAAGAATCTTTCGCCTTTACATACCCACATTAAACCGTAGTACGACCGAACATGATGAAACCTATTAATTTCCAATCAATTGCCAACTGAAAGCAAAAGTTTTTTCTCACATCATTTTAGGCATTGCAATTTGCAAATAATAAATTTCTCTTTTATTCCAACGAACGCAACAGCAAAAAAAAGTGAAATTATAATTTCACCTTTAATTTCCAAATTAAGAATACCAAAACAAATATCGCAATACGCACAAATGACCGATAGGGCCTATTACTTATGTATATGTACTACCATAGAATACCTAATGATTTTTTATTACTTTTTCCCATTAAATTTTAATTAAAATGTTTTTTTTCCTTACCAAAACCATAAATAGTCAAAATTAGTAATTACTAAATTACTGCTATATGCAACAGCAAAATAGCCATGCGAAAAACGTATGAGAGGGTTCAATGGCGTTATGCAGCGTTCATTTCGGAATGTTGACGTATCAGTGTGCATTCTGTCGAACGTGTGAGACATGACAACTGCTGTTAGCGCCAGAAATGACACAATTTGACAGACAAAGGCAGCAAGAAGTCAAAAACTAAAAATTACCTCAAGGTACATTCACAGGGAGGGGTGGATAGGAGAGGGGAACAACAATTCAAATTTCAAAGACTACACAAGAATTCCGTTTTACGTGTCGACCAGTTAAAACAATGTGAACTAAGTACACTCGAGTATTCAAAATAGTCAGAGTTCATAATTAAAGTTAACGAACAAGCATGAAACAAACAAACCAAAAAACAACAACTTTAATTCCATTGCAATTATGTAGTGTTTTTCTGTTGTCATGAAGTTAATTAAAAAAATGTCATTAGCAAATTGTCATTGAACCGATAATTTATATTGTTTAGTTGTGGGTAACAACTGCAAAGACAAAACAAAAGAAAAACTATTCAAGGTGTGGAAAATCGTATTTGCAACTCCGGCGTCGTTATAATCTTTGCAGTAACTATAATAAATGGCCTCAACCGAAGCCCCTAATGAATAAACCACTTTGACAAAGTTCAACATTTGCAATTAAACCAGAAATTTGAAAAAATTATCAGTACTTCTTTTTATGGACGATTCAAATTTAAACGATTAAATGACCCACCCTCTATGAAACAGCATCTATGTTTTAAAGTGGTAACCCATCACTTCCTTACCGCAGTTAAGGTACGCACAAGGCTAAGCATGGCGAAAAATCTACGTAATCAGACATAACGAAAGCTAGACATCGGTAAACTGCGGACCACATAGGTAGCGGACGCCTACTCCAACCAACTAACTTAACTGCTGCGGAATGCTCCAACCCCTGATAATATAACCTCGCAGTGACAATATAAAGCCGACTCTATAAAACGAACCGCGAGAAGCGTACTTGGGTACTCAAAGCCGTCTCAAGTTTAGGCCCAAGATGTATTAAACAAGGTGGAGTTATCTGTACAACAAATTTGGCATTGCAACAACCACAGGCAATTTATTTTGTGTAGTTCCTCTCTAGTGTCAAAATCTCCATACAAAATTTTGACAACTGAAAGGCGCAACTCGGCGAGTATATGTAAGTTGACAGTGCAGAGGAACCAAAATCAGAAAAAAAGTTAAAACCAGCTGGCAGTTAACGCCACCTGTATTAATACATCTTGGTTAGGCCTGGTACGATGATGAATGTCGCAATGCCACAAGAGAGAGACGGATGCTGCATACAGGCCGAAACTGCAGCCAATAGCAACGCGAGCGGTTCGTGAACTGCACAGGGGAAAGAGACGAGAGGCAACTCGTCTCTTTAGATGGAATAAAAAGAGCTGAAGAAGAGACAGAATGAGTGCACAGAGTTGCTCCGAAGTAGAGGGGAAGCCCGAAAATTCTAGCAGAGAGAGGCGAGAATACATGGAACAGGGTTGCACTCCTGAAAGGGCAGCGATGGCCGGGTAGTGGCGGACCCGCATATAGTTCTGAAGATATATAGACCATTTCAGCAATCTACTCGATACGGATACCACTCCAGAAAACCCTGCTCCAATCCATGACGATGGTATTAATTGTCCACCTCCAAGCCATAGTGAGATACGTGTGACAATATCCAGCCTTAAAAACAAAAAATCGGCTGGAGCCGATTGTCTCCCTGCTAAATTGTTTAGGGCAGCCGGAGAGGAGATGATTAGGAGCATGCATCACCTCGTGGAGAACATCTGGCTAGAGGATAGCATGCCCGGTGATTGGAGTCTCAGTCTGTTATGTTCCATATACAAGAAAGGAGATCGTATTGAGTGTAAGAACTACCGTGGAATAAGCCTATTACCAATTGCGTACAAGGTCCTTTTGAGCATATTGTGTGAACGTCTAAAGCCAATTGTAGAAAAACTAATTGGGACTTTATCAGTGCGGCTGTAGAACTGGTAAAACTACGACGGATCATATCTTCTCTTTACGACGAATCCTGGAAAAAATTCATGACAAGCAGATCGACACCTATAACCTCTTTGTCGACTACAACTCTGCCTTCCGATTTTCCAATAAGGAATAAGTTATATGAACCCCTGTCTGAGTATTGTATTCCTGCAAAGCAGATGTACCTTGGAAAACACCAAATCCTCGGTAAACATTGGTAAGAATCACTCTGAACAATTCAACTAGGAAAAAGGTCTGAGGCAGGGTGGTAGCTTGTCTCTACACTATTTAATATAGTTATGGAGAAGGTGATGAGAAAGTCTGGTGTTAACATGTCTGGCACCATATTCCACAAGAGCCACGTGCCACTAGCCTATGCCGATGTTATAGGCATCATTGGCCGAAATCTGCGGAATGTTTCTGTAGTTTTTTTTATCACTAGAAAAGGACAAAACAATATTAATGATTTCGACGAACAAAGAGTCCTCTCGATGGGGACGCACCGTGAACGTTGACAATTCTTGTTTTGAGATAGTAGATGAATTTACCTACATCGGATCTGCCGTCAATAAGAAAAATAGTATCAGCCAAGAAATCAGGCGGAGAATAGTGCTCGCCAAAAGATGTTTTTACGGACTTCGGCAGCTTTTTAGTAACACCACCTTATCTTGGGATACTAAGAAACAGCTTTACCAGGTGCTAATCTTACCCGTTCTGTTGTATGCTGCCAAATCATGGGTTCTCTCGACAACGGACATATAAAACCTGGGAGTATTCGAGAGAAAAGTACTCCGAAAAATATATGGCCCAAACTGTGTCGACGGCGAACGACTACGATTGCTGGGACATGTACAGCAGGGACGTACTCGACTGTATTAACTTGTAATTTGAAGATTCTAAGATTTTTATTGGAATTTATAAGCGGCTTCTTTTCTTACATCTCTGTTGGTATTGTGTAAGACCTGTTTGGCATCTCCATACAAAAAGACCAAATGCCTAGAAATAGTGAATTGAACTTTTTACATTTGTTGACGTATTTATTAACACTTTTTACACTGTTACCTTTTTCACAATTTTACTACATGTCAGTCAACCTCTGGTCTTACGACCTAAAGTTCTATCTTCAACCTTTTACGCTCCACGAGCAGGCAAATAATAATACCTAAGTAATTTCAATCAAAAATCTGTTAAATTAAATAACTCAAGTATTAAATAATATCTTACATATACTACTTAATTTCCCTTTGCATGAATGAGGTATGGGATAGCTTCTCGCGTTGTTGTGAATTAACACGCTTTCTATTTTTAGATTCACAACTAACGGCACCTACTCGTTTATCGACGAATGCGAACGTCACTGTTTGAGAAGATTTTTACTAGACATGCCGATAATTCGACACTTGATACTGCGAAGTTGCTGTCAACAACATTCGAGGGGAGCCGACAATGAAATAAAATGTTTTTTTTCTTCTTTTTTTAAGATGACTGGAGCCAGGAGTTGAACCTGTGATCTCCCGCATGGTAGTCGCGTGTTCTAACCACTATGCCACGGCCGGTGAGGTGAGGTTATTTATCAGTGAGTATACCTGATTGATACTTCTGTACAGTTCTTGTATCCACTGGTCCTCAATCCGCACATCCAACCTTTTGTCACCCAGCGCCCTTGGATTAGGAAATTTTATAAGTTTTAAACAATATCTCACATAGAGCAAGGGTATTTATCAGTGAGTATACCAGATAAAAATTTCTGTACTGTTTTTGTATCCACTGGTCCTCAAACCGCACAGCCACCTAGAGCTCTTGGATTAAAACCACACCTCATATTTTGTCGATAAGTATTAGCATTGTATGGTCTCTCCAATAACTTCGAATTCAGTTCGTCATCGGAACCAAAGAAGGCTTCCTCGTCCTTCTCAGTAAAGTCCTGTCAGTAAAAATTTGTCTGTGTTCTTTCAATCAAAGTTTATAAGAACTTGGACTCATCCCAAAACGCTCTTAAAAATTCTAAGTATAGACATAACTTAAATTACCTTACTATCAATAACAATAACAATATTCAACTGAGTAATAAATACATACAGAGTAATTGAAATTGTTATACCGTACACAATATTTTCTAATTAAAACAGCAACCTGAATAATTTACACCATTAACGACGAATTAACAACACTAACTTCGTTCTACATCCACAAGGAAATGAGAATTTTGAAATCATTTAATATAGTATGAGTAGTTTTTGTTGTCGTTGTAATTCACAACAAGTTCTGTAACCTATGAGTGTTTATAATTCCCACCATTGAGAAACCAGTTCGCAACATGGTGAGGGAAAATCCCAACTACAGAGTAGACTACTCAAAATTCTCAGTAAATACCAGTTATGATTAATATATAGTAAGTATTAAAAAAATTATGACAAATATACAATACAACTTTAAAATCTGTTATGGTTTGGTAGCCAACGAATACGTCATATTTAAATTATGGTTTATAGTACAACGCTCTTTTAAAAAGTAACAATTGTTTGAAAATTGTGATGGCCACATAAAAAGGGCACTTCTTTATGTTGTTCGGTAGTACTACGACCTTTTTGTGGGTCACTTAAAGTTGCTGTCAAATTATTTACCCCACTCACAGAGTAGTAATACAACAATAATTTGTTTCCTTGTTCACCATTGCTGGACACGCAACTAAAGTCGTTTATATGTTTAACACTTATTAGTGGTGGTATTTTAGTGGTATATGTTAGTAGTATGTATTTTCTTGGAATATGGAAATTGTGTCCTATTTTTATTTCCTGCAAGTGGTGAGGTGGGGGGTTAAGCAAACGCCCTCTGATGTCTATGTATATATAATGTTATTATTAAATTAGACCAATGTTTATGTTGCATTGGTTTCTTTGGTTAGGAATTTTTCCTTTTTCACTGTCGTGTTAAATGTATAAACCTAAGTACAATTACAGCCATTAAGGTGATATTAATCTAATCAAATATTATACATTTTGAAAATCTCGTTATTTTAACATAATCCAAACACATATGTATTTAATATCTCAAATGGGACTATACCAACATTATAATAATTCATTATTGTAAACTAATTCATTGTTCTAACAATAACTTAAATAAGTCCTATAAATTTCAGGAAGACTTAATGCACAAATAAGTAACTTTAATACAAATCACAAAAAGCTGACAGGTGTTATACTTGAGCCATGACATTTAGTGTGATTTCTGTCAGATTTCTCTCCCTAGTTAATACAATAGAATGACATAAACTTAAACACCACAAATACACTGCATTCCTATTCATGATATCATCATAACGCTATTAATTATATTGTAATGATTAATTGCACATTATTAACTAAATTCGCTTTAATGAACACCAAGGTAATGCGATTAAATTGTTTCTTATTCAAATAGTTGTGCAAACATTTGTTTGCTTTTGGACACAAGACGCCTTAAGAACTTAAATTGGCAACAAAAAAACAACAATAAAAACGTTGTCATAGACATAAATGAGTATTTGTCAAGAGTTGGCTGTAGTACACTATGAGCTGGTAACAACACTTGGAATGACAAACAAAAACCACTTGAAAACTGGCTAAGTTTACTGAAATTTTTGACCCAGTTGTAATCCATGTTAACTATACGCATTTTTTTTTGCTATTTGCGGTAAGATTTTTATGTTGAACTGTAAAAAAAACAGGCAAATCATGGTCCGGTGGTTGGAACACAAAATTGTAATGCCAACACCTGTCGGTCGGCTGTATAATGTACCCAGATAGTATTAAGTGTTTTAACAGTTTAACCACAATAAAGTTATATTCAATTTATATTTGTTTGCACAGTTTGTATATAGTATTTACATAATTAATTATTTACATATCTGAAATTAAAAAGAAAATAAATAAATGAAAGCCTCAAACATATTTAACCCTTTTAGTTTCTATACATACTAAATTATAGCTGGTAATTAGGCTAATTATGGCATTTACCAGTTTATGTTCCGACCAGACTGCCAACGCAATTAAGTAATTTCGATTT
This sequence comes from Muscina levida, assembly GCA_964034835.1. NCBI lineage: Eukaryota > Metazoa > Arthropoda > Insecta > Diptera > Muscidae > Muscina > Muscina levida. Next base: position 61,324,357 of record OZ035884.1, on the reverse strand, counting down.
CTTATGATTTCGATCTATTAAACAGCTGAATATATGATTAGACAAGGTTTTACAACTGAACAACTGTTTTTAAGGTTACGTGGAGATGATAACGACATCAAATGTAATTTAAGACGTAATTTGAGAAATAGAACAAATATTTATACTCTCACCCTTGGGGATGGTGGTGTATAACATTTGAAACGAGAAACCTATGTATCTTAAGACTACATTTGTTTCAGGGCTTCTTATGCCGATGGAGCCATGTCCGTCTGTCCGACTAGCTGGCTGGATAGCTGGTGGGCAGCATAACTCGAATAAACCTTAACTCATCATTATAAAAATTTACCAGTATTAATATTTTTCAAAATAAGGTAATTGAACTGCAAATGGGCAGAATTTCTCCAAACCTTCTGGTACCTCCCATACAAAATTAGCTATTTGTGGATAACACTGTTCGACAAGGGCTTTTTTTCTTGTGTTTCATCACGTGTTTTTAGAAGTATTTGACATGGGAAATTCAAATACGTAATTTTCCATTAAAAATGTGGCAACATCAGCAACATGCCTTTTCGGCTGCAATTTTTATCCTCTTCTATTTTATAATCACCAGGGCAACCGGAAATATGCTCTAAAAATCGTGTTTTATGCGCATAAAATATGACCTAAAAAACGGCAAAATATGACCTAAAAATCAACAAAAACATGCCCTTAAAAATTAAAGTCATAAAATTTTTTTCATATTAATTAGAAATATTTTTATTAAAAATAAAACAACAGCTTAAAAATTAAAAAAAAAAAACAATATTATTTGACCTCCGTCCAAAGTTGACTTTTAAACAGTTTTTCAACATTGGGCTAAAAATGTCCTATAAGGGTGGGAGATGGAGGGTTAAAATGTTCAGAGAAAATATTCCCCTGATTGTTTTAATATAGGTCTCCGAAGACATGAAATACCCAAACGTATTTTTAAAGATGATTTTTCATATTATTTGATTCGACTTTTGACCAAAAAAATCAAACTTTAAACCACTGTAAAAAAATTTGCAACGTATTGGAGCAAAATGGAGTTTAGGGTTTTGTTACTGACGTCAAATGCTATCGTTTGATATTGGTTTGGTTCACCCCCGAAAAAATGTGTTGCACTGTGTTATCTATCAATTTTAAAGTGTCTTCATTCACCTAAACTTGTTCAATAAACGTAAGACCTGATGTTTGCAATAAAACCGTAATTTGGAGCAATATAAATCAAGTCAGATCTAGTTTGGGGGTCTGTCAAGACATCCTTTGAAGTTTTAGTGAATTGTGCATCCTCATCGTTTAATGCACTTAGGACCTATAAAATGTCTTCATAATTGTTGGCATAGTAATTAACTGCTTCAAGCCATGTTACCCATCGTGTTGTTATAGCTTCTGGAGGTAAAGGAAGGTCTGGAAAAATTTGTTTAAAAAGTTCCTCTCTAAATGGAGCTTTTAAAAATAACTTCTTCACATTAGCAATAGTTTTCATATAAATTCCTAATACATTCACACAATCGATGGACACCATGAGCAATACATGTCACATGCGTCACTTTCGGATAAAATGCCACTATAGCTTTAGCAGCCTTTAGCATGTATGGAACTGCATCCGTCACAAAAAGCTAAACATTATTCTTATTAAAGTTGACGTCCAGATTTTTGATGGCGTCGTCCCACAGTCTAGCAATTGTTGAGTAATTAGCCCTTTCCAAGGCTGCTGTATTTAGTAAAAATTTCTCACTTGCAATTACCTTAATACACCTGCTAAAATGTTTGCCACATTTCTACCTGTTGCATCTATAGTTTCATCGATTGACATCCATATAATTTGATTTTTTAGTTTTGCTCGTATATTGTCCATGCAGTCGTTGTATAATATATTTAAATGTTTAGTTCAAAAAACTGTTTCCTTAAATCGTGTTCATATATTTTGATTTCTCATTTTGTAAAGTAGAATGTCAGCAGACCCAAAAGCTCGGCACAGTTTTTTCTTGAAAATCATGTTCTTTTGAAAGTCTACCGGAACATTCTGGCAAAAATAATTGTTTCGTCTGCTTATTTTCACTTCTATGACTTAGTTGCATGTTGCTTCACTTGAAATCTGCGATCTGCTGCAATAACTGCAGATTTGCTGCAGATTTTAGAATAGAGGAATCCACCATCAGCTCGTTAGTCTGGAAACTTTTTTACAACCGCCTTTAGATTTGCTGCTTTTATCGGATTAGCTTTAGGCATTATGTCCAGGGTCGTAATCGGTGGTGGTTGAAAAGCATGTCTTTTTTTTTGTTTTGTTTATTTATTGAATTAAAAGATTAATAAACGTATAACATTTCACAGTTATGTAAAACATGATTTGGCTGTTATATTTTAAAAAACCAAAGTTGCAAAGACACTTGTTTATACGAACAAAAAAAAATGTCAAAAACACAAAATATGCTTAAAAAGGGATATTTTTGAAAAAATATGGCCTAAAAAATATAAATTATGCTTTAAAAAAGGAGGTTTTTTTAAAATTATGCTTCTAAAACTAAAATTTCCCGAAATATGACGTTATGGATAAAATATGCCAAAATATGCTCTAACAAATAGGTCTCAAAACACTTGTAGGACCATGAAACGTGTAAATACATTACCCATTTGTTAATATCGCGTTGTAAAAAAAACATGCTGTAGCATGTTTCCGGTTGCCCTGATAATCACCTTTTTCTCTTTTTAATATTCTACGTAAAATAGGGATGCAACATGTCCTTGAAAGTGCATTTTTGCCCTCTTATTTGGATTTAATTTATAAATGCCGCAGAGACGTGTCCGATGAATATAGTGAAAGGTTCCACAAAGATTGTTTAGCTTTAGAAAAGCGAAAATATATGCCTTCTATATTCGCTGACTGCTTCTGGGACATTTTAGGAGACTGCAAGGATATTCAGCATAAAATAAAAAACTTTGTTAACTAATAGAAAAAACATATTTGTTGTTCTAATTTTTCATGTTTTAAGCTCTACTAGTATCGGATATTGTATTTAGAAAAGATTCTGTTGGATCAAATAAAGTTTTCATTACATTTATGCAAAATGTATTTTTATGCAATATGAAGAATGCTAAATTCAAATAACTTAAAAACTGTGCCTGACGAAAAAATCTGAAAACATATTTGAAATCATAATTAATATTATGATTATTAATAACCGTAGGAATTACAATTCAGACACCAAAAGCCACTATTTTCTTAATCCATCTTGAAATTGGCACATCTTTTAAAGAAAATTATGCGCAATATTTAAATTTAAAATGAAGAAAAGAAAAAGATACTTTTCCAATACATTCAACGACAGAGGACATTTTTTAAATTTTAATGTTTTTGACCTACAAGGACCATTAATTTTATCCATCAATCCTAAAGAGGAGGTGGAAACCTATCACCTAACTACACATAACAATTTGGAACTACCTATTTGGTTTTATTTTACAAATTCCGAAAACCGTACGTAACCGTTTAGTCCGGTTTGTTACTAATTATGTATTCGAAAACCGAATTGTTGAAAACAGTTATTTTTCGAATAAACCGGAAACCGATTTTCTAAAAAATTGAAGCATTTGAACACTATACTGAAAAAAAAAACTTTTAAAGGGACAGCCGCTGGACTTTTAAATTTTTTCAGTTTAATTTCCTTGTAATAACAGACAAATCATCAGAAAATCGATACGTTTGCCACTCCCGTTCTATTGTCTACCATAGAAATTACCAAATTCACATATTTCTGAGAAAAGTGGATATCTATTAAATAGCTAAAGCTGATATATCCTTACGTCATAATAAAGTTTTAAAACTTTAAATAAACTTACATAAATATTTCAATCGTTGTTACAGAGTTTTGGCCAATGACAAACTATATTCTCTATCACTTTGCGACGTCCGTTTCGTTGTGTATGGCTGCACGGTAAGTATAAAAAGAAAAATTGTATTTTATAGGAACCATTTATCGGTTTTCGTATTCCACACTTCACTACTACTTTAATCTTTAAACTTTATGTAAAACTTATCAGATATTAACAATCCTTCGACATTAGCACTTATCGATCACATGACCGTACACACTAATTAATATAGTATTTAATTAAAAAAATGCTTCTTGTGCATGGTTATGTATTTCTTGTTTAAGAGATAAAAACAAATAATTGACATTGACTTATTAGATAATAAAGCGTATTTATAACCTACAACACAATACGGTACAGAGTATTACAAGTTGTGAAATTATTTATCTCGTCTGAAGACATTAATTTGAAATAGTTTGATATTAAGTCTAATTGGGAAAAATTGGTCGATATATTGCTAAAATTTCAGGTGCCCAGTTTTTTAATGGAATCATGGCTTAAGTTTGAATAAACGCATTAATTAATTATATGTGGCACTTATGACTGATGTTTGAGAGTCAACATATATTGATTAATGACATAGTCCAATCGATTAGTCTTTGCAACTTTTAACAAGCTCGCATGAAACACCCTAATCTTTCTGTCGTTAGCCAATCTATTTTTACATTTAAACACCTAATAATTCATAAAATATACGTGACCACTTCAGACGTTCTGATTAGTTTTAACTATCAAATCCTAATCGTTGATATGTCTCTGTTTACATTCATTTGATACAATACAAGACTATTGCTATCTTAGTTTCGAGTGTTCATAGTCTTAATCGAAAGTTAAAGGTGTTTTTTTTTTTTAAACAAAACGTAACTGCGCAGCGTCTAGCTTAAATCATTAGTGAATGGTTGGTTTTTCCCATTCACAAAAACTCACAGTTATCGTTTGTCGTTATGTAGTGAGATTTTATGTTACCCTTTTGGCTGACTCATCGATACAAATGTGAAATTTTGCTCAAATATTTATGTGGTGGTCATAAAGAAATAATAACCCAAATTAGCAAGGTACGTTTATATGAAGATGTTGTTGCTGTTGCTGTTGCAGTCTGAAGCATCGGTTTTTTTCTGTCTTTTAAAAGTTCATTAAACCTACAGCGGGGTGCGTAGATGATCTGAAAGTGATCATGAGTATTGCATTGCGTATATCTTGTCTTAAACACGTTGTGTTTATTTTAAAAATTATCGAGTAAGCTTAAATCAAGTGAATACATTAACATATTTTTTGTTTTGAGTTTAATTGTGATTGCATAATAAAACCCATTTTGGAGTATATTTACATCTAATTTTAATTCTAATTTAGAAGAGAATCAAATTATTGCAACTGGCAGATATGTTTGATATGGGACGTTAAGAATGTTGATTTTTAGTTAAATAACACGTGGCAAAATTCATTTCACTAATAACTCGTCAACACTTTCGAAGAACCCTATTTTTTATAGTATTTTGAGCGTTATATCATATACCTATGGTAATAAGCCAACTGCTAATCAGAAACACTTGTCTTTTGACGATTTTTTTAACATACAAAAAGATTTATGTGCGACAGATTATAATGTCGAAACAATTTGTTATCGATAATTGTTACGATTGAAATAAATCCGTCTGAACGCGGCCTTTCATAATAAAATCGTATCTAAAAACGTGAGTAGCAGTTATCAAAAGCGTGAATTGATTATTTCTTAAGCTACTTACATACAATTGCCAGATGTTATAAAAATGTTCAGAAAATGTCTAATAACCGTGTGAAGTTAAAATGTATGTCTGCAAACGTTGTCAGTTAAATCATTGCCATTACATTGTAAAACAACAATATTGCCAGACATCCGACAATCGTGTGAACACAATATGTCCGGTACGTGACATATTGAGGTACCGGAGGGGCAGGGTTCGATCTCAGTACTAAGTTAGAACTGAGAAAAAAATTATAGTGTACTACTCAATAAATCCAACTAGACAGACATGGCTTAATCATAAAAGTCCTCAAACGATTATTGTCTTAAGTTACATACATAGCATCTCACTCGCCTCTTTAATTCGTAAGACTTTTTATCTCCTCACGCTTAGGGATGAGTGTTTACTAGGATGATCGACCATGATTTTTTTTTGAAAATTTCACTTTTTGAATATCGAAGAAACCGTTTTTTTCTAAGAATATGTTTTTATGAGTTTTATTGTACTAAAAACAGGGACCGCAAATAAGAGTTATGAGTGAAAATTCTAACTAAATATATCAAAGTGAATGAAATGTTTTAAGCCAATATGTAATACGCCAAAGTTCCTATTTTTACGAAATAACAATTATTTTTGATTTTTACAATAGAAATAAAATATAAGAGTTATTTTCAGTTACAAATAAGAGTTATTCCGTAATTTTTATTTTTAAAAATCAAAAATAAAATTTTAGTTGAGTTACTTTTAAAAAATAATTTATTTTAAATTTCTAATGTAAAAATGAATTTAAAAAAATAGTTTTAATTCGTTACTTGTATTTAAAAAATCAAAAAAACTTTTTTTTATATTTTAATTGAAAAAATTAAAAATAAGTGTTATTTTGTAACACAAAAATAAAAATTTATTTTAAAAATTATAACAGTTACGGTCCTGATTAAATTTGTATTTCTATTAAAAATCCAAAAAACCCTTTGAAAACAGATACTACAAATATTATAAATAATAGTATTTCCCTCTTAACATATTTCCCGAACATATCTACTCCCTACTAGTATTTCCCTCCTAACATATTTTCCGAACATACCTACCCCCTATCTTCACCCCCTAAGGGTGCTTCCATACAAAATGCACTTAAAACGACCAAAACAAAAAAAAATCTCCACAAAATAATAGTAACGTTCAATTTTTTAATAGATTATTAATTTTCGTTTTTTTGTAAGGGCCCCATATTTTTCAATAATTTAAAAACTTTTTTGTATGAGTATGAAGATAGATGGTAATTATGTTAGGGAAAAATGTTAGGTCATACATTTTACCCCTCTAGGAGGCACAAAGAAAGCTACAGGAGCTGATTTCTTAAATAAAAATAAAAAAATGTTTTGGGACCACTCTAAAGGTTGAAACGTTAGACTTCGGGGCATATAGAGCGGTGGGAGCAAATTTTATAAAAAAAATTCTATATGGGTGCCCCCTTAGGGAGTGAAGATGGGTGTTAAGTATGTTTGCGAATAATGACTAGACGACTTTCATACATTTGAACTCTTTTGGTAGCGATCCTGGGTCAGTTGCGGGGCTTGTTGTGGATTTTTTCTCCAATACGAAAAGTTTCCCGTTAAATCACGGGGGCTCGGTTTTGATTTAGACTTTCTTGGGCAAATTTTCTTAAAATTCATCGTAGATTACGATTTTGATAACCGCTTGGTGCATTTTTTTTACTTTATATTAATTGACCCACTCTAATGTATATTCTCTTTATTATACTATTTCTATGATAATTTTTTGTGTTGTTGTTTTGTCATTTTTGTTTAAATAACTATTGTTATACTAAATAAAACTACATATTTTTCTTCTAATTTCTAGGGGCTTTAATAGTTTAAGAACAACCGTTCAAACGGTTATTAAATAATGGAAACCGGTTTATTTTAAATTGAAATTTTTTGATGTGTATACATCATTTAATACAAGAACAAGTGTGACGCATTAAAGCAGGCGAGTTAGACCCCAAGTATCTTAAGACCAAATTCGTTTCAGGACTTTTTTAATACGATTGAGCTATGTCCGTCTGTCTGGCTGCCTGGTAGGCAGGAAAACTGGAGTAAACCTTAACTGATCCTTATAAAAACTAACCAGTATTAATAATAATATCTAAAATTAAGTAGTGGGAGTGCAGAATTGTCCCACCCCTTCTGGTAACTCCCATACAAAATGACCTACTTTTAGGATATTAATATTTTTCCCATAACTTACAAAAGGATATTTTATTTTAATTTAATAAGTTTAATTATTTAGTTATAGCTGACAATATGTGAATTTTGTCGATTTAATAATCTTGTACCAGTTCGGCATTTTGAAGGGAGCACCCCACTGAAATTTTTGCGCTGGGTTTAAATTTTGCGATGGTTGTAATTTCTAACACTTTCTCTTATCCAAAAAAAATTTCAATGTATACTCTTTATGAAATTTTTTTGGGGACTGCAACTGAATTTGCAACAGTCCGAATCAAATTTGTCGTTTCCAACTTATTTTCATATGGTTTTTTAAGATGAATTGCTACTCGTATCAATAGGTCCAGAAATTATTAATTAAAAACAAATTTCATATTATAAGCCAAGATTTCTTATGTTTTATTTGGCTTTAGTCCTCCAAATCCCATTGTCAAAAATTTGAAAATATTTAAATTTCCGGCTGGTAACATACCTATTTCACTGTGAACCATACACCACTTGATACAGTCCTCAAGTTCACATTCCATGATTTTTTTGTTGTTGTTTGTTTGTACAACTGTTCATTTGTTCATACAAACAAAATATTTTTACAGTTCAATAGAAACAACCGCCATATGATTTAATATTTTCAAAAATAACTATTCAACAATGAAGTAGAATAAACAGTGGCCGGCCGTCAGTCATCGTTAATGGAAATGGTTTTAAAATTCATAGCAAAAAGTCGGTGCGCGCAGGCCCAATACTACTCACTAACTTGTTGCCCCGTTGGTTGATGGTTGGGGTTGGTTGTTAATAACACAAAACAAGTTTACCTAATGACACTGAAATATTTCAGTGTACATCATTTATAAATATTTATACTATTTCTATGAATTTAAAATATGCGATTGTTAATAAAAATGCTACTTAGTAGTATTTGTAAATAAATATTGTACTATTTGTTAGTCAAGACAAAATTCTTTTACAGCCAACCAACCGACGATGATGATTAACCCAGCACAAGATCTTGGCTTACTTAAGGAAAACATTAAGAGTAAGTTGTGGGTCTGTGGTTAGGGGGAATAACTATTATAAGCTTACAGCATCTCGCTTGTCTTGGGAGCGTACGAGAAAAAGAGATAAACCGGTTTCTTGGTATTTCGATGTTGATTTGTTTTATGTCGTTTGCCTGAATGTGTGTGTGTGTGTTTGTGTATTTGTGCTAAAACAAAAAGTTATCTCACCATACTTTATGGCCAATTGTTTATTTATTATTTTTAGAAGACTTGAGTAAAACTTTAAAATGTTGTTGTGATGTGGCTAGTGTATTAATGTTGGTATATTTATTCACATTGTTGTCATTGTTGGATGTCTCAGCACAGTAGTTGTTGTTGCAGTGTTGTTTTGTCTGATGATCGTGTCTGTCAGACTGGCATGAATGTTGTTTATATATAAACTTGATATTTGTCTGTAGGTTTTTGTGGCAAGTTTTCACTTTATCTTCACTTTATCCAATCCAATGCACTGGCGCAGGTATTCCATGTACGTACAACGTACAACACTAACCAACCAGCCAAGACCAATGCGGCACAATGCTGTTTGTTGACGTTTTCAAAATGGCAAAGAAAATTTTAAACACGGAGAGACGTATAGTCGTCAGTCTTATGGCGGTCAAAAGAAAACAACGACGACGACGACAAACACAATATTGAAAGCTTAAAACAAATTGTAGTAGACTCACATTGGACTTCGTGGAAATTTAATTAACACTTTCTTTAAAAGGGGTGTGTGGCAAACATTAAAATTCGTAAGCGCAGTTTAAAACTTTCAAATTTCTGAAATCTCTTGTTGTTAACACTTTAGGTGGCACTCACTTTTATTTGAATTTTTATTCTGGATGTAGATATATTTTGAATTCAAATCAATGCAATATTTTTAAGTTTACTTTTTAAAAAACCGTCCGCTTTTCAATATTTCTTTCACTCGGTTTGTTTACGTTTAGATCTTAAGAAATCCGTTACCAACAACCTATCGCAACAGCAGTCCGTACTCAACTAACGCGAATAGCTGAAATTCACGTTTATAACTTAACAAATAGTATGTATGACGCTGCTGCCGCTGTTGTATGCTCCTAATTGCCAGAGTTGGGAGCTTTTATTTAACATTTGCATTATAGTATAGTGTGTTAGCCAGCAATTTTTGTGTTTATTTTTTTAAATAAAAGAAATAAGATGTTGTGGAAATATGCATTACAATTTAAAATCAAAGACGTACAGTTGGATTCGCAATCCTATGTTGTCTAGGCAATTCTTGGATGAAGCATAAAGAGTAGGGTAATAACTTTTTTTGGACAACATTCTCCCCAGGGCTTTTCTAATGGCAAATATTGTGTTAATGATAAAAATAACTTTTTCAGTTCAATTTGCTAAAAAAACCTTACGCACCGACAGCGATTTCTAAAATGCCTTTAAATATGTTTTCTTAATTTTTTTTAATAACAATTCTTTTTTAAATATGGGTTATACATATGTAAGTATGTAAACAAATAATAACAATAAATGATAAAAAGTAGGTGTTGTAAGATATAAACTATAGGTTCAAAGTACGCGATGTTTTACAAGGCGGATATATATCTTGTACTATTTTCATATGAAAAAAAAAACAAATTTTTAAACTTTGCTTGATTCAAAACTTTAACGCGTTTGGTGCGTAACCTTTTTTAACGATAGCGAAAAACTAAAAACGCAGTTCTTAATATTTTTCCATGCCCTACACGATTTTGTCTGGGGAGATTTGATATTTGCAAAAAATGCAAAAAGTTATTACCCTAATGAAGAGTTATCAAGAAAACCAGTACAGAAATTTCAATCAGGTGAACTGACTGATAAATATCATCACCCTTTTTCAGAAATTATGGGGACGGCTGTGGCATGATGGTTAGAACACGCGACTACCACGCGGGACATCTCGGGTTCGATTCCCGCCTCCGCCCACTGCCACACCCACCTCCCATATAACTGCACCACTCATTATTTTTGGACCTAGGGACTTGAAATTCGGGACACTTCTTAATTAAATCCTCCTTATGAAAAAAAATTAAACATATTGGGTATGCCACGCCTACTTTAGATTTTACGCTCATTAAAAGTTGTAGATTTTAGGTGTTTTTCTTCCCTGTCTAGAACAGCTATGCCCAACGTCAATGTATGCGGTTTGTTCGAGTGTGCTGTTTTGCGTTAACAAAAAATCATTTTCCCAAACATCATTAAACATTTTAAGCAAACCTGTAATTCGCTTTCGGATTTGCGTGTACTACCTTCTAGCACAAAGCTCTTTATGTGTACATGTAAATGCATAAAAGTTGCTTTCGCTCGCGAGCTCAAGCGGTGGGCATAGCTGGTCTAGAATCACATGAACATTTCATAAAAGTTAAAAAATGTTAATTTTTATTCAAAATTTAAACATGTGTTGTCTCCATACAAAAGAAGAGAATATCCCCAATTTAGCCATATTAGCCTTCAAAACCACCGAAAATTTAGCACAAATGCATGCCGCTTTTGTAGTCAAGTATGCCAGATAAAGTGTGTAACACCTAAGTCATTAAAACTAATTGATATAAAATGCAGTTATGAACCCTTTTTAATGCATTTTAATGAAAAAAAATATTGGAAAACAAAAATAATGTTCCACTTATAAATCGTTTCAAGCTTTAATTCCCGAAAGCTTGAAAGTATGCCCAATTTTTTGTCTTATTTAGCATTTGTATGAAATATTGAAATTAAAATCGATGTTACTAAAAGGGACGGTATTTGGCGGTTTTTTTCTTAATTAAAAGTACAAACTCGGAATTTAATTTTTTTATAGTTAGAGGGCTAAGCAAAGCAAAGCACATAAAGTTTTTTTTTCCATCAAAAAGTGAAAAGTTGATATTTTTTAGTATAATTTTTGATAAATTGTAATAGTTACTTTAATTTTCCAATTTCAATAATTTTTTTTTATAAAAAAGTAATTGCTATATTTTTAATAAAAAATAAAACAAAAGCCATAGTTATAAACTTACACACAAAAAAGTTCTTTATTTGGACAATAATTTTAATCTAATTTCATTGAATAAATTTCCGTTGACTTCTGTTAGTTTTTTTTAACTACAAAATTTCACTTTTCATAAAAAACCTTGTTCAATTTTTCTTTTTCAAATATTTCTTTACAAAACCAAATCATTAAAATTTTGAAATTGGAAAGTTGAAAAACCGTATTTTATCCGCCGAAATACCACTGTGCTTTTTTCGTTAATTAACGTTCAATAAAATTAATTAATTAATTAAACTTGGCTAAATTTTAATAAATTCAATGTACATTAGAGTGAGTCCATTTTTTTTCTCGACCAAACGGTTATCATTCAAAAATCTATGATGAATTCTAAAAAAGTTTGCCCAAGAAACCATGGGTCTAAAATTAGTATCAAGCCCCCTGTTTTTAACAAAAAACTTATCGTATTGGGGAAAAATCCTCAACAATGCCCACAACTGCTTCGGAATCGCTTCTTGAGGGTAGAAATGTATGATCGAACCCCAGTATTTTTTTCTTTCTAAAATTTTCCCCAAACTCAATCTTCACCCTCTAAGGGAAATCCCATACAGAACATATGGTTTTTTATAATATTTGTTCCCACTGTTCCGGAATCGCCCCTAAAAGAGTCAAATGTCTGACCAGCCCCCAATAATTTTTCAGTTGCGTAAAAATGGGAAAACTAAAGAAAACCCGGACCGGCGTATGAACAACGTCCCATCAAATGTCATAATTTTTTATGATCTCTGCTAAATTTCAAGCTATTCTGTGCATTGTTGCTTAACGAACCGCAGAAATATTCCCGCGAAATATATCAATCCCGGTTTTACAGGATAGGACCGGGAATACCGTTTCCCTGGAAATGGGGAGCGCTATTAATATACCCTCAATAAAAATGAAAAATTTTAACGGAAATATTATTTTGAAGAGGTTTTGTTTTTTGATCGTTTTAAGTGCATTTTGTATTGGAGCCCCCTTAGGGGTGTTTGGGTGTTCGATGTTCGGAAAAGATGTTAGGAGGGAACTATAAGTGGGGGTCTGTCATACATTTTACCCTTCTTGAAGGCACATGGTAGCAGCAGAAGCTGATTTCACAAAAAAATTAAAAAATTCTTTGTGAACCACATTAACGGTTGAAGGTAGAGGGTAGATATGTTCTGAGATACTGTTGGAATTGAAAAAAATATTGGGGCTCTTCATACATTTGACTCCTCTAGGTGCGACTCCGGGGCGGTTAGAGTGGTGAGAGCAAATTTTATAAAAAAAAATATCCTATATGGGAGCCCTCTTAGGGGGTGAAGAAGGGGAGAAGATATGTTTGGGGGAAATGTTAGGAGGAAAAGAAACCGAGCGCTCGATTTTGATTTAAGACCCATGGTAGCTTACGATTTTGATAACCGCTTGGTTATCCACTCTAGTGTATATACAAAAATGATATGCATGTAAACGAGGAAATTTCGGTTATTTATATGGGAGCTACCAGAAGGGGTGTGTCAAATAATTGGGTTTTCTGACATTTTGCCTCCTATCACAATATAAATCAACTGACCGAATTTCAATATCCCCCATCTGCCGGTTTGGAAGTTATGGGGAGTATATATTTATTTTCCATAAATAGTTCATTTTCTATAGGAGGTACCAGAAGTGGTCAACGGATATAGTCTATGTTCACACCTGAGTCAAACCTTTAAAAGCGTACATCTTACGCAAAATTCGACTCAATTCAGAGTACTTACAAAAAAGAGATGTATGTAAAACTATGAGGGTAAATTCGGTGATTTGTATAGGAAAAATCAAAAGGGTTGTGGCAAAGGTTTCAGATAATTCAACTGACAAAATTTAAATGTACTCCAGTTGTCCGGTTAAAAGTTATGAAAGAAATATTTTTTTTCGAAAAATAGGTAATTTTGTTTGGGAGGTACCAGAAAGGGGGGGGCTATACTGCCCATTTACAATCCATTTCCTTAATTTTAGAAAATATTAATACTGGTTAATTTTCATGCCGATCAGTTAAGGTTTACTCGGGTTATCCTACTCACCAGTCAGCCAGTCGGACAGACGGACAAAGCTCAATAGTCTTAAAAAATCCTGCAACGATTTTGGTCCTAAGATACTCGGGGTCTAACTCGTCTCCTTTATACCATTAACATAAAGGGAAGTGGTATAAAAATGGGGCAGAGGTGGTAAACTAGCATCGTGAATTTAGAAAATTTTTTAAGTAAATTTTTCATATAAATTTTTTTTAAAAATGTATGAATATACACAACAAAAGCAAAACAGATGACACAAATTAAAACCTCACACCCAAATCACTCAAAAAACAGTCTTACATCACTGAGAACGCATAAACCAATTTTACTAATTTTTTTATGACGTTCAATTGGATTTATTAAAAAAATTGGCCACGCCCATTTCTAAGCACACTTTTCCCCATATATCAAAAAATTATAATTACACTAAATGGATCTTTAAAAAAATATGAAAAATATATACGACTATATAGAAATTACCGTGTGGCATGTATTTTTCTTCGGCCAGAGTGGGCGTGGCAAAACTTTTACGGCACTAAGTTCAAATTTGCAGCGAAATTTTTATATTCGATCAGTAGGCGGAGGGAGTGCTGGAGAGAGAGAGGTAATATTTGAAATTCTGCAAGTACTCTGTAACACAATTATGAATATGCGGATGAAATTTAAATTTTCGATCAGTGGGCGGTGGGATCGTGCCAAAACTATATTAAAGCCCTGGAAATTTACAATTTGGTAAACTGTTAGTACTCGACAGGACTCATTGAAAATTACTGACGTTGTTTGTATTTTGTCCTAGAAAGACAACATTTGATATCCTGATAGTACTCTGTAACACAATTATATAAGTACCCGACTGGACTGACTGAATTTTGCAAACGTATTTTTTATTTTCAATCAGTGGGCGAGGGGACATATCGTAACAGTATTTTAGCCTAAGAGAGATAAAAAAAGATATTATTGATAGTACTGGGCACATCAATTAGAAATTTTCGATCAATGGTCGGAGTGGACGTGGCCAAATTGTATTTTAGCCCAAGAAATATATAAATTGGTATACATCAAGTACTCGGTACTATAATTAATATAAAAAATTTTCTACCAATAACAATCTTATTTATTAGAGGTGAGAGAGAGCGGAGTCGAATTACAGAAATCCTTTGCTACCTCTTATTTTCGCGTCCGTGTGCAAAACATATTATTGACTGTTAGTGTGTTACAGTATTTTATTCCCTTTAGAATAATTGGTCGCGTCGGTATCCTCATATTTTATAAGTCTATGAACAAGTTCTTAAGACTTTCATATACATACATATATGTATATAAACAAAAAAATTCACAAAAATCGCTTATATATTTATATTAGAGCTTCAATAGAACTTCTGTTTTTTGTCGCGTCGGTTTCATTGTGCAATTGCTTAAAATTTTGTACCAAATTCGGCTCCACGAAAAGCCACCAATGAAATAACGTCCAAACAAGAAATTAAATTAAATTAAATATTAAATATTTTTTTTATAAATTTTTGGGTGCCATTTCATATAAAATAACTGCCAATTTCTTTGGGCCGTTTTTAATTTTTTTGGGAATTATTTCATTCCTCATTTGAGGTTTTCAAATTATGAAATAATCTCCAATGGGGTTTATTTCATTTATTTTTCAATGTTATTTCATTCACTGTTTTTGGGTGTTATTTCCTAATTTTTGGGGTTTATTTTTGGGGCGTTATTTCATTGGGGGGCTTTTCGTGGAGCCCTAAATTCGACAAATATATTCCTAAAATGTAGTACAAAAATACAGATTGACTCGCGTCCTAGCTACTGGGCGATATGTATTTTTTACGTTTCAAAGTTATGAGAGAAATATTAATTTTCCAAAATTATATTTTTTATGGGAGGTGCTAACGGATTTTCGCTTCGACCGTGGCATGAAGGTTAGAACACGCGGATATCATGCGGGAGACCAGAGTTCGATTCCTGTTTAAGTCACCTACATTTATTATACTAACGGTCGCGATGAAAGAAATTTCCGTGTAGATTTATCAGCATATCATTATTTTTTTGAGAATCCAAGAATTCCCATCTCTGTGTAGTAAGCAACGTTTTAAGTCTCTCTCACTAACCAACAACTAACTCAGTCTTGGCGAGAGTTAGTTTTCTTATTTTGTAGCATTTACTCGAGTTGTTTTGTTTTCGTTTTTTTGTCATTCCACCTGAAGTTTATGTTGTTTGTCCACTTTTGTTATTGTTGTTGTTGGCAGTGGGGGTTTTATGGATGGTCATGTTGTTGTTATTGTTGCGGTTGTCATTGTTAATGTTATATGTGTTAGTGTGTAAATTTCAATTTCATTTCCAAGCTCCAGCAGCAGCCTCAGATGTTTTGGATCAGCACAATTGTTGTTGTTTTTGCTTCTCTCGTTAATGCAAATCAAGTCTAAGTTTTTTATTAGTCATATGGACTACATCAGTGCGTACCGCTGAATGGATGAATTTTTTTTTTATGTGTTTGGGTGGATGTATGACGGAATCATTAACAGGTGGAGCGGTGGTATAGTCATACACACATACATACTTATACTTTTTCAGTGACGAAGAGGATTTGTGTAAAATCTCAATTAGAAGTACAGGTGATATAGGAAAATCTTATAGGAAGTAGATGGTGGGTTTTAATAATTAAGAAAATAATTATAAATACTATAAAATTAATGTTTCGCATCTTTGAACTTAAAAAATAATAACATATGTTAAGTAAGCATTATTCGTATCCGTTTGAGATCTTATTCCAATTAGCATATATTTATTATTTGTATAAAATTTAAATTAATTTCAAGAGAGTTCGTCGAGTTTCGTTTTATTCATAATTATATTACGATTAATAGACCTTTTACATTAATTTAAAATTAACACAATTCAAGGCTGATTAATAAAAAGTTGTTATCGCACTACTAACTTAAAATTATTATAATTCAGTTAGTTTCATACGCTATCAAATTAATGAACACTTCATACAAAATTATAAATTCAAATGCAACGTTACCGCATCCTGCAGTGTTGGTTAACGCCAACACTTTTCTGCTGCAACTCTGATATCTTTACTTGGCTTCACGTCTTTTGATTAGTGACTTGGCATTACTTTTTCTAACCACTTGACATTTACTAATTAGAGATTCATCTGACTCGTGAAAAAACACTAATTTACACGTAAAATTAAGAAAATTGTTGGAAATATAGATATATTTAAGCGATTAAACATGAAATCTAGTTTAGCGCTAGGGTTTTTAGCTCTGGTAGCCCTCAGCTATGGCGCCCGTGGTGAAATGGTCATACAAGATGAATTAATCGTAAGTAGAGCACTATTTTATTTTTTTTGTCATAACTTAGTGACTATTTACCTACATTTAGGATGAAGTATCCGGTCTTTACACAATCGAGGGCAAAGTCTTTCCTCCCGAGGACCAACTGCCTATGCGGTTTAATCCAAATGCACCCGCTGTCAATAATAAATGGCAATTGGACACCGTGCTGACCATTAATGGTGGCGAATACAAAGGTTTCATAAGGGAAGATGGCAGTTTCATCATAAGCTCGGTGCCTTCGGGCAGCTATGTGGTGGAAATTGTCAACCCCGACTATTTCTACGAACCGGTGAGAGTGGAAATTAATCCTAAGGGTAAATTCCGCGCCCGCAAAGTTAACTATGTTCAACCCTCACAAATTGTACAAGTGCCTTATCCTCTGAAGCTAAAAGCTTTGACTAGATTCAAGTATTTCCAAACCAGAGAACAATGGAAGGTAAGAGAAGTTTCCTGCCGATGTAGTAACGTTTTATTTAATATTATTTTCCCCAGATCACTGATTTCCTGTTCAGTCCCATGGTATTGATGATGGTTCTGCCTTTGTTGTTAATGTGGGTTTTGCCAAAAATGATCAACGATCCAGAGACCAAAAAGGAATTGGAAAATATGCAATTCCCTAAAATGAACAATGAATTGCCCGATATAAGCGAAATGATAACTTCCATGTTTACCGGACGTCCTCCCGCCAAACAGCCGGAGAAAGAGAAGAAATCTTCATCGAATACAAAACAAGCCAAGAGAAGAAACTAAGCAAATTTGAAGTAGAAAAATTGTATTAGTTCAATAAGATTGTAATACCAATATCAGCATATTATTATTAACAATTTCAGTAACATCTGAGTTTTTTTTTTTGTAATAAAAACTTAACCAAGCACTTGGTTAAATTGAACCAAGGCTAAATTCAGTTTGTTGTTTATTTATCTTAAAAAGCCCACGGTCTCTTTTCTTTTGCCATCCAATTTCGATTCTTCATATCTCAACGCCTTTTCTAAGGCCTTGTTTAAATGTTCTCCAGCTGTAACACCCAATTTCAGACATTTATACATGGTATCCTTGTGTAAAGAGCCACCACCGACGGAGTGGGTATGAGAAACATAACCTAGAAGTCGAGATTATGATTTAAATAACAATTAGAGAAATTAAAAAAAATCATAACTTACATTTGTCGTTCCTTCTTGATACAGCCACCACTAAACTGGCCGTACTACACTGCTCTTCTTCCGCTGAAGGATCCACCACACAACAATCACCTATTTTACATACAGTCACCAAGATAGGTATATTTTCTATTTCTACACGAGTGCAGTTATAAGGATCATCTGAGATTTGCAACTCCGCCTCACCAGCGTCCATAATGGCGGCTGTAACTTTAGGTATTCTGGTATTAAACAAAGCAGCTTTGGCGGCCAGAGACACGGCATCGAAAAGATTGCCGCCACATTCTAAAATCTAAACGATTTACTTTACATAATGGAAATTGTTTAAGTTAATATCTGTTTTACCAATATGTCCACATAAAGTTTCCAGCAGTGCTGGCCCGGCAGTATACACAGTGATCTCAGATCAAAAGCCAAAGGGGATTCATAGGCATTTGATAAGGTATCAGCCAATTCCAAAGCTAAGTCTTCACCACCTCTTCCTTCAAACTCGGGTGTAGCATTAGCAGAGCTGTAAATGATTAATTAACGTTTTAATAGTGGCAGATGGAGTTTTTAATGAAACAGTATATTTCAAAATACTAAATAAACCATTGCTGTCTATAGAGCAAAGTAATTGGAATCAAATGATTTGCTGCCACTGCCACAAATGGCGTTTCTTTGCAAAACTAACAATTTGACATCCACTTACCAGTCTACAAAAAATTCAATTTTTCCTTGATGTGGATGCAAAGACGACGGGGTGTCTATTTCACATTTTACTCCTACTAAAATGTCGGTGTTAGCTAAGCGTAAACGGGCAGAACCGCTGGCATTATTGACCATGTCACTCTCTAATTCCAAGGGCCGGTAATCACCGCGGGAACGTCCATCACAACGAAAGTCTTCCTATAAGTTTTATCAAGACGTAACAAATATCGTGAATAATCAAATGACATACTGTGAAACATACCTCCACTCCATGTAGAATAAAAGTCTTTTCGGCTTCACTCAAAGCAACATTAGCCATTTTATTATAATTAAAAGAAAACTTTAGAATAAATGAACCACCAGCAATATGAAGGTTATGTTTATCAAAACAAAACAAAAAACATGTCAATATAGTAGAATTGCCAGATAGGAAAATTTAGTGTAAGATAGAGTTGTCGCAGCTATAGATATAGATAATGCTGTTAAAAAAACTGTATAACTGTGCTGACAGTACTGCCGGGTAATAGAGCCAAATAGAATAAGCCATGTGTGGATAGTTAAAAAACGCGATATGTAGTGAACTTACGCCCTTAAATAACACACTTGTATTTAAGTACTGAACTGATAGAAAGATATAAAAAAAGACGGAAATAAAAAGGATTTCCAGCATTTTCTGACTCTAAAGCCACAAAGATCCATATAACATTTCATCAGCATTAAAATTTCATAACTTATTTTCTTAATTATTGCATATACATACCTACCAACCTAATGATAAAAACAAAGAATGTATAGACTTCTTCTGTATTTATGTTCTTTGGGATAGTTCATTTAACGGGTAACCTAATAACAAAGTATCGTAGTGTGGCCTTTCAACATTTCTTTATATTTAGCATTTTTCTCTACCGACATCGGCAACTCTGTGTGTGTATGGAAAATGACTTGCAAGATATCACACAGTCGTGCATAGCAAACAATAAGAAGAAGCTTTAAAAACATTCAAGTCATTTTGCAAAAACCTCAAGTTCGCATTTGCCGGAATATTTTCAACAAATTTATTGAATTTTAACATTATTAACACATAAAAATGGTTTTCGGCAATAATTGGATGGATGCTGCTCACAGCACTGGTGTACGTATACGAATATTGCACAAAAAAATCTGATAGAATAGCATTCTCCTTTGCCCATTGCAGACTACCATTATGGCTGTGGAATTCGATGGTGGCGTTGTAATTGGCGCTGATTCCCGCACCAGTACTGGCGTTTATGTAGCCAACCGTGTTACCGACAAACTCACCCGCATTACGGATAAAATATATTGCTGTCGTAGTGGTTCCGCTGCTGATACCCAGGCCATAGCCGACATTGTGGCATACTCTCTGAACTATCATGAAAATCAGACTGGAGATGAACCATTAGTAGCAGAGGCTGCTTCGGAATTCCGCAATTACTGCTATAATTATCGGGATTCTTTGGTTGCGGGCATCATTGTTGCTGGCTGGGACAAAAAACGTGGCGGCCAGGTGTATTCCATTCCATTGGGTGGTATGTTGAAACGTGAAGCTGTGACCATTGGTGGTTCTGGTTCCAGTTATATTTACGGTTTCGTAAGAGAATTCTTCAAACCCAACATGAAGAAGGACGATTGCATTGAATTCGTTAAAAAGGGTAGGTAACATTAAAGGGCTGATGGGAATAAATATTATTTAAAACTGCTTTTTACCAAAAAAGAAAAATTTGGTAGCTAAACGATGTGTGACAACTGTTCAAAATTAACACCATTTTTAAAAACTTCGGTTTATAACTGGAAAGAGTGCTATAGATTAGATGATTCGAAAAACAACATCTACCTATTCCTCTTACACCATTTCAATCAAAAGTTTTTGGCCCCACCACCAATTATATACATAAACATTTGACATTAAAAAATGCATAGCTACGTAAATAACATGGATCATCGCCTCAAACACCTGTAACTAATTGGTATATCTTTCTTAAAAAGTCTATTTTTGTATTTTATTTTTGTTATTAAACTTTTTAAGTACACGTTTCATATTGAAATTTACAAAGTTGCGAGAGCAGAAATACCTACGAATCCGATTCTTACGCTTAAAAGATTAATGATTTTTTTTAAAGAAAGATCAATTCTCACCACATTTTTTTTAGTAAAAAAGTCTGGAATAATTTTTTGGCATACAAATTAAGTTCGGGAACAAAAAAATCTATGATATTTCTTATACATGCCTCCAAGTATACTTATCAACGTACATTCGACTTTATTTTATACATACATATGTAGGTGTCATAAAGAATCTTTCCTTTTAGAAAAAGTCTACAAGGGAACTACATAAAAAATGATTTTAAATAAAAGACTCCCAAAAAGGCACAGTTCTTATCCTATAGGAAACTACCTCTGAGGAAAATAATATATAAAAGAATGTATGCAGAATCGCTTCACCAAACAAAACGCCAGGGTCAAAAACTTTTCATGTAAATTAATGATGAGCCTACATATCTCATTGATATAATAAAAGCAAGTAATGCAATTGACGGGCAGACCAAAATATGGAACGCCCTTAGCAAATAGTTAAAGTTAGTTACAAATATAGGATATTCAACGCTACAATTCGCTTATGGAACAATTTCAGTGTAATATAACTATCTGACATCAAATGGCACGCGCGTATCAACTTGGCCGATTCAA
Source organism: Muscina levida (assembly GCA_964034835.1). Lineage (NCBI taxonomy): Eukaryota > Metazoa > Arthropoda > Insecta > Diptera > Muscidae > Muscina > Muscina levida. The sequence continues at coordinate 61,302,555 of OZ035884.1, read as the reverse complement.
CTTTATTTACCCCTTTACCGAGTAACCATATATAGTAGAAATCCTCTAAAAAACACAACTAAATGGTTCCATTGAAGAAAATATAAATTACTTTTTTGAGCATTCATTTAATTTGACTCCATACACATTAATAAGAAATGTTGGCATCTACCTATTAGTTAATATTCAGTGTGTTTTTTAAGCCTCTTAAAAGGTAACGCTCATTAGGTAAAGCACCACCATTTTTATTCAGGTAAAGCATGATCCAAAGATAACCCTTTTATACGATACACCTTAAAGCGAACTTATAATATTGTCCCTACAGCGCATAAATTTCTTTTAAATAAATATAGAGAATAGTCCTACACACTCATATTAAGTTATATTCATGCTAACATTAATAATCATTCTTTTGCTTTTTCAGCTGTAAGACATGCCATGTACCACGACGGTAGCTCTGGTGGCGTAGTACGTATTGGTATCATCACAGAAGAAGGTATTGAGCGTAAACTCTTCTTTAACACAGAATCTGGAGAATCTGTAGTTGTCGGCCAGTAGAACAACAATTAAAAATGGGTAGATTCCTACAAAATTGTCTAGATTTTCTTCATTTTTTACAAACTTTTAAAAATAAACCAAAATAAAAAAAGAAACTGGAAATGAAATAAATAAAAGGGAGCTTCAAAGAAGCTAAACTGAATATTTAAAACAGTTTTTTTTTATATTAAATTATATCGCTCGTTTGGTGCATAACTAAAAAAAACGATTCCGATATAAACGCGTTTAAAGTTTTCCATTTACTCCCACCTTCAGTGAAAGGGTAAATCAAATAACTCTCGAGCGGCTTGTATAAAAGATAATAATATAAAAACAAGTGACCTCAAAAATTTGTTCCCAAATTTGCATCGTATCTTTCCATTAATTCAATAAAGATATAGAAAGGAAAAAATTATTAAAATCTCAAATCTGGAAAGTGGAATGGCGAAATAAAACAGTTTTTTTGTGCTCCAGAAAAGTTGAAGAATAACACATAACTACTGTTTGCGTAGCAAATGTGCGGTAAAATAAATACGAAATAGGAGAAATAAAACACGAAAAGATTTCAGTTAAAAATTCAATTTAAAAGAAATAGTTTTATTCAGAGTACGTATTGGCTCGCTCTTTTCGGCTCTCGGCTCGCGAGCCAGGAGCCTCAAAAATACGAAAGAGCTCTTGGCTCGCGAGCTAGGAGCCACAAATTTCAAACGAGCTCTCGGCTCGCGAACTAATAGCCCAAATAAAGAGCTGGCTCGCGAGCCAAGATCCACAAAATTTTAAATGAGCTCTCGGCTCGCGAGCCGACAGCCCAAATAAAGAGCTGGCTCGCGAGCCAAGAGCTACAAAATTTCAAATGAGCTCTCGGCTCGCGAGTCAATAGCCCAAATAAAGAGCTGGCTCGCGAGCTAAGAGCCAAGAGCCCAAAAAGAGCCAGCTCGCGAGCCAAGAGCTCAAAAAAGAGCCAGCTCGAGAGCCCATTTGAAATTTTGTGGCGAAAAGTACATTAAAAGTACTTTTGGTACAAAAGTGTACTCTGGTACAAAAAAAGTACTTTGTGTCAAAAAGTACGCTAAAAGTACTTTTGGTACAAAAAAGTACTTTGTGCTTAAAAGTACATTAAAAGAGCTTTTTGGTACAAAAGTGTACTCTGGTACAAAAAAGTACTTTGTGTCAAAAAGTACATTAAAAGTACTTTTGGTACAAAAATTACTTTGTGCTGAAAAGTACATTAAAAGTACTTTTTGGTACAAAAGTGTACTCTAGTACAAAATAAAGTACTTTGTGTCAAAAAATCCGTTAAAAGTACTTTTGGTACAAAAAAAGTACTTTGTGCTGAAAAGTACATTAAAAGTACTTTTTGGTACAAAAGTGTACTCTGGTACAAAAAAAGTACTTTGTGTCAAAAAGTACGCTAAAAGTACTTTTGGTACAAAAAAGTACTTTGTGCTGAAAAGTACATTAAAGGTACTTTTTGGTACAAAAGTTTACTCTGGTACAAAAAAAGTACTTTGTGTCAAAAAGTACGTAAAAAGTACTTTTGGTACAAAAAAGAGCCAAGAGCTGGCTCTTTTTTGAGCTCTTGGCTCCTGGCTCGCGAGCCAGCTCTTTTTGGGCTCTTGGCTCTTAGCTCGCGAGCCAGCTCTTTTTGGGCTCTTGGCTCTTAGCTCGCGAGCCAGCTCTTTATTTGGGCTCTTGGCTCGCGAGCCGAGAGCTCATTTGAAATTTTGTGGCTCTTGGCTCGCGAGCCAGCTCTTTATTTGGGCTCTTGGCTCGCGAGCCGAGAGCTCATTTAAAATTTTGTGGCTCCTAGCTCGCGAGCTAAGAGCCAATTTTCAGGAAAAGAGAGGCTCGCGAGCGAGCCAATACGAACCCTGGTTTTATTTCCAATATTTTACCTTAAGGATAAGTATGTGTAGAATGGACGTTGTCTAGTTAACGAAACGAGATTAACTATAAAAATTTATGTATAGAGAACTCAAAAAGGAGATGGAGAAAGGCGGCCAACTCGTTACTTTAAAACGTAAAATTTAACTGACCCCAAAAAGGGTTGCCAACGAGCATGCGCCAAATCCCAGAAGGGGACCTTGTACAAGTGTTGTTTTTGGAATAAACAACTACATTTGCTACAACACAGACAAAAAGCTACTGGAGTTCTTAAATAAGTTTGTAACTATTGACTTTAAAAAAAAAACTAAATACTAAACAAACTTGTTTACCATATCGCATTTTAAATAAGGCGTTATTAAGATCTTAGTTGCTGGAGGTATACATTTATGATTAAAATAAAAATAATTAACAACTACAATCCCACTCATCCGCAAACTATTGGTCTATACCAAAAGAACCAAGTAGCCAGTGAACCACTGTTCAATTAAACAAGTAGTTGTCCTAGAAAGTTTGAGATAGTGGTATATTGCTTGCTTCTGGCGAATTTTCAAAATATAGCTTGTCTTATTTGTATCAATTAACTGGTTCCAGAATTAGTTTAACGAGACCCTACTGGGAAGCTAAACAGAATAACAACTACATGGATTTTTTTTATATAAATTATATTTTATTACATTTGAGCTTTATAAAAAACGTACAAACTATTACGAGTTCATAAAAAAGTATGTAAAACTATTGACTTTTAAAAACTAAACTTAAATCCATAATAATTTATCATATCACAATTTAAATTATGCTTTGTTTAGGTGGGAATAAATGTGTAGTTATCCACCCATCCACAAACTGTTAGTCTATATATGTATACATTAAAAATTAGTCACTGGTTCCTTTACAAAAAAAAATCTTAGAACTATTAATACTATAAGAACTGTGTTATTACATTATTAAAATAAATAAATTCATGTTGTGTTTAGAAATTAACAGGCATTCAGTTGAGACTTTGGCACTATGGAACTTTTCAGACATTGTTCTTTTTCCTCCTCTTGCTGTTGGTTTTGTGGCAGATCGCTAGCAACAGGATCTTCCAAACGGGATTGCCGTTTTTCTTTAAGATATTTACGATATTTATATATAATTTCTGGCGTCCACACTGCAATCACTAGCAGTAGCACAGCATTCTGGGCATGCAAACATAAAACATAGGAATCTGTGGCATCCCGTATCCAACCTAATAGTTGGCCAATAGTTATTACCAGAATACCTTTGGATATCATATTTAAACCTAGACCACCAGGTAGCTTATCAGGTTTACAGTGGTCGGAGATGGTGAGATTATTGTTGAGCACTGTGGCCGATTTAGTCATGCCAGTGAAAATCGACATTACAATGATGCTGGTAAGATCCATAGATTCGGCCAAAGCTGTAATCAAATAGAGAGAAATTTGTTTGAATGATTAAATGGCTGGAGGGAGAAGAATGTTTGTTAGTTTCTCTTACCTGCTCTAGATATAAGCAGACCCACTGTGCCTAGTAAAAATATAACACGATAAGGTATTTTCAATATATCTGTGATACAGGGCAATAATAGACGACAAATGATATCAGCACCAGCCATTATAGACATACAGGTGGCTATTGTTGGTGTGGTAAAGCCCACAGAGTACTGCAATGAGAAGGGCATAAAGTTAAAAATTTAGAAGATAACCTTATATTAATTAAGATAAGTTAAAAATGTGCTATTGTGAAAGAGAGAAACTTATCGATGGCTGAAAATGAAAAAGTCGTATTTCAATTGTTGTATACTTTACAGGAGGAGGAAAACAACTGAATAAAATCGGAGCGATTTTGTAAGCTATTTGTTAGGTAGGGATTTTGTTATAGTTTATTTTTATTTGGTGTCACACTAAAATTTCCGAATATCCATATTAAATTTGTATGTTGTTTGTGAAGAAGATAAACTAGACTGTCCAGACTAGTTGCGCACTAGTTTCATCTCCTACTAGAACCCTACATTGACTTCATTACTTAGGTGCTTAAACACTTCTCCCATTCCTTCACAATTTGTGCAGCACTACACCTATTTGTATTTGAAAATATTTACCTGTAAAAAGCTTGGAAACAGCATGGTAAACTGTATGGTCGATGTATATACCAAAGCCATGCCCACAATAATACTCAAAAATACAGGATCTTTTAGTAACTCCAAATCCATGGCCTGCATTAGTCGTTGGCATACGTTACTGCATATGCCATGACTACACGACGCTGAATCATCACCATGACCCTTTTGTGCTATGGGTGTAGTTGTGTCTTGGTAAACACTATTCTGTTTATGGGAGGATAACAAAGAAATTCTCTGTGATTTGTGTTGTTTATCCATTGCACAATCATTGGCATTGTTAACAATTTTAATTTCCATAACAGCAGAATCATCTGGCGGCGATTTGTTTGCACCAGCCAACATTAATGTGAAATGTTTACGATTATTGTGCTTAATGCCTGAGGATGCGGGAGCTAATGGCTTTAAGAGGAGTGCTCCAATAAGCTGTAAATGCAATTAAAAAACAATAAGGGAGTTGTTTATTAATGCCATGTTGTAAATATTGAATGTCTCAAACTTACACCACACAGCGAAAGAGATGACATTGATAAAACGGCTGCACGAAAACCATAATGATCCAAAAACAAACGAACCATATGGGGTATAAAAACTTGGCCCAGACCAGCACCAGCCAAAGAAACGCCAACAGCACGACCACGTTTGGTGGTGAAATAAGAGTTAATAGCCATAAAAGTGGAGGGAGCTATTAAACCCAAGCCCATGCCCACCTGAAATAATTAATGTACAAATATTGTAATTTCAAACATAAAAATTACCAGCAACTTTAAATTTACTTACAAAAAAGCTGTAACCCACAATAAAATGCCATCCCTCTGTGGCAAAGGCGCATAACATCAAACCAAACGAGACCATTACACATCCGGTGGCAGCAACGTTACGTGGTTTAAAACTTTTTATGGCCGGTCCTATGAAGAGACCCGAAAAATTCAAAGCCAGAGAGTTGAGATTTGTTATTAGAGCAGCTGTAGATGTTTCCAGCTGCATTTCTCTCAACTGGGAACCAAAAAGTAAACCAAACACCGATAATATTGATTGATTTGTCATCTAAGAGTAAAGCAAAGGAAATAAGACCGTTATTAGGTGTTGAATTCAAATTAAATTTTTTCTCAATGACTTACATTAATTAAGGCTACTGCAGCCACTACTATCCAGCCCCAGCCACCATCTGGTGGTATTATAGAAGCGGGACTACTATCCATTGTAAAGCGGTGATCTGGAAATTAAGCAAAATATATTCGCATAAGTTTATATTTGGAAGGGGAGGATTTTTTTTTCTAATTAAGGGCTATGTAGTTTTTATATGAAATTAAATTTTTAGCAGTCGTATTAATATATTCATGCATATTAACTAAGCCATAGTGCGCAGTGATTAAAAATTAAATATAGTATCATTTTATAAGCAAAAAATTTACTGATGATATTTTTGTGGTGGGCATATTTTTATTGAAAAAAAAACAACACCATTTCCATTTGAAATTAATAAAAAAAACAAAGAAATTGAAATTCAAAAATTATATTTGATTTTCAAACATTTCATTTGAACTTCAAAACTCGACAATTGATATTCAAAAATTCCATTTGTAATTTAAACACACATTAATTAAAATTCAAATTGTCCATTTTTAAATTTCCAGATACAAAAATTTATAAATTGATATTTATAACTCGTAAATTGAATTTCGAAATCCACCAATTGAAATTCAAAATCCGTAAATAGAAGTTTTGAACTCAAAATTCGTCAATTGAAATTCAAATCTCATTCAAATGAAATTCAAAACTCATTCAATTGCAGTATTTTGAAATTCAATTTATATTTTTAGAGTTTTATATGGACAATTTGAATTTAAATTGATGTCTTCTGAATTTCAATTGGAATTTTTGAATATAAATTGACAAGTTTTGAATTTTAATTAGAAAAACAAAAGTTTTTTTAAAATAAATTTTTTACTCAAAATACTTCGAAAACTGTTTAATCACATTGTTAACTAGTATGCAAAATTTAAAATCCTTAATTTGTATGATATAATAATTTGAAAGGCTTTTAGACCAGTACATAAATTTTATAAACATAGGGAAATATGAATAAACCATTTGTAAATTTCACCTAGTTATAAAATTAACCTGCAATTTTAATTATCGAGGATAAGCAAACATCTTAAATTCCATGCGTTTGGTAAACACGGGACAAATAGAAAATAAAATAGCAAATTGCGACAAATTTTTGGGGGTGAATGATTTTTTTTGCAGCATGAAAGGCTTTGGAACAGATCCCTCATTGGCAAAAATGTATTTCTATGGCCTGATGATTTTTAAGTTTGAAATAGAATGAATTTTGTACATTGTTGTGCATTTTACAAAAAATAAATCGATTTTTTAGATGTGTATGTTTTTTAAACTACGTTTTATATGCTGGCGCCATCTCTTGGAGTAAAATGTGACAGCCAAACTCGAAGCAATCCTTGACACAAACCTAAAATATGCAAAATAATATGCAAAATAAAGTAGCCAAAATAATCGTGGAATAATCGAATTTCATGTTTGGTCTATAACACTATGTCACAAAATTTCAAAAGTTTCTGTATCCAGGACATTTAATAATTGATTTTAATGGAAAATTTCACGCTGAATTCAAATCTGTTCTCAGATATAGAATGAATTTAGAACAGTTTTTTAAATATCGTCAAATTTTCATTTTTAGTGTTTTGAAAAAAGGTAGGTCTACTAAAATTTAATTTTCCCTGATTTTAGTCCACTGATGTTTGCAAACTGTGACGAAAATAAAAGATAATAAAATTTTTTTTAAAAAAACGATAGCTGTTTAAAATCAAATCATAAATGACGAAGTTATGGCACTTCAAAGTTCGATTTTTGTAAAACTTTTGTTGAAAATTTTTTGCCCCTGGTCAACAAAATCTTTTATTTTCGTCACAGGTTGCAAACATCGGTGAACTAAAAAAAAGAAAATGGAATTTTAGTAGACCTACATTTTTTCAAAACACTAAAAATGAAAATTTGACGATATCTCAAAAACCGTTCTACCTTTTACATATCTAAGAGCAGATTTAATTCAGCATGAAATTTTACATAAGGATCAACTATTTAGAAGCCGGGATCAAAAATTTGTTGCATTGACGGACTCGACGGTTTTATCATAATTCGGACACGAGGAATCGAACTGCATCATTAGTTTTTTAGTTACAATGACGGTTTCATCCTTATTATACCATCACCCGTAGGGATGAAGGTATATATCATTTGATACGACCCAAAAGTGTAACACATAGAAGGAGTCACTTTAGACCCTAGGTTTCTTTGAACCAAATTCGATTCATGACTTTTTAAGTTGTTTGAGCCATGTCCGTCTGTCTGTCTGTCTGTCTGTCTGTCTGTCTGTCTGTCTGTCTGTCGGGTGGCTGTCCGGCTGGTTCGCACGATAACTTTCGAAAGACGCAACCAAATGTTTTGAAATTTTGCACGAGTTATTATTTTCTCAAAACTACTTACGGTATTGCAAATGGGCTACATGGCCCCGCCCCTTCTGGTACCTCCCATACAAATACATCATTCCGCCCACTTTAGAAATCGAGTAATAATATCAATACACCCTAAGGGATCGTCCCCAAATTCTGTATTTAGTAAAGCTATAACAGGATAAAGTTTTGGAAAAAATTTTGAAAGCCTAGCCACGACCCTTCTGGTACCTCCCATACAAATCTACCTTTCCGCCCACTATAGAGATGGAGAAATAATATCTATAAATTAAACGTGATCGTACCCAAATTTTATTTTGAGTAAAGCTATAACAAGATAAAGTTTTAGAGAAAAAAATTGGAAGTCTATTCACGCCCCATCTGGTACCTCCCATACACATCTGGTACCGCCCACTTTAGAAATCGATTAATATTATTAAAAGACCTAACGCGATCGTGCCCAAATTCTGTATTTGGTAAAGTTTAAGCAGGATAAAGTTTTGGAGAAAAAATCTGGAAGTCTAGACACGCCCCTTCTGGTTCCTCCCATACAAATGTACCACTCCGCCCACTTTAGAAATAGGGTAATAATATCAATACACTCGACACGATCGTGCCCAAATTCTGTATTTTGTTATATTATAACAGGACAAAGTTTTGGAGAAAAAATTGGAAGTCTAGACACGCCCCTTATGGTACCTCCCATACAAATGTACCTTTCCGCCCACTTTTGGGATGTAGTAATAATATCAGTACACCCAACGCAATCGTGCGCAAATTCTGTATTTAGTAAAGCTATAACAGGATAAAGTTATGGAGAATAAATCTGGAGCCTAAACACACCCCTTCACGTACCTCCCATATAAATGTACCACTCCGCCCAATTTCGAAATCGAGTAATAATATCAATAAAATAGAAAATTATTTGTTTTACTGAGGGTAAGGGTAAATGTAAGTCGGGTTGCCCGACTGAAACTTTCTAACTGGTTTAAATTACAAATCGATTATTTTCAATAACTCAAGACTTAAACAATATATTATATTGGGTGATGGTATTTATCAGTCAGTTTAACTGACTGAAATTTCTGTACTGGTTTTTTTTTTTGTTTTTACTTTGAGTATTGTTTTAAGGGGTTAAATAGATTTTCCACAAGCTGGGTTTTCGGATAAGCGTGACTTATTTAAAACAACTTTGTCGAAGACGGCTTATCCAAAAATCCAACTATAGTCAGCGAAAAAACGATTTGAGTTCATAAAACATTTAACATTTCATTTAAGTACCAGCACATAAGAACCTGGGGTCTCCTGTTTGACCCCCACAGGGCCTCAGGGTCCCGGCGCTAACTTCAATTTTGATTTTCGCGTTTTAGTGCTTATTTAGGGCTCCCGTCCCTTATTCTGCACTTTTGCCAAACCATAATTTCCACAAAAATTAAAAAAATACACAAAAAAAACTTACAAAAGAAATAAAGGATACAAATCAAAACTAAGTCAAAATTAAATCCTACAAAACCAATTAAAAAATCTTCAAAGAACAAAACAAAACTATTTTATAAAATCATATCACATTTTCGGAAAACATTTAATGTTGTAAATTTTTGTTAAAATTGTTTGATTTTCGGCACCTTTTATTCGAAAACAAAAGTACAATTTCACATTATTATTAATTTTCCTATCTTAAAAGGTATCGTTTATCGTTTTTTTTTTAAGTTTTTACTTTGCAGCCAACAAATCGACAATTTGGCACGTCAATATGCCTTTTTATCACATATAATTTTTTCACATCCAAATTCGCCATATGAACCCGTTGATACCTCCGACCATAGTTTTGAGATTTAATGGGAAATTTGGGAAGAGATGCCATTTTTTTCTAGTTCCGCCGGGTAAAGTGCAATTTTACCCAATATACATATATGTAGCTTCAACTACATTGTGTCGTTGTTTATCACCTATAGGTACTTAAGTACCTGGGGAAGACGAACACACATACACTCCCCCCACTCGTGTTTTTGTTTTGTTTTATGCCAAACAGCAGCAGATTCTCTGTAAGATTGTCGCCGCAACCTTTTTGTCTTTGTGGTGTACGGAATTGAAAATATGCTTTGTAATCGGATCAAAGCAGAGTAAACAAACAAATCCGAAACGTATTAAATTTAATGAACGTCTGTGTATAATAAAGTGTATAAATAGTAATACTGAATTCTAGATTACTTACACACACCTCTGCCCAATTCAAATCGTACTACACTTTGTTGCCAACTACAGCCTTTCGAGTAGTATTTTGATTTATCACTATCACTGCAACAATAACACGTTCATTGATTTTTTTTAGTTTCTCTCAGAGCAATTTTAAAACTTTTGGCAATTTTGTAAAACAATTGAAAACAAAGCAGCCTACGTAATTTTTGCGTAGTAGGAAGCAGATGTTTTTCTTCGAGTCATCTGGTCGTATCGTCGTTTAGTTTTAAATCATATTGGACATAACCATCACTATGCCACACAAAATACGACTGCCTGTGATGTTGTTTATTGTTACATTTATACATTTTATTTTTGACATAAGCTATTGAAGCTTACCACGCTTATCTACACTCAGCTGTTTGTGGTGTAATTGTGTGGACAGTACCACAATACAAACGGAAGTTGTGGTGCGTTATTTACCGTCACAGATACCGAATACAGTATGTACTGTATGAACAGTACTAAACTGACACTTGAGTTTAACCGGTCTATTCTGAAGTGGTTACAATAGTCACCACGGTTACAATAGACTACTTTGGTTACAAAATCAAAAAATCGGTATTCCGAATCCTTGTTACCGTGACAATTGTTACAAAAATTGTTACCTGCCAAACAGGAGGTAACAATGTAGTTTCAGCTCTTTGGAATAATATTTTGAGATGTAAAAACAAAATTTAAATTATTGAAGTCGTGGGTAAAACACTTTTAGCCCTTTTTGCTACGAAAATGTAGTGGCAAAATGTGTGGAAAAGGAACAACCGCCAAGAAACCTGTGGGACGGCTGTGACCAATTCTCCATGACGCAGTATTTGCCCAACATTTTCGACTGTCCACTTAACTGGGGTATGTGTCGTCTCCTTAAGCTCAGTCATATGTGTATAAATATCTAAAAATTAAAAATATGTTTACTTTTCTCTGTGTTGTGTTTTCATTTTTTGTTTTTTAAATTCAAAAATTATCTAAAATTGTCAATAATTTATATTTCACCACAAGGTGAACTTTTCCTTGTTACTAAATTACGAGAATACCCGTAACAAGAATTGGTTTCAAAATTGTAACAAATTTACAGAGACAAATTTTTGTAACCAAATTATTAGAATAGGGCCGTAAATAGAAGAAATCTATTTTTATTGTATTATTTTATTTTCTTGTGGTAATACATATTGGGTTTATTAGGCTCTGTCTGGGGAAAAATGTTACTCTCTCCCAAATAGCCTTTAACACAAGAAACCGGGCAAAGCGGGCACAGGGGCCTGTAGGGGTAAAGAGCCCTACTTTTAATTCAGACACGGATAAGTATGTAATGGCTAAGTAAATCAGGTAATTCCTGCGAATTTTTCATAACTGATATAAAACTTCCAAAAATCAACCAATCATTAAATTGTTTTTGTTACATAACACAGTGCTAAATTTTTCAGCTCATTGATTTGGGACTCAATTCTGAGAATAGCTCGTGAAAATAGCCCCAAAAATAAGAACTTCTGCATATTCGATTTGACAAGCTGGCTGCAGTAATAATACAATGTTTTTTACTCAAGGTGGATTTTGAGCTATTTTTTTAAGTTTAAGGACACGAGCTTAGGTTTTCCTTTTAAAGATATTTCATTTTGTGCTTGTGTTTGAGATTTATGATTTTAATTTGTGATAAGTGCAGTTATTGTTGCCTTTATAAGAACGAAAACGTGATTTCGTTTCTTTCGTAAAAAAAAAACTAAAATATACTCCTCTTCGAACACTCAAATCGTAGATGAAATACGGCAATTTATTTCTTAGGCGGTGCGAAAACATTTTGTGTGTGAACGGTTGTCGACAACACGAATGTCATAGCAATTCGCTATCAATAACACTCCTCACATACAAATTTTTCTACAAATTCCTTATGTCTGAATGCGCTTTTACACTTACTTTTGTATTTACTTACGTATGAGTAATAAATAAAATTCCACATAACTCATACGCTCTGACATGGGTAAACTTTATATCGTCACATAATATGCTATGACCTTAATAAATAAATTGCCGAAGACTTTGCGACACCATAATGTTTAACCCACAATAGTTCGGAAAAAAGTTTTTTACCTTAAATTAAACTATATATTATGAAATGAATACGGGGGATAAAATTCAAATTTAAAAAAATCTTCAAATTTAAATTTTTACTTTATTTTAGAAATTTTTGCAGAATTTATATATTTTTTATATACATATACAATATTTTTTTGTAATATTTAAATTAAGTAATTTATTTCTTTATTATTTTTTTTGCGATAACAAATTGCTTTGACATTTTGTTCAATCGACAAAACATTTATATCGATGGCTTAATGTAGAAAAGGCGTATCTTAATTTATTATACTTTATAGGAGGAGGGAAAAAACTAAAAAAAATAAATAAAAGGACTGCTTTTAAATTGTCTAACATAAATAGATTTTGTTTTGTACAAAACATGTATTTGATGGCGCCCTACAATAATATGCAAAAACGCGATACGCCCGCGATGCGAAATACGCCCTATCTATATTAAGCCATCGATATGTAGAATTTTATCGTAGAAAAGATAAAATCGTTAACAGATCAAAACGATTACTTGGCATCGAAAAATATTATTTTCACAACTCTAGTGGTCCCATTAACCTCAATGTTGCCATATCAAAAGTCTAATAATTGAAATACATTTGCTCACACTGTAAGAAATTTCATTGGTATCCAGAGCAATTATTGTCACTTCCGGAAAACATCAAGATATTAATGCAATACTCGTCTTAAAAAACTAGATAATCTTTATTAATGGGAACTTTGATAATAAATGTTATTATTATTTTATCTAATTTGTTAATTGATTTATAAAATTTTTACGAAAAGTTGATAAGATGTTTTAATTCCGTAAATATTATTTACTCTCTCAAAATATAAAAAATTCTTGACAGTAATAAAAATTTACTTTCGTTTAGCTTTCCTACAATACGCCCTCTTTCTTTCTCCATACATCGTCGAAACTTTCATAATTTGTGTTTTTTTTATCAACGTTTGTATTATATTCTCAAACCAGAATACTGGCATTAAAGTTCAAAATTCATTAAACTGGTTGAGCGAAACCAGTTCAAACCAGACATAAAAACTGGAAATAAATAACTATAATAATTTACTTAAGATTGATTGAAATCAGTACATCTGCCAATTAAATTTCAATACATGCTTCACTTTATATTGAGCTTTTGTTTTGTTTTCATCGCAGCATTGTAAGGCACAGACAGACCGAGCAAAACAAACACCGGCCTACTATGTCTGTATATTGAAATTAGTATTAAACCCTAATGACCGTTATCAATATTTTCGTTATTAAATATAGCAAAATAGCATGTTTAGCATGATCTAGTCAGAATTGGTGTTGTGATAATCGGCTTTGTTTAAAAAAAAAAAAATTATAAAGAAACACACAACAATAAAGTCATAATCTTAAGAGGCGAAGTCGAAGGCTCATCTTGAAACCGCTTTAAACCGGTTTGGAGGAAAAAATCTGCTTTAAATCCCCCGTATTATCAGTCAATTATAGATTATATTTTTTTTCCTTTCACAATGATTTAATGGCATTTTGTACGAGATATACATACATATGTCCGATCGTGTCTCATTGACGTTGTTTATGTGATATTTTCGTGAATCTAGAAATTGAAATTGGTGGCACCCTAAAAAAATTAGGCTACAGACAGTGAATCCGGTAATTTCTGGAATGTTAAAAATTTGTTTATTAATGGAATTTTTTCACATCACATTTGTTAATTTTTCAATTTATATGAATTCAAAAGCATACGAATTTTATTAGATGTCACTGGGGTCACGATGAGATGTTTTGGAACATTTGGTTATTTGGAAAGTTCAAAAATATGCGTAGAATAATTTTTTTAGGCGCAATTGAGTGAATCGTATGTGTTACTGGAAACAGACGTGTTTTTACTTATTTTCCTTTTTCAAAAATCTGACATATACTGGTTTATGCAAAACGACCTTTAATGAACTGTGTTTTTTTTTAATAAAATAAATAAAAACGTGACACAAAAGTTGCAAACAAAACAGAAGTTAAATTCTTAGAAGGTGTGTATGGACTGCTTGCAGATTAAGATTTTTAATCTATATGTTATTGATAACTTTTGGGGGAAAATTCCGCAGATGTTAACGTTTGTGTGGATGTATCATTACTTTAAGGCAACAACACAAATAATATGTAAATCATATCTATGATCAAATGATAATGCCCTGCACTTTGGGGAGGATGCCATCGTAATTTTCACGGGCATAGCTCAGGCAGAAACAGCGGTCATTAGAATAGTAGTAGCGAATATTTAGTATCGTGGGATTTTGAGCGGCAATATTCATAAACTAACAGATAGCGAGACATTGCATGGTTACTCTCACATGGGTTTTAGAACAAGGGGATATATATGGCAACCAAAGGGCCGAAACATTAGCAAGTTCCGCCGCCAATATGAACTCGGGCGAAGTTTACGGTCATATTGGTATTCCTCTCATAAGGGGGAAACTACATAATTGCGGGGAACTTAAAACTCACTTCTATGAACAGATGTGTGAAAAACCCACTTGCACAGCGACGAAACAGATTTGGCTTTCGATGAATATACAGAAAACACAATTTGCGCGGAATCTATCTTAAATTAACATTAATAAAGGAACATCATAGCTATCATAACCGGTCACTAGCGCCCCTTCAAAGTTGAAACGTCCCTTCAACGAAACGCCTTGAGAACAAATTGTGCGAAAATTTGGAAATTTAACACGGCTGAATAACCAGACGTCCTAAAAGAAGTATAAACTTTAAAAATTTAACAATTTTCTATCTTACATACGATTTTTTCTTCTTTTATAGACAGTTGATAAATATTATTGTATGTAATTTTTTTCTTGTAGAAGATGTTATTTAGCCATGTTCTGAAGCGATTAGGTTTGAAAATAGAGCAAAATCGGTAGAAATGTATTAAAAAGTATTACCTATTTACCGATTTTGTTCTGTTTTTAAACCGAATTGTTTTCCAGAACATGGTTGATTATATCCGATACATACTATAGTGAGTGATTTGTAAAGCCAAGTTCCCGTGCCAACTCCAAATCCCATGTTTTTAGATTTGATATGCGTTTCAGCTGTTTGGTCTTTTGTCGAATCAAGTAAGTTTCTGATTTCTCTCAATAAAGTTGATCCGGCAACCATCATTTTCGTTGCTTGTTTACATTTATCGGAAAAATGCCGAACAACATGGACGAACAAAAAATTTAAATTTTTGCCAAAATATTAAAAAATAATTATTCCAATTAGTTAAAAGCAATCGCGATTCGTGGAATACTGCCACCGAAGCAATGTGAATAGATTTGTGGCAGGAAAATATTGCAGGACAACAGCTGACTATATGCGCAACTGAAGTGTAAAACCACCTTTTAGCATTTCGCATATTTAGCTCATAATGCAAAATGTTTTTTGGTGTAAAAAGGATATAACAAAGCCTAGTTCCCATGGCGACCCTAAATCCCATGTTTTTTGATGTTTTCATATGCATTTCAGTTGTTTTGTCTTTTGTCGAATCAATGGAATATGACAACAATTTAAGGCTCGAATTATCGAATTTGAATCGGGACCGGTCGTGGCAAAGTAGTTAGAACACGCGACTACCATGCGGAGGATCCGTGGTTCGATTCCCGGGCCCAGTCATCTACATTTTTTCTTTCATTTCTGGCCCCTCGATGTTGTCGTCACCAACTTCGAAGTATAATGTCGAGTCAATCGGCATGTCTAGTAAAAGCTTTTCAAACAGCGACGTTTGCATTCATCGATTAGAAAAAGGTGCCTTTTTTGTGAATCTAAATGCCACTTTAAACTGGTAGACTTGTCTGGGAGACAAAAAATCTGTGTCAACATCTGTCTTCCTTTTAACATTACAGACGTTTCTGTCGATGTTTCATTTTTCACCAGCAGTCAACATGAGCGGTGTAGCGGTCCATGTCTAATATTTGTATATTTATATTTATAACATTTAGGACAACACTTTTTAAAGTTAATTTTCAAAATATTTCTTTATTTGACTTTATTTCTTACATTTTCATCACGATAACAATTTTTAAATTTTTTATTTTGAAAATTTTCTTTGAAACAAAAAAAATGTCTGTCGAAAATGTCCCTACATTATCAGACATGTCTGTCCAGCTTTATGAAAATCAAAATCGTTTTGATTTTTTACAGACAAGTTTGAGCAGACCGAATACTTTGCCCCAAACTAGGTGATAAGTCTAAGCAGACATTACAGACTTGTATGCTAGTGTAAAGTGGACTTTAAATCGAAAGCGTGTTAATTCGCAACAACGCGAGAAGCTATCCCATACCTCATTCATGGAGTGTAAAGGGAAAGAAATTCGGCTCGACACATTTTACGCCACCATTTCTATACTGAACATAAATGAAAAACCATTCCGAAATTTGACATTCAATGAGTTTGAAGTGATTTTCAAAATTCATGGATCAGACCTAAATTTATTTAATTTGCTAGATAATTTTGTCTGTGGTCTGTTGTCGACCGACAATAATGATACAGCAATTTGTTATCGACAACTTTTTTCGCTACTACTATAATTTAAATACTATGGTAAAACGAAAAATCATCCGGAAATTTAATATTCAATCCGCGGAAGAATTTTGTGTGTGCTTGGAATGTCAAAGCACTTATTGTCGACAACTATTCCGGAAGATAAATTCGCCGAAAGATTTATGCCCGAATGCGCCTTTATCTTCCGGATGTATTATCAATCCATACAAAAATACCACGACGCCCTACAGACAACCAGTCACGTATAAGATAAGTAGATTCAGCCGGTAAAGATTGCATGCATTTGGGAATTTTTGTGAATTTGGTTTTGCACTTGATTCTGTTTTGTTTATTTCATCTATAATTGAAGACGCAATTGAAAATTGCATCAATTTTGGAATCTACCTTATTATATATATATATATATATATATGTACGTACCAGCTGATTTTGACAGTTGATATCTTAAACAATGATATTTTTAAAAACTGAATTTTCTCATAACGGTCGAATTTCTGCACTACAAACGTAAATATTGGTTAACATAGTTACCTTCGAAATCATTAAGGTAACGAAAAAACACGTGGGATTTCAAATAACGCATTCGCTTATATCAGGTATACACTGAGCAGTATTTTGGCTACAAAATAATTCTATTTGAAATTCATCTGATTATTGTGTCAGATGTCAATATCATTGCATTTCCAAATCATGTTCTGTGGGGGAATTTTTTCGATAATCTCTTTGATCAAGTATTTGAGCAGTTTTTTTGTAACGAAATATTTCTATAGAAACTTGTCAAAACCATTTCAATTTCAGTGGGAATTTTTTTTGTTTGATCAAAATCTACCATCTTTAGCAATTTGCCATAACTTAAACTATTAACAACAGGAATGTTTTGATGATGAAATTCTAATCCGAAATAATCACAAGAAAACCTCAATCTCATTCATACTCACGTTCCTTAGTTGCGTCAAATTAGTTAACTTATTAGTATTAGCACTTTTTCACTTTTGTTTGTTTACAAATTCTTTTACAATGTTTGTTTTACATAAAATTTTTAATTGTTGTTTTAATTTGCTTTAGATTTTTTGTATTTAGGGTTGAAAAAATTGTCATTATCAGCACTTTGCATGTGTTTATTTTCGTATGGACTCGGCGGCGTGACTTTTGTATTAAAGTTACGAATGTCAATCGTTGCGGACTATCAAAATCTGTCTGAAGTATAGCTAGAACATCACTTGGGGTTTTTATACGCTTTGAGAACAGATATAGCTGAGGTAAAATTTCACACAGAATCTATGAGAGATTTGAGTTCGTTGATATTATGAGTTAACATTTGCGCAAGATTTCGAGTGAATATTATATAGAGAATCGCGTTATCTCGCTTTTGAGAATACTCAAATAATTGGTTTAGATGTATAGAGATTTTAACACTAGTCCACATATAATGAAGTAAAAAAAAATATCACAATCATGTGTAATTTTATAATTTTTATCGGCATTCAGCAGGGAAACCTTGTTTTTCGTATAACATCCGCGACTGTCCACGATCGACGACACATCGATTTTGTTTGTGCGATTAATTAATGTCTTCTGACTTTTCCTTAACAATTTGATATCTCTAAAATGTGAATCACATGTAGTGAGACTAACGGTCTAATGTCATTTTAATAAAAATATTTATAAAAAAGAACTGTATATTCTCTGTATTCTAAAATGCCAAGAAATAATTCTAGGGGCACTGATGTCATTTTGAAGATAATTTTTAAAAGAAGAACAGTATTCAAGAGTAGATGCCCTATGTCACACTTTATTCTAAATTGCCAAGAAATAAAGCTAGGGGCACTGATATCACTGTTTTTTTTTCTGACTCAATCTTTAAGTAAAAACTAATGCCTTTGCTAAAATGTTGACTCAACATTGGAGTGAAAATAATGGGGGAAGTGGGGATAACCAAAAACTCTCTGCGGTGGTTCGAAAGCAGCTCACAACGTCCAATACATCATGTATATCCCGAACAATACTTCTAAACATCTGTTAAGTGGTAAAAAAGTTACTGAAGCTCAACACACTCTTATCGTAGTGGATAGGGTAGGTTATGATGACTTTATAAGCCACTCTCATTATATAAACGATTTATTATGAAAACACAAGAAACACCCAAATATTTACGATCCCCAAAAACGTTATAAGAGCTACTATTTAAGGTAATGTTCCTGGAATACTCGTCATCTTTATAGAGATGGTGCCTCTATCTAATTGTCCTTGACAAATATAAGGCTGACATTATCACCATACAGGAACTGTGATGAACCGTTTAGGGAGGCATACGACGAAAAACCTTTTTATTATTTACAGCTGCCACGAAAAAAAGACACACATTTAGATGTTAATTCATAGCTAGTGACGTATAAGCGACCACATTAAGGCTATATTTTTATATCATTCTGATTTCGTAGATAATTCGTCACACCAAGCTTAGCTGTCATCGCTTTTACCTGGTTCATCCAACGAAGTTTTTGGTCACCCGAAGCATTTTTATCTATTCGGTCAACGTGCCAAGCCAGCGCATTCCGTCTATTTTAACGCGCTTGGCTACGTCGATGTCGTTGTAAAGCTCATACAGCACATGGTTTATTCGACGTAGGTACTCTCCGTTAATGATGAAGGGTCCAAATATTGTGCGAAGTATTTTTTTCTCGCAGACTCCCAGGATAGATTGATCCGCTTGTGTCATTATCGATGATAGAACAAGTCAGGTAGGATCAGTGTCTGGTACAGTTGAAACTTTGTTCTTTGGGAGAGGACTTTGTCATTAAATCGATTGCTTATGGCATAGTAGCAGCGGATCAATATCTGTCTCTTGATTTCCGAGCTGACATTTTATTTCATATTTTTATGTCATCGGCATACGCCAGCAGCATGTGACATGTTACAGATGGTATCAACCCAGTTACTTGCAGCTTTCCACATGATTATCTCCATTACGATGTTAAAGAGACCGTATGACAGAATATAGCCTTGTCCAAAGCCTTGTTTTTTAGATAATGGATCAACATATATACATGATGAATTTCATATCAAAACCGATATTCATTGAACCCGACCCTCTCAGATTTCAATGAAATTTTGCATACAGTTAGATTTTACCTATAGAAACACAACCTCATTTTTAGAAATTGCATTTTTGAAAATAGGTGGGCGTGGCAAGGTATCGAAATATTCGAAAAATTACGGTAATAGGTACTTTTAAGCTGTGATTACTATGGGATGACTCAATCGAATTGAAAGATCTTGGTGCCATTAGAAAGGTATATAAGCCAGCTTTCGAAAACATGCACTGTAAAAATTTTATATTACACTGAAAAAATTTTTGTGCCAAAAATAAAAGTTTAAACTTGGAAAACACTTCGAAAATCGTCTTTTTTTTTCAAAAAAAAATATTTTTAGATAGGTCTATTTAATATATATAACATATCCAAAAACTAAAATGGGGTTTTTCTTTTTTTTTTAATTTTTAAAATTTTTTCTCTTTAAACTTCCTTGTTCTAATAGATTAGAACAAGAATCGTATTATAAATATTTCAGACACCACCAAAAATATGGACTTAACCTTGATAAATTTTGCGCAAGAAATACTGTTGACTTTCGGAATATTTGCTAACATTTAGTAAAGTTTTATCTAAAGGTATAAAAGAATGGAAGTTTTGAGTTCCTGTAATAGTATTAGCATTTTTATACCCTGAAAATAGCTCTTCTTTTGTTTTGTTGTGGTCGTCAGCGTCTGAATAAGCAACTTCTTGGGAGGTCTTACAAGTTTGTGAAGCCCAATGATAAAGGTCCTTCGCCATTTGAATGAGTCACTTTAGACCCTAGGTTTTTTTTGAACCAAATTTGATTCATGACTTTTTAAATCGTTTTGAGCCATGTTCGTCTTTCTGTCTGTCTGGCTATCCGGCCGGTGCGCACGATTACTTTCAAAAGACGAAACCAAATGTTTCGAAATTTTGCACGAGTTAATATTTTCTCAAAACTACTTACGGTATTGCAAATGGGCTACATGTCCCCGTCAGTTCTGGTACCTCCCATACAAATACATCATTCCGCCCACTTTTGAAATCGAGTAATAATTTCAATACACCTAACGGGATCGTACCCAAATTCTGTATTTAGTAAAGCTATAACAGGAAAAAGTTTTTGAAAGAAAAATTAAAAGTCTAGTCACGCCCCTTCTGGTACCTCCCACACAAATGTACCTTTTCGCCCACTTTAGAGATGCAGCAATAATATCAATAAAACCAACGCGATCTTGAGTACGATTCTTTATTTAGTAAAGCTATAGCAGGATAGAGTTTTGGAGAAAAAACTGGAAGTCTAGCCACACCCCATCTGGTAACTTCCATACCCATCTGGTACCGCTTACTTTAGAAATCGATTAATATTATTCTATGTAAATGTAAATGTAAATTTCATTAAAATCTGAGGGGGTCGGGTTCAAAATGTCCCTTTTTTATAGGTTTTGATATGAAATTCATCACATATATAAATGATCAGCCCCGAATTCTGAGTCGATTTAAAGATGCCGTCCGTCTGTACCCGCGATTACAGTTTAGCTCTAAGCGGAGGTTTAGTTCTCAGATAAGTAAGATCGGACAAAAACTAAACTCACCTCCCAAAAATACTCCAGCTCATATAAAAAATTTAAGATCAGTTTTTTTATTTAAATTTTTATAAATGGTGAGGGTGTCTGAGCTTCTTTATAGTTTTAATTATATAATGTCATTAATAAGTGCCTTCGTCATGCCTCAGGAGAAAGCAGGGCTAGGGTAACATTTTTGTTTAAAAGTACCAAATGTCGGAATTCAAGCCGAAGTATATTGATAAAACGCGCCTTCTTTGCAGTATTCCGCGTAAGTTTTAAATATTTTTTTTTTTCAACATTTGAGTAATGCAGTGCAACCACATTCACACTTTGTTGTTGCATTCTGGGCAATGCATTAATCACTATTAATAAATGTGTTTCAGAAGTGAATTTTGTTTTTGTTTCATGTAAAGTACACTGAAGACAAGCAGTGTGTTTTTCTTTCTGTGTGGGTTTTGAAAACAATATACAGTATGTAACGGATATAAGAACATTTCTTATAAGTAAAAACCGCATATAAAAATGATTCCCAAAAACACAATTTTTTTTTCAGAAAAGCCATAGTTTTACTTCAAATAGTTTATTCGTAGTGTTCAACGAAGGTTACAAATAAGAAAATTAATACAATAAACAATAATTCCTTATAAGAAAAAATTAGACATATTAGATAGAATTTTGTGGTGTTTCTTATATCCGTCACCTACTGTAATAGGCCATTCACACTGCCGGCAAAATTAAGTGAATGAAGTGTTTCATGTTGTTTCGCCCCACTTGCTAATATTAACAGTGATTTATACAAATCAACTGTTAAATGAGAAATGGAATTCATGTCCGATGATTGGAATTTTAGTATTCAAAGTCCCAGCGATGCATGTGTGTGCACCAACTACAGCGGGATTTTACCTATCACTTACGAGGTCTAGTCAAGTGTGCTATTAGAGAGACTAAAGATCAACTTAACGAACCTGATTGGAGCCTATCAGTATGGTTTTAAAACTTATAAATCCACGACTGACCAGATATTTATACTACGGGATGCCAATGACACAACGAACAAAGAGTCTAAGACATTAGTTGGACGAGGCGACTTGTCTTTGCGATATTTCTTAAATTTTTTTATGTCTCTTTGTAAATTCGTTTGCGTTTAGACGAGGCGACTGAGTCGCAAGCAACTTTTTGGCATTTGATAGGCGTTGGGCAAAGGCATGAAAATTTTTAAAGAGAAACGTCAAAAAGTCGCCTGACTAGCACCTCTAATTCACAACCTCGTGTCTTGTCGCCCGTGTCGCAACTAAAAGTCGCAAAGAAGGATAATTGCTTAAAATGGACTTCTGTTTTAAGTTAATATTTTCTCAACCAATTGCCACTCCAGTATTATTAGTGACATTTTTAAAGAAGAATTTAAAAAGCGCAGGTTAATTTTTTATTTCTTTTTTGATATTAATCATTTTTAGATCACTGTGGTATAAAATTTCCGAGAGAGTGGAATGTTAATATAATTTTAATTCCATTGCCAGTGGGCGATTTAAAAATAAAAATTGAATTGAAATTTAAATGATTTTAAAATCGAAGTGGATTTTAAATTGAGGAAGTTTTTAATTTTTTCAAACCCCCGAGCGGAATTTTTAAATGCAATGTATAAAGTAAAAAAAGACTATATGTCCGATGAAATGCGAATCGTCTTATTGATATGTAAGCGAAATGCCTAAAAGATTTCGGAATTTAAACTTTTTGAAAGTTATTTGGTAGTTATCATGCATATTTATGTTTTAGGACATATTTTATAAAACAAACGTAAATAAAGCAATTTCAATTTAGTAAATTTTAAAAATATACAACTTTTGTCAACTCTGTCTTTGGCGTGTACAATGGTTGTGCTTTGTTGGTAATTTATACGCGCTTAGCCATACAAATGTTATCCTATATATGCTAACGGGGATAAAATTACATGCCAAGCTAAACGGGGATAAGTTGTTTTAAATAGTAGTAAAAAAAAATTGACCAAATTTTTTATTGCAGGCGTAAGCAAAAATAAACACAAAAAAGAGAACGTCAAATAAAATTATTTGCATTTGAATGATGTTTTTTCAATAAAATGTTTTTTTACGCTAGAAAAACAGTTCCAATTTGTGGCTTAAGGTCCCTGTGGAACATTAGATCATAAGAAGGGTCATTTGAATCGTTTTTATATTAATATTACAACATTTTTTGAAAATATCAAAAAAAAAATCAAACTACAATTAATGCAATGAATGAAAAGAAAACAACAAATATTTGACATAGATAACTGTGCTGCCAAGTAATTTCATTTTGTTAACGGCGAAGCGTTTTGTTGGTATCCTATACCGGACTCCTATATAGGAGTCTAATATGCACGACTAATATGTTGCTGCAATATGGAATTTATTTTTGTCTCATCAATATTAAAAAATTGTTGGTGACAGATACATGTAGGAAAAGGCAAAACTGTTATATTATACTGCAGAGAGCTACATTATATACATACGTCTGAGGATTCCAATAAAGAAATAATCTTTAATGTTCTTTCAGCCTTTGAATTACAAATGTGCTCTATTAATGTTGCACTATCTCTCTTACTTCTTTTTCTGATTGTATTATTGTACATGTTATTTTTTGTTATTATATTATTATTATTTAATCAAACTTTTAGGGACGGCCGTGGCATGATGATTACAACACGCGACTACCATGCGGGAGATCCCGGGTTCAACTCATGGCTCCAGTCATCTAAAAAAAAATTCTTTCATTTCCAGCCCCATCGATGTTGTCGACAGCAACATCGCAGTATAAGTGTCGAGTTAATCGGCATGTCTAGTAAAAGCTACTCAAACAGTGACGGATGCATTCGCCGATAATCTAAAGATAAAAAGCGTGTTAATTCACAACAACGGGAGAAGCATCCCATACCTCAATCATGGGGTGTGAAGGGAAATTAAGTAAGTATGTAGTACTCATGAAAGAAAATCATGGTAAGTTTTTTTGAAACAACTTACAAATATTCGGCTAAATGTAAATAAAAATTGAGAAACCTATTATTTAATTATATATTGAAACGAAGAATAGAAGTTATCGATGTTATGCGTTTTTTTTTTCCATTTCGGACAGTAACATTTCAACTTGCGGCATTGTCGTTTCAACTTTGATGCTAATAAACAGTGAATGAATGTTTCTTTGTCGTTACTATCTTCGTTTCGAAATAGAGAATACCGGTATATTGTCGATAAATACCAATAACGCCAACAGTGATGCCAAACTGTCGTTTTTATTTTGTTTTTAAATGACAACGCCAACTGGAATATTGCCGACTAATAAACAAATATAAATATAATATAAATAAACAAAGAATCATAGAAACTTATGTTCTTTCACATCGTAACATAAAAATGCAGTGCTCCTCCCAAAGCACTGTAATGTCAGTAAATAGTTAAATACCTTACGAGGGTTTATTTTAATAATAAAGCAAATGAAAGTTCAACGAAATAAACATGAATCTATCTGTGTTTTTTTAAACAAATAAAAAAAATAATGCTTTTTTAACATGTTTCTTTTAGTTAATTGCCACTTATACCCCACATTCTGAGTAAAGTTTCATATAAAGTGGCGTATGCGAATAAATTATAAAACTTTTCTGAAAGAAAATTCACACAAATTGAAAATATTGAAAAAATTGTAGTGCTCGAATTAAAAGATATTTCAAAAATTGGTGAAACGTTGTATCAAAAGTCTAGAGATATAAATAAACACTATCTTCCATTTTCATTGTATTTGTTGACCTGACGCTGTCGATTATTTCTGATAACTACGAAATGTAAAGTACAAAATAATCAAAGTATATATGGTTATAAACATGGTACAGACTTGGTTATTCCCCCAGATTAGTGATTCTTAGCTGAAAGGTGTTTGGTATTATTTTGATTATACATAAGTTATCAACATATTTCTGTGTGTCAAATATATTACTATAGTCATCTCTTTATCGCTGGGTTTCTTTGGAATATATAGACATCTTTATACATTATGGCAAAATTTGCTATGTTTGTTTGTTTAAAAATTGGGTTTTTTAATAGGTATGTCCTTTAGGACTATTAGAACAAGTTGTCAAAGAATTATATGAGTAATTCCACGTGAAGCGATCACCCAAATTTTCTGTCATCTCTCCGAATTCGATGAAATTTTTCTTTTTAAAAAAAATTGAGGTTTGGCCATTTGAAAATTTTGGATATTTTTTTAAAAACTATTCTAACTTTGGTCTGAAATGCAAATTTGTTTTTTGCAATGGCTTGCAGAGGTCTTTTAATATTCGCAACAAAATAGTACGATGTTTTTTTTTTAATTTTAAATAAAATTTTTTTTCCCGATATACGATTTTATTGTCTTTGAGCCCTCCAATAACTTTCATGATAGTTTCTTTTCAACTTCATGAGAATAAAATAAAAAGATGACAAACGTATTAATTAAATAAAGTTATAAAATTTCGATAATAAAAATTCTGATTATTTTCTTCAAGTCTCCAAAAAATTATCCATGAAAATGACATGAAATGGTACTACGGTACCGTTGTTTTGAAATGTAAAAGAATATATATTTTTTCTAATCAGCGCCACCTATAAAAATTTCCCCTTAACTAAAGCTTAGCCGGATGTTATTCAATATTCATGTCTTTGCTTAGGAATAATTAAATGTAATGGGAACTTGTCTAGGTGGCGCTGCAATGTGTAGATTTTGCAATTGGTGGGAAATATTTTGATATGAAGGAAAATTTCTAGATGGCGCTAAGAACTATTTATGAAAATTTCATCCTACATTTGGATACAAATCCAACGATCCAATTTGCATTTAATAAAACTGGCTTATGATTCATATTATCGTCTAGATTCAATTTTATCTTCTTCAATCTTTAATGTTTACACAAAAATTTCTCACATTTCAATTAGAAACCTTGTTTTTTGTTATTTTTAGCTCTGCCTCGTCATATACAGTGGTAAAAGTCTTTACCTTTTGTCATTATTTATCATTATCCCCCGAAACAAACACAACTAATGTTCAAATAGCTGAAAATCATCTATAATTATTACACATTCGATGAGATATACTGACAGCTAGTTATCTTATCTTTTTTTGATATATGAATTATAACGCCCATTTCTAAATACCTGAAAAATTCGTTAGAACAATTGGAACAATCTTAAACAATGTGGCCACATCTCTTACCACACTTAGCTATTGCATACATTACCACGCTGCCCATTTCACAACACGCAGCTTTTGTTTGCTTTACACGGAATGTCATAATCTGACGTTATTCGCTCAATTTGTTTTCATTCGTGAATTTCTAATTGAACGGGGTGCAAAGTATCGCGGATAAAAAAGTACAGAAACAAAAACCCAAACTAAACGAAGTTGCAAAAAAGTATCCAACAAAATTGTTAATTGTACCGTAAAGTTAACAAAGTCGAAAATCAAATTTAATTCAGTTCAAAACATAATTACACGAAATACGAATGCAAATTTTGTTATTGTTCTCAAATGCGAAAAAGAGAAAGTGATTAAAATACAGTTTTTCAGTGTTCCTCCCAACACTTTCACACACACACTGTTGGTTGGATGAGTAAAGAAAAATAGCGGAAAGGAAGTAGATAGAAGAAGAAGAATAAAACAACAACAAAAAAAAAACGACCAAAGAAGTCAAGAAGTGTGTCTCGCCGAGTGAGACGAAAATGTATTGAGTTCGACTGTGTGTGTTTGTGTGTGCGCTTGAGTGCGATTGTAATGTTTTTGTTAAAAATCCATAGAAAATAAATAAAAAAAAGTCGAAAGCAAAGCCCAATAAGAAAATAAATTTCGTAAAATTGTATAAAGTTTGATAATAAATTAAAAAGGCATATAAAATATGGTTACCACTTCCAAGTATAACAAGGCGGAGAGCCCATCCTCGGCGACAGTGACTGCGGCAGAGCCAGCGGGTACAGCCAAAACCAGTATTGACCCTCCTGTTAAATCTGTGGATGATCCCCGCAATCCAACCACTAACACCAATGCGAACACCCACTCCCACATCGATTCCAGCAATGACAATAACATCACTACCATTAAAGCCGCCAACACGTCGAGCGATATGGAAGAAGACACTACAGCGGGTGAGGGCGGCCCACGAGTTGCCGCAGATAGCGGCAAAGCCCAGGATGTGATTGAGCAAAATGTGAAATTGCTGCCGAAAGCATCGCCGCCTCCGCAAATCATAATAATTCCTGCATCTGCATCTACGCAAGCCTCCACTGCGGCCACCAATGCGGCCAAAAAAATACGTAGAGCTTTTTCCATGCCGCGAAATCCTTTTCGATGGTCTCACAAATTAAAAACATCTGGCACCCAAGATTCCGGCGGGGGAGGCGGTGTTCTGTCCATAGGTAAATCATACACTCTGTCCTCGTGTGTTGGCGGCAATCGCGGACGCTCCGGTAGTTTTGTATCCCTCAATAGTAATGAGGGAGGAGCAATCACCACAACTTCCGGCCAGGATACCAAAATGCAGGCAAAATCCAACGAACAGCAGAAAGCGGATGGCGCCACCCTCACCAGGAAGCTGAAAACGAAATCAAATACTTTAAATGGAGGTGTTACAAATGGACAAACTTTCATGGAGTCCTCGACGGGTGGAGGCAACAACACCAACAATTCGGCTTCCACAAATCGCGTCTTTAGACGTTCTTCGTTTCGAAAATTCTTGAATCGTGTGGCTCAGCATATGACAAATACGGTAAGTTTGATGATGTTCTGCTAAGTAATAATTAATTGACATGGATAAGTGCAAGTGACACTTGGCAGGATAAGCGAGACGTTTAATGTAGTGATTAAATAAATGAGACATAATTACATAGTTCGCTGTTTACCTTAAGACGCACAGTGGGTAGGATGTTCACATACATACTACGTTGGCAAAAAAATTTTCGGATGTTAGTTAAATGGACTGAAATTTAGTGTTGTATTATTAATATTACAACATAGGCAATTTTGATACTAGAAAGTGCAATTGGAAAAACCTTTTACGATGAGCAAAAAAAGATTGTCCGAATTTTGTTGTAAACTATTTTTTTCATCTAGATAATAAATTTAAAAAAATACGCTTTTTATGTGTAAATTGAAATCATACAAGTATTTCATGTGATTAACTGCCATTGCTGCTACTAATCATATAGGAAAATTGTTATATCTTGTATGTTGGTACTCTGGATTCCCGTATTGAATATGAGATTGCACGCCTTATGCTTGATAGAATAATCTCTATTTATTGTAATGATGTTAACAAAATGAATACAGTATATAAAGGTGAAAGCCTGCTGTTAACTATTTTTTACGAATGATAATAACAAAAGCAATCGTATATATTATGACAAGTAATTACATTTGTAAAGAGTATAATGAAAAGATGTTGCTTTAACAATCGTAACAAAAATCCTATCTTGACAGCTTTCTACAAACCTTATTAGACAATTTTTTTTTGAAGAAAACTGCCTTCATAGTTAATTTGTTGTTCATGAGCAAGCTTTATTTATTAAAGTAAAATCCGAATACGCAATTTTTTGCTATCAATATGTGCTATTTACCGACCCACTGTGCAAATGGAAAGAAATCACGTCATTAATTTCGCATGCCATATAAACCATTTTCTTGAACTTCACCAACTAATTTACACGGAGTTGCTGTGATCTCATCTTCTGCTAATAAAAAAAGTTATTTTGATTTTAGTTACCTGATGATAAACACAATTATGTGGTTATTAATAAATACATCTTTTGTCTGGGTTTTGGGGCTGAAGATGATGATGGTTTAATAAACTACCAAAGGTGTTGAAGTTTTATTTTATGTAGTGTTATCAAAATTAAGCGTAGCCCTAAGTCATGGCATGTTTTGCCGTAGAATGGGATGTTTGAAACATGATGGCTTTAATTATTGGGAAGTGACTAATGGTAAAAGACGGTAGACAAGAGATTTATTAATCTTTAAAATTTTTGTAGCTGTAATTTTTGTTTACATTAGTTACAGTTTAATTTATAATGTTGTATTTGAAAAATAGGTATTTGATAGGAATAATAAGTCAGCTTTTGTGTACTTGCAAGTTTAATAGAATGATTTAGTAACAAAAAGAAAGTATAGGCGTAGTCGGGATTAAGAAACAAGTTAGTGCTGCCAGAAACAATCGGTATTAAAATTTTGATTTCTTGCTTAAACTTTCGAATCAATTTTGCTAATAATGTTTCCCAGATTGTAATATTCTTAAGAAGTCGTTGTAAGGACTGACACGTTATATACGACATTGTTCTCAGATATCAAAACGAGACCGTGATTTCTATCATAAACCCACATGTTTATAATCGAGTTAAAATCATTATTATCTGAATTTAAGTTATTTTTATGGACTTCCTCTATTATGAAATTGACATTTAGTTAGTTAAAGAAATTATTCCCTTTTAAAGCTATCTTTTTTTTTGTAATATTTTAATAATATTTGATTCCTGAGATCAGAATCTCAGGTTGTTAGTTGCGAGGGGTACTTCACAGATAAATATTATTAATATAAATAAATTGCTGACAGAAATATGACTCTACCTAATTATTAAACAAAATCCCAATTATATTATTTTTCAGTCTTATTCATAACAACTTATAAGAGGTTTATAAACCATTTTTAAGCAAATTTCGAGAAAAACTATATTCATAAACGATTCACACCTTCAATAAGTTTAAGTAGGATTGTCTCTACTTTAAGCATGCTATAACTTGACGTTTGTACAATTTATTGTATATTTATGAATTTGAGATTTTTATTTTGAGTTTTTTTGTGGCATTTTTCCTATTGGAAAGAGTTGTTGCAAGTGTTTATTGTGTACGAAATTGTCTTCTTAGTCATTGCGCACATAAAAAAGTATCTAAAAAGTATCATGAATACCAATTTCTCCAAAATTCTTCAAAAATAATTTATGAATTATGAAATAATATTCGTGACGTATAAACAATCAAAACAAGGAAAACAATGTAATCGGTATCCGATTATTATTTCAACATAAGGAAAAGATCAAAGTGTATTAAATAAAGTGAGCCAGATACTGACAGCACCCTTAATTTTCTGAAGTTTTCTTTTGCTATGCTCTATTAACCTGTTCTGAACATTGTACCCAAAAAGCCCCATAAATAAATTATCTCATATAAAATGAGAAAAATAGTAAAAGCTAGAATATGAAATTCTATATATATGAAGATCGAATGATACTAGTAGCATAACCTGTTAATAAAAACAAACTGTATATTAAGTAACAGTTTTCAACATTTTTTTATTAACAGCCAAACGTTTTTTAAATTGTTGTGTTTGCAAATTTTTGTTTAAGTATTTAATTTCAAAATGTTCCAGCGAAAGGTATGTGCTGCGTTGGTATTGCACCTGGCAGTAACCTTCTCCGCTTGCCTTCATTGTCCATAAAATCGCTTGCCTCAAAATGTTTAGAGCACACTTTTTCCGTGGCGCTGAAGCTAGTGCGGCACGCCTGCGACCATCGTTTTCTTTACCGTTCTTCACTAGGAACTGAGTACATAAGAGAACTGACAAACGAATGACATTGCAAGGGTGCTGGAATAGAGAAATATCAGTATCTGGCTCACTTTATTTAATACACTTAGGAAAAGATAATACAATTTTTTAATATAATTTTTACTCTAACGTCTTTCTGGTCATGAGAATCGCAGTCAATGAAAAATTGAGCTACAATAATATTCATAGTTATTATATGTGGAATTACGTGTTTGGTAATCGACTATAAAGTTTTTTTTATACATCATTAACGACCAATAACAGTCGGCGTTGACACCGGAACACATTAGGCCAAAGGACTGATAACAAACGTTTATGAATACAAAATCTTATTAAAGGTTTTTTTTTAGAGCCAAAGAATACTTTATCTAGAGAACGTTTCATATCCACTTTAGAAATTTTTTATGAATAAGGCCGTTAATCTATATTTCTTAAAATATTCTTAAAAACAAACAAACAATTTTAATATATGATTGCGGTTTGATAATTATGTGCCTATTTGAGTCTAATACAGTTTTCTTCTATTATCTTGACCGACACATTTATTACGGCTCTATGAGAAATTCCCCAAATGCAAAATGCCCCAAAAAAAAAACGAAAAATTACCCAAAAAAATTTCCATACAAAATTGGGGAATTTTTCATATGAAAAATCCCCCATAAATTTTGGGGAACTTTTCATTTATTTTAGGTTAAATTTTGTTTTTTAATTTTGGGTGATTTTTCATATGCAAAAATACCCCAATTTTTTTCCATATAAAAAAAATAAAAAAGCATGGTGCAGATGATAAAGAAATGGGGTGGGCGGACGCCCCCCCATCTCACTTTATTTTTCGACTTAGGAAATATGACAGAGAGATAGTTACGATACTGACTTCGACGGATGCGGCGGGGGGCGTGCCCCCACCGCATTCGTCTCTTAATAAAGCTATAGATAGATAGAAACTGCCACCGTGCCCCCCACCACATTCGTCTTTTAATAATGCTAGGTTTGTTTAAAAGAATATTTTTTTGGGGTATTTTTCATAAATTTTGTGGGGTATTTTTCATAATTTTTGAGGGAAATTTCGTTCTTGAGTTTTGGGTCATTTTTCATTTTTTTTCGCCCAATTTTATTTTGGGTAATTTTTCGTTTTTTTTTTTGGGGCATTTTGCATTTGGGGCATTTTTTATAAAGCCATTTATTACATTGCCTTTCCAATTTAATTTCCTTCAAAATTAAAGGTTTTCTTAAGGGTTTGTTGTGATGATCTCTTTATGCGACCTAATCCTTTTACTGTCGAACCGCTACATCAGAAAGTAATCAAGATGGCTTAAAATGGAGAATATGCTGGGTAAACGCATTTTATAGTTTTCTTTCTTGAAACATCCCATTTTACTTTCTGAAATTGATCATTTTACTTCAAATCAATGTCAAACCTGTCCACAGTCGCCGGTATCGTTTTGTTTTTCCCCCCATCAAGGGTGCTGAATATGTACAACATTTTTCAAACCCAGATTATTTGCTTAAAATTTATGTCGAAACAGACAAGACGTGACATAGTGGTAAGAACGCGCGACTACTATGCGGGAGATCCGAGTTTCGATTCTCGGCTCCAGTCATCTACCTTTTTCTTTCATTGCCGGCCCCCTCATTGTAGTCGACAGCATCTTCGCAGTACAAGTGCCGAGTCAATCGGCATGTCTAATAAAATCTTCTTAAACAGTGACGTTCGCATTCGTCGATAAACACGTAGGTGCCGTTTGAAGTGAATCTAATATACAAAACGTGCTAATTCAGAACAACACGAGAAGCATCCCATACCTCATACATGGGATGTAAAGGGAAATTAAATTTTAAGTTAGGTCTATATTCGCCGATGATCGTTTGTTTCACCAATATTAAGGTAATCGACTCAAATGGGCTTTTGTTGGTAGGCAGATTCAGCTCTGCTGCGTTGTTTTTATTTTTTATTAAGTAAAGTTCTAATAATCAATACGGCTTCGTAGCTTCTTTTGTACAAAATAAATTTGTCAACCGGAAAGTTGTACATCAGCACCCAGTAGGGACTCGTCAAATTAGTTTGAAAAGGCACTAGTTAAAAAGTGTGGAATTCTAAACTATCGAATTTTTGACCAGTTTAACTGTATTAGTTGTTGATTAGAAAAGTACATACTCTACTATACAACTATGTATCTCAATTTTTTTAGTATAGAACTTGTTCTGATACATTCACAACATAAATTCTGAAAAAAATTTCAGAATTCCCTTTTATTTTATCTATCCATCAAATAGTAATGTTTAACTGGTTGAACTTATTTTGAACTAGTACTTTTTTTAACTATTTGGCTTGCCCCTATAGTAAATGAATAGTTAAAACCAAAATTTCTGAATGCAAAATCATAATCAGAACATTAAGATACATTTCAAGCAGAGCTGTAAACTAATCATTACAATTTGTACTCATTACTGCTCAATTACAAATACAAGTACATCTAAAAAGGAATTGAAAGTTAACTACAATTCTAATTACATGAGGAATTGGAATTGAAACTAAAAGTCTCAACTACACAGGTAATTGTACTTGAAAGTAATGATTCCTAATTACTTTTCAATTAGCTCAATTACTTTTTAATTACAAGGAATTGAAAGGAATTGACGGAATTGGGAGGAATTGGAAGGAATTAAGAGGAATTGCTGCAATTTGGAAAGGTCCGTTATGTTAAAATATATTGCTCCCACTCTCCTTTTCTCTTTGTGACGACACACAGTGGAACTTACAATTTCTACCCCTTATTTCAAATTATTTCAATACCTTTCCAAATTGCAGCAATTCCTCTTAATTCCTTCCAATTCCTCCCAATACCGTCAATTCCTTTCAATTCCTTGTAATTAAAAAGTAATTGAGCTAATTGAAAAGTAATTAGGGATCATTACTTTCAAGTACAATTACCTGTGTAGTTGAGACTTTTAGTTTCAATTCCAATTCCTCATGTAATTAGAATTGTAGTTAACTTTTAAATACTTTCGAACATGGTAGGTAATGATTACTTGTACTTGAGTTTACAGCTCTGATTTCAAGCACTAACTAAATCTGTGGATTTACTCCAAAAAATAATATTTTGCTGGTTAGTGATATTCTACTTTCGACCATGACCGACTTATATAAATACGAGAGCATAATTAAATAAATCTATTAACAATCTTGACCGAGATCTGACTCAACCTGGTTTTGTCTATTTCTAATAACTTTTTACCGCATTCAAGAATTCTGAAAATTATATACAAACTAAACTTTTTTTAGTGCTACTTAAACCACAATGACCATTCAATCATCCAAGTAAGCTTTTATTCTAAGCTATGCGTCCATAACTGAACTGAATTCTAAATTTTCGAATGGCAATTCCAAGCAAATGACTCGTAATGGCTTTTACTGTAATTTTGGTTTTGCAAATTTGATAAGAGCAACTGGTTTCTTATGAAAAAATTTAACTAGTTCTAAAATATACTTCAAATTATCATTAGTTTCAATCAATTTGCATTTGGCGTTTTCTATATTTTGCGCTCTCTCTTTTTCTTTTTCTCTATCTGTTTCTGTGTAACCATCTCTGCTATCTTTTACTCTATATTTGCAATGCTAAAGTGCAGTCGCTTATTTGTGTGTAACATTCCAATTGTTGTTGTAAGTGGAAAATTTAGTGCACTCACGATGACTGGAGCGAAAGAATTTAAGTGCATCCAAGCACTTATATGAGGTTTTGTCTAGAAGTCTCTTGTTCTATCTATCTAGCGGTGGTGGTCTTTGGACATGAATAACAAATGACGATGATTATCATCTTAACAGCCTCCAATTATTCTCCTATTAAAGCTGTCGCCGTTGTGTCTTTCTCATGTGAAAGCTAAGCGTTGTGCTGTTGCTATATTGTGTCAGTTTACTTAGTGGAAGATGGACGAGAGATATTGTTGTTTGTATGTATGTATTTGTTAAATGGTTGTTAGTTTAAATTTTTAAATATTTTCTTTTTGTTTATTTCTTTGCACATGTTGTAGGAGATAGTATATTTGAAAAAAATACACACAATACTTTTTTTGTTTGACATTTTTTAGCTAGCTTTGCTGCTTGAGAGAGGAAAATTAATTAAGATTAGCAAAATAAATGAAATGTGGTGCATTATGTTGAGTAGCATCAATAACAGCCAAATTGATTAAAAATAAATTTTTACTCACAAGATTATTTGATTCATATTTTTATATATTTTGCACTGATTGAAGTGACGTGGTGATATGCTGTTGGTTGCTGACCAATAGCCTGATTATCAGCGCACTATTCTATCGCGGGAAACTAGACTGACGAAAATTTCAAAGTTTGTTGTCTAAAATTGAAGATGTGAAGAAGGTTGCTCAAAAGAATATGCTTAAAGAAATTGATCAACAAAAAATGTCAATATCTTCAAGTAGCTTCCACAAAAAATTTCAATGTTGGGCTTGATTTATTTCAAAATTTACAAATTTAAAAGAATAGGGGTATATGTGTTTGTGTTTTTTTTTAATTTTTTCTCAAATTTTTATTTAATTTCTTTTTATTTCAGATGCCGTGATGAGTATTTTTTTCTTTTAAGAAAATTGTCTCTTTAATGTTTTCCTTAAAATTTTAACTCTACTAATTTGACAGCTGGCTACTGTTTTTGAAAGCAATCATTATTATTTTTTTATTTGTTATATTATTACGTTTGCTGTTCTATGTACGGCTTAAACATATGTTAGTTTGTATGTTTTATATGTCTACATAAGTACACAAATTTAAATTAAACATTCTCTTTCATAAAGCTCATTTGAAATGTGGAATTCTGTTATTGTTTTTTTTTCCTTTGGTTGAACTAAAACCGAAATGATAACAAAATACTCCACACGAAGATACATATTTGGATCTGCATACACATGTATATTTGTATGAATAAAATAAAGACATAAATACACTTAGCAATGAATATATTTCGATAATATATTTTTTACTATTTGAAAAATATGCTTGCATAGTTTTTGATAATCCATTGAAAAGAATAGAGACAGGCAGACGTATGTGTGCAGAGAAAGAGAAGAAAGAAATGCTTTATTTTATATTCTTCCTATAATCGAATTTGTTTTAAATTCAATTTTATATCGTAGCGGCCCCTAATATTATTTAGTGAATAAATGAACATTTCCAATATGTTAATAAGCCATCACGTTCTATCAAAACAAGTCAAGGTCTTAATTTGAAAAACAAAAAAACAATACTGTGACTCAAGCAATAACCTTTAAGAGTTTATTGGCAGAAGCGAGGAGTTGCTGAATATGGCAAACACAAGAGAAGCTGATAAATAGTTGGACTAATCAAAATAGCGCACACTAGTTTTCTATCCGGAATTTTGTTGCACTCCATAAAACTTTATCAAAAATTATGGACTGCCATTCCATCGAAATTGGTAGTTAGTTTCTGTTTTATTTTTGGAAACTTTTTAGTATGGTCCTGTAGAAAAAGAATTTGATGGAATGAAGAGTTCGTATGTGTGCCGAATCGATGAACTATTTTTATGCTAGAGGGAAAGATACCGGACATAATGAATAGATTTTGTTGTTTGTGTTTTATTTTTATAAATTTTATGCTACATATTTGTAGTTTTTATAAATTATGTACAACAAATTGGAAAATCGCTATAAAGTGTTAGATATTAGGGTTTTTGTATTTATTATCTATTTTGTTTTTTATTTTTTATAGATTTTGTGGTTGGATTTGTATTCATCGTCCTGTTATATATCATTTTCTATTGTTGTTAATAGAGTTTATTAATCAAAAGTTGTGTGAACTGAATTTTTTTGATAGCTGACTGGATAGATAGCTATATCCGTATTTGCCAAATATCTCATCCGCACCATTTACTGTCACTTCTGCACCGTTGCCACAAACCTCAATGAACACAAGTCTAGTATTGTTATAATATTTATAAATTTTAATAGTTTTTATAATTATTAAAATTCTTCATATGGGTATTTCCACAGAAAGGTCCAACGTGATCGAAAAAAAAAAATTTAAAAACACAATTTTCTGTCTTGTGTCAGTAAATACAAATACTTAAATTTTATTAAAGTAAAATGTCCATAGCTTCATTTATGATTAAACGGACTGCAAAATCGCATTAGTGATTTGGTCTCCTCTTTGAATTTTAAAAACATATTTACTGATGATGCAAATGCACTCTTATCACAAAATAGTTGTTACAACAGTAAATAACTTCAGGAATAGTAAAAAATTATCATTAAGCTGCAGAATTTAGATTTTTTTTATTGACTTTTTAATGTAGCATTCGTGATCAAAAATTTTGGGTAAACAAACTTTATAATTTTCTCTAAACTCTCAAATAAAATCTTTTTTTTTGAAAATAATTTTGTCATAAATTTTCAAAAAGGAAATTAAGTCATATCACGCAACATTACGTCACGTTTCCCAAAATAGGTTGTAAAGAAATTAAAAAATGTTTTTGAAGTTCAGCAAATTGTAAAACATATTTATAATATTCCAAAGCATATGAAAAAATGTTTTACCAAAATAGTCCGACTCAATTCGCACTGGTTTTTTTTTGTGAAAGAAGAAAAATCTGACCTCTATTTTTGTCACGTAACCATCAGTTCAGAGGATTTCGTCTCTCTTACTAAAATATATAAAATATATAAAATATATAAAATATATAAAATATATAAAATATATAAAATATATAAAATATATAAAATATATAAAATATATAAAATAAATAAAATTTATAAAATATATAAAATACAAAAAATATATAAAATATATAGAAATATTTTTAAAGTTTTGATAATTTTTAATAATTTTTGTTATTTATAATTTGTATAGTTTGTATTTTTTTTTTAATTTTTATTATAAATTTATTTTCATTATTCAGTTAAAGATAATTACTATTAGTGTTAATAATGCTTTATTTTTCAAGAATTTTATGAAATGGATTATGTGCTTTTTCGATAGTTGCCAAATTATCTCATCATCCTTTGCTGCGACTTCTCATCAAATCATCGCAATCATCACCATTCAGCATAATCCCCACAAGCTCCTGTCTACGCATTTGTCCAGCGCTCAATATTTCATAGAAATGTGTTTGACACAAGTGCTTACCCAGTGTACCTTCCGTATATATTTTGATCTTGTTTGTTTTTGTTGATCTGTAAAGAATTATAAATTTGTTTTCAGTGTTCGGTTGAAGATCATATTTCCGATTTTAGTAATAGTGCTTTTTTTACAATAGTTGTGTGAAATGGATTATGTGACAGCTTGCAGGGCGGAAAGCCATTTCAATAGTTTCCAATCCACCTCAGCAGTACTCTTTGCTGTGCCTTCTCTCCTATTATCACAAACCTTAAGTGGTAAAAGCACTACAAACGTATAAAGAACATACATTTTTTATAACGTGTAAAATTTTTTTTTTTTTTTTTATAATAATAAAAATTTTCATAAATTTTAAAAATTATATATAAAAAATTTAATATTTTTTATACATAATATATATACAATATCTAATCAATACGATCGACTAACACTAACAAACAACACTGTATAATATTTATAATTTTTGTGATTTCTACAATTATTTTTTTTTATTACGGTAATTTATGTTTATATAATTACAGTATTTCTTATTTTTATAATCCTTAAATTTTTATTGTTATACATTTTTTAATTAAAAACTATATTATTATATTTATTTAAAATTTAAATAAATTTGTTAAAATTTGTGTGTTTAT
The DNA here is from genome assembly GCA_964034835.1 of Muscina levida. Classification (NCBI taxonomy): domain Eukaryota; kingdom Metazoa; phylum Arthropoda; class Insecta; order Diptera; family Muscidae; genus Muscina; species Muscina levida. The sequence continues at coordinate 61,263,710 of OZ035884.1, read as the reverse complement.
AATAGTTATTATCTTTATAATTGTCCTCTCTTAATACTGTTCCGTTATGTTCTCCATCAGATGAAACTAAAGTCATGAGCCACGTATGACACATATCACGCGACAAATGTGTGTTGTATAACGCATGTTGCACCATCTTTGTTCTCTTTGAACGCAACTCCACTATACATTTTTTCCTGCCCTCATTTCTTTGTCAACAATGACAAAGCACAGAAGAACAACAAAAACAAAAAGTGTAATATTGGAAAAAATAATACAACACAAAGCGAAAATAGAAACTACAATAATGGAAAATATGAAATCACAACTTTAAACAAATCAGCGGAAGAAAAACAAAATAGATTGTAATTATCACCCTATAAATGCTGCAATTTCTCGTTGTTGTGGGCGGCTTTGGATAAACAAACATCCAAAATATCAAACAAACGAACCTTAAGCAACTCCTTTTTAATAAGATATTCTATTATGCATTGAGTTTAGTGCACAATTTGTAATAGAACAATTTGGAATTAGGCACTCATTTCTTACTAGAAAACTTAAAAAATATGATTTTTTTTGTTTCTCATGCCTATAAAACTTTAGGGATTATTTAAAATTTTGCAAAGTTTCAAGATGTTGTTTGCGACATGCATTTTTATCGAATTGGGTAAACTGATGAAGAAAATCCTTTCAGTAATTTATCCTTCCACATTTTGATTTTATAATCCTATATCCAATAGGAATTAACCCACGGTTTGGTCAGGCCGTTTGTAGGCATAATTTACTACCGTGTTATTTTACTCGATTACTCATTCACTCACTCACTCACTTGTTTGCCTTACTTTTCATTGTTTGCCTTTGTTTTGTTTACACGCGAAATTATAACAAATGAAAATGATAACGACAAAAAACAAAAACACAAAGGAGGAAGAAGACAAATAAATAATAACTAATCATTGTTAACTAATTACATACCAACATAACCTCGAATTTAATAGTAATCTGGGGACGCATTTAAGATTTATTAATTAACCTGCTACTAGGTGGCTATCTGCTGAGCCTTGATATGTGTAATTTTGAATTAACGTTACACTCGAAGAAAACAAATGTGTAATACTAGAGCTAATTCTACAGGTAAGACAGAATTTTAACCAATTTTTTAAATATGTATTTTGTCAACAGAAATAAGTTTAATAAAGTGTTTTACAATATCTACTGTTATTATCAAGTCTCGACTGATGGGAGTTTGTTGCAACGCAATAATAATAATGTACATTTTACTTATCTTAATACAAATAAATAAGGGCCTACCTACCATTGACGTTATTGCTAGAAATAGTCTCAGTTATGTGTAGCAATTGTTGAACCACCCTATTGTTATGGCCGATCAAGTGTTTTTAGCTATGAATCAACATATCCATCATCATCAACAGCTCCTCAGAGCCGACGTCAGCTATAACTATTGCTGTCACAATTTACCATAATCGTCAACAGTTTGTTTACTTCTTGATAACTTGTTTGTTTTGTTGCTCTCTTTTGACTTTCAACTTCTTGTTGTCACTAGATGAAGTGAAAATGTGATACTACTACTCTCAATTGATATTGTTAAATGAACTTGTCAATACTTATTAGTATTCATTTACTTGTAGTATTAGATGACTTAATTTGTTGTCTTGTTAGAGCCGCATGTGAGCGAAAACAGTCAGATAGGCAGACAGAAACTCGATTGATGTTGAATATTTGTATTTTAACGTTTCTATTTGAGATACGTTGTGAGCTTTGTTGTTTTGTGAGATGCGGAAAGATGACTGGTGGCATAAATTTGTGTACATGTGTGAAAATTTCCATTATATTCTAAATTTATTAATCGCGTGTCTATCCAAAGCGAAAGCGTTAAATACTTTAGCCCTGAATCGTGTCAATTTTGCTGGCAAATAAAGATAGACGAGTGCAAAGTGGGGACAATCCGATTTGATATGAAATTACTAATTATTTATTTCCAAAAGGAAGGCTGGCAAACATTTCTCGAAGAATATAATGAAGTTGTCGGCTTTGTTTTTTTTAGTAATGTAATAATTAATTGTTATCAATAAGAAAAGAAGTTTCTAGGCCTAACAGTGTTAGTACAATTACATTCTGTGGAAAATTTCGAGAGATATAAAATAGAATCTGTTGTTTTAGATTAATTTACTTGAAACTTTGCCGGCAAAATCTACTATATTTACATATGTATTCAAAATGTTCAAATATTCAAACGAATAATATAGTTTTTTAATAAATTAATAACAAAAGCTTTATTGTTGGTAACAATTTAAAGTTTTAGAAATTACATAAGTTGTAAATTTGGGTTGTGACAATGTGCAGGGAGAATGCTGTCGATAGATGTGTTCAAAAGTTTGCAAATGAAAGCTTAGACGATAAGTATGATGGGGAAAGTCCGCGCCGACTACAAATATTCGCTAGTTACTCGGAAGAATATGCAATCTTCACATACAAGAATAAATTAAAAGGGAGTAGACAGATTCTAGCGAGTATGTAAGGCATGGATGAGAGCTTTAAATCCATCATTAAAATACCACGAAATTTATGATTGGAATAAACACATTTTATTCAAATTATTAAAATATTCAAAAGATTCGAAATAATAATTATAAAACTTATAAAAATTATAATGAGCATAAGCTTAAAACTTAATTTCCATTTCCACCCCATGAATGAGGTATGGGATAGCTTCTCGCGATGTTGCGAATGATCACGCTTTCTATTTTTGGATTCACAACTAACGGCACCTACTTGTTTATTGACGAGATTTAAGAATGCTATTAACATTAAGAATATAAAAGTTTTAAGAATGCTATTAACATTAAGAATATAAAAAATATTTGTGAAAACATTTAAATTCTAACAAAATTTAAAAATACATACTAAAAAGAGAAAGCTCTAAAAATTAGCAAATAAGCATAAAAAATATTTAAAATATTTGAAAAGTAAAGAAAAAAAATGTAAAAAAATTTTGATACATTGGAAATATTTAAAATGCTTTAACCATAAAATAGACTGAAATTTGGGCACGATCTTGTGGTTGTATTGGTATTATTACTCTATTTATTAAGTGGGCGGAATGGTACATTGGCATGGGAGGAACCAGAAGGGGCGTGGCTAGAGTTCAAGTGCTTTCTCTAAAACTTTATTCTGTTATAGCTTTACTAAATATGTACAAAATTAGGACACGATCACGTTGAATATATTGATTTTATTACTCTATATATAAAGTGTGCGGAATGGTACATTTATATGGAAGGTACTAGAAGGGGCTTGGCCAGTTTTTTCTCCAAAACTTTATTATGTAATAACTTTACTAAATACAGAATTTGACCAAGACCGCTTTGGGTGTACTGATATTATTACTCGATTTCTAAAGTGGGCGGAGTGGTACATTTGTATGAGAGGTACCAGAAGTGGCGTGGCCATGTAGCCCATATGCAATACCGTAAGTTGTTTTGAAGAAATATTAACCCGTAAAAAGTTTCAAAACAATTGGTTGCGTCTATCGAAAGTCATCCTGCGTACCAGCTGGACAAGCAGAAAGACGTACATGGCTCAAACGGCTTAAACATTCATGAATCGAATTTAATTCAAAAAGCATAGGGCTTAAAGTTACTCCTTTTATGTGTTACACTTTTGGGTCGTCTCAAATGATATATACCCGTAGGGTGAAAAAAAGATACTAAAAATAATAAAAATTTTAAAAAGCAAAAAATATTAAAAATTTAGAAATATTACAAATAGTACAAATATCAAAATTATTAAAAAAATATTTAAAATGCTTAAAATATTAAAAATGTTACAAATCTTAAAAAAACTAAAAATATTAAAAATATTAAACATATTAAAAATATTAAAAACATTAAAAATATTTAAAATATTTAAAATATTTAAAATATTAAAAATATTAAAAATATTAAAAATATTAAAAATATTAAAAATATTAAAAATATTAAAAATATTAAAAATATTAAAGATATTAAAAATATTAAAAATATTAAAAATATTAAAAATATTAAAAATATTAAAAATATTAAAAATATTAAAAATATTAAAAATATTAAAAATATTAATAATATTAAAAATATTAAAAATATTAAAAATATTTAAAATATTAAAAATATTAAAAATATTAAAAATATTACAAATATTAAAAATATTAGAAATATTAAAAATATTAAAAATATTAAAAATATTGAAAATATGAAAAATATTAAAAATATTAGAAATATTAAAAATATTGAAAACATTAAAAATATTATAATATTAAAAATTTAAAAAAATATAAAAATATTAATAATATTAAAACTATTTAAAAAACTAAAAATATTAAAAATATTAAACATATTAAAAATATTAAAAACATTAAAAATATTTAAAATATTAAATATAAAATTAAAATTGTTAATTATTTAATTATTTAACCACCAGACCTAATTCATCACCCTAATGTCAGAAAATTAAAGCTAGCAAAAAATCAGGTATTTTAGTAATTCCAGCGGACTAGCGAAGGATCGCAACGTTGCATATTTTTCAACTTTTATAGGGGTAAAATTCTAATTTAAATGATTAACAAACATTAAAAATCAATTGCAAATCAATTCGTCTTAACGGCAAATGCGATATATTTTACGAGAAATTTTTCAAATTATTTTGAACTAGAAAGTATTATCTTTATTTTAACTTTTACTTTTTATTTATGATAAGGTTAAAACATTTGTCATTTGACGTCGAAAATTAATTTATGATCCCAATGGTAGGTTATTTATTATCAGGCTTTCTTCATAGATTTCGTGGAGTGTTAATTGCAAACTAAAAAGCTAAAGCAACCAATTATTTTCATTTAAGTACGTATGTTAAAGTGACACAGTCGTCTCTACAACCTAGTCACGTGACCGATTGTGAACCAACCCGTTTCTCTATAGCATTGGTTTAGCACAGTTTTCTCGTGTGTGCAGTTGATTACAAAATTATAAATACATGTGCGAAAAACGTAGTTGTATACTATCGACCAGACTAACACACTATCTACTAGACTACTTTCCAGTTTGCAATCTTGTTTGTATGTGTTAACAAATTTTTTTGTTACTAAACTTAAAAATTTTGCACATCATTTATTTTGACAACGTCAAAACACCCCCCTTTGCGGCGATAATGAGAAAAAGATCGAACAATATACGTTCATTTATGAAAAAAAAACTTCAAATTTGTTAGATACTAACTTAAACACTATACCACTCAACGATATCACTTAATCAATAACATATAATTTGATATCAGGTACAAAATGACGCAACCACTAGAAGACATTTGGAATAAATATTACTTAATTGCTGTGAATACAAGCGCAGTAATTGTATTCATTAAGTTGGTGTTGGACGGCTAATGAATGATTTGACTTGAAGCGATGCGATGTGTTTAGAATTTGAATAGAAATTTGCAGAGACTTAAAGGCCAAATTGGCGATTTTTTCAAAACGCAATAACTTTCATTGAATGGACTTATAGCTCAATGCTAGATTTATTATCCAAAAAATAAAAAATTCCTACGTATCATATGATATTTATGAATATATTCGTTAATATTGCGTACAAATTCATTAAAATTAAAAACATACTTGTTAATATTATAAACATTTATAAAGCTAACTATACTGCTGATTTAGAACAACTTCAAAAGCATTAATTGCCACTCAAATATTGGACTGCATTCTAAACGAAAATAACAAAAATTTTATTTATATTTATTAATGCATTAATATATTGTATTTAATTATATTATACCAATTGCATTGTTGTTGATTGTAGTGTCTTCTTGTTGGTAACTTCGTCAGAATTTTGTTGTGTAGCTTTGGTTTTGCCTAGTATATTCATTATTTCCATCAAATTCGTTAGTAACATAAGTCTTCAGCTGAATTCTCAGTCTAAAAGGTCAACAAGTAAGAAAAAATTACGTTTTAACCAGCACAAAATATTCAGTTGGGTAATCTGACGTAGTGGCATAACAACATTTAGGGTAATTTTGTTTGCTGGAAATTAATGCAAATTTTTTTTTTCTATCGTTGATAAATTTTTATTGTTCTAAAATAGCCAAAACTACCATTGTCCCCATATGACCATGCTGTGTTTTTTGTTTGTTTGCATAATACAGCTGGCAAATGTGGAACGATTACAAAAAGGTTTGCAAGTATGGATTTTTTGAGTCGTTGGCTATTAGATGCGTTGTGGCACATTCGATATATAGTTAAAATTATTTTTGACTATTATAAATGTCCTAGTTTGACATTGTAGGCAAAATATTTTTAATTGAAAATATGTACATCACCGCAACTACAGTAGGCAAATTTCAGTTTGGCTTTAAATTTTTAATTTTATATTAATATTTATCTTTTAAAAATTTTTAGTATTTGAAATATTTTGAATGAATTAAATATTGTGAATTTTTAAATTTCATAAAATATTTTGAATGCTCTGATTATTTTAAATAATTTGAAAAATTTTAATATTTAGAATATTTTTAATATTTTGAATACTTCAAATATATATGAAATATATGAAATTTTGATATTCTTATTTTTGAAATTTTTAAATATTTCAAATATTTTATAATTGAAAATTTTTACTTTTTTAATAATATTTTACACAATTCGTATATTTTAATTAACTTAAAATTTTTTAATATTTTAAATATTGAGAAAATTTTGAATGCAGTATAAACTCGATAATCCGAAACCAGCTAATTCGGATTACTCAGTAATCCGGACACATATATTCTATAATCCGAATTAATTGTTAATCAATAATGCGGATTGAATATGAGTCGTACTTGTTCTTATTACTATTTCAAATCAAACGAATTGAAAGATCTTTCTCTAAAAAAATCTTATCTAATTTGATTACCTTACCAAAAGAAGTTAGTTCTGATTTTCTTACTTACCAACTAAAATTTGTGTTTTTATTTTTGTAACAAATAAATTATTTTTTAGTAAATACATACTTAGTAATAAACAACTATTTAAAAGCTTTTTTCAATAAAAAAAAAACATTTGAAAAAGCCTCAACAACCCGGAAATCTCGGTAATCCGGATTGGGGTCTATTTTCTCGGAACATTTTAACCCTCTAGCTCCCACCCGTATGGGACATTTTTAGCCCAATTTTGAAAAACTGTTCAAAAGTCAACTTTGGACGAAGGTTAAGGATTAGAATCTTCTATAGAAATATTCTCCGGAAAATTTCACTAAGAGTCACCGAAGACAAATAACCTCTATGAGTCGAAGGTTCCAAAATAAAATCAAAATGAAATGTTAAAAATGTTATTTTCGAGCAAACAGTGCAACGCACTTTTTCGTGAGTGAACCAAACCAAAATCAAACAATAGCATTTGACCTCAGTAACAAAACCCTAAACTATATTTTGCTCCACAACGTCATAATTTTTGTTTACAGTGGTTTAAAGTTAGATTTTTTCGGTCAAATGTTAAATAAAAGAAAATGATGTCTTTGGAGACCTACATTAAAATTTTAAAAAATTTGAAATTTAAGCTATTTTTCAAAATTCATCCTAATGGTAGGAGCTGGATGAAATGTTCTGATGAAATGTTCCTCTGAAAATTTTAATGTATGTCTCAGCAGACATGAACTATCCCAAACCTATTTTTATACATTATTTTTCAGTTTCTTTTATTTGACTTTTGACTAAAAAATCCAACTTTAACCCACTGTTTACAAAAATTGTGACGTAGTGGAGTTTAGGGTTTTATTACTGAGGTAAAATTCTGTCGTTTGATATTGGTTTGGTTCACTGTTTGCTCAAAAATAGACTTTTTAACATCTAATTTTGATTTTATTTTGGAACCTTTGACTTGACCATCAAATTGTGTCATAGTGTTATCCGGATTATCGGGTTCGAACTGTATTTTTAATATTTAGAACATTTTGAATTTTTTTTAATATTTACAACATTTTGAATATTTTGAAAATTTTGAATATTTTGAATCTTTTGAACATTTTGAATATTTTTTTGAATCTTTTAAATATTTTGCATATTTTGAATGTTTTGAATATTTTTAATATTGTGAATATTTTGAATTTTAATTTGGAACCATGATTTCTTGGCCTAATTTTCTTAGATTATGATTTTGATAACCGCTTGGTGCATTTTTTTTTAAGATTTGTATATTACGGAGATATTGCTTACTAAGGATGTTATTTCTTTCCGCATCATCTTATATCGAATTTGTTTTTGTTTGCAACTAAATAACTGTTCTTCTCTAAAATACTTTCCGTTAGATTTCCCATTTATACCGTTTCCCCAAGCTGCTTTCAAAGATACATCTGTTATAATACGCAACTTAACCTTAACGCTTATTCACTTCCACTTACGTGTGTACTGTAATAAATTATTTCAACTGTAACTTATTGTTGTTGTTATTTTGCCATTGGCAAACATTTTAATGTTGCTGCAGTACTTTTGCAACCGCCTACGTAATTGCCAGCTCTCGCACACAAATGCAATTTCAATAAATTATTAAATGAAAACTATTTTTAAATCCATTTTAAGGTTATAAGTCGACGCTAACAGAGGATTCTATTATCAAATGCATGACTAGATAAATTTGCCATATTAGAATTGTAAAAATATAAAAATCAGTTACCAATTACTAAGACTTTCTGTTTGTTCAATTGATTACCACTTTGTTTTTCTACTTAAATTTGTTTAAATCTCACACCTTCAGTGCCACTTGAAAATTATCTCATAACATCTCAGGTTTACTCTCGTTTTACTGTTTGTGTGTGTGTTTTCTGTTGTTTACTTCTTTTTTTCATCTCTCGTCATTGTTTATATTTAGTAAATCTGTTTGTTGTCGTTTCTTATGACATTCTTCAATAGCAATTTGTGCTCCACTGTCATTGCCAAATGGTGCAATAACGTCATGTGGTCGCATTGGTTGGGTTCGGTCGACGTCGTCTGTGTTTGGTAGTAGTATCTGGTAGCGAGTATCTGGTGGCGGTCAGACAACCTTCCCGCTTGTTCGGCCAAACTACAATAGACACCTTTTCTGTAATGATTTCGTCGATTCTAACACCAAGTACTTACTAATTTATACTTTTCATAGTATACATCATTAACGATTTCGTTTAACTGCGTATATACTTATTTCATTAATCCAAAGTAAGCGAGCGTTGCGTCAATTGACTCCCATCCGCATTACTAGGGGATAGTAAAATAAACAGACATACTCATTCTCATATTTTTTTTACTCTTCTCTTCTGTTTTTTAAGTGCCGTTATTCTCTGTTGTGTTTGTAGCAAATAAAAAAAAATAATTTAATGATCGGTATGTTAAACGGTGGTTGAAAAATTCCATTCAGTGTTTGATCTACAAGTGTAAAGACAACAACTGTGTGAAAAGTTTATCGTGTTTCAATGGAAAGTGATCCCGCCGTGTTTTCTAAAGGATAAAAGTGAAATAATAATAAATTGAATTTAATTTTTCCCTGATGTGCCCGTAACAAAAAAAAATTTGAATTCTGCATAAATAATGGAATGGAAAAGTGAAACATACACCTATAAAAAGAGTGATTTCGAATCAAAAAGCGGAAAACTTTTAATAAGTTTATCAAACAGTAAGTTATTGTAACATTAAAAAATAAAAAAAAAACACACATACAAAATTCGGTAAATAAAAAACATCATTAAAACATCATTAAAAAAATTGACGAGGAATTTATCCTGAGAATAAAAATCTATACTCTACTCTACCGATAGCAGAGGAGAGTGGTTGCTAAACTACTTGTCTGTAATATTGTGTTGTTACTCTTTTCAATCTTGATGATGTCTTTCGATGAAAGACGAAATATTGAAAAATAAATGATAATCACAAAACACAGACCTCGAGCCTAATTGATTAAAACTTGGGATATTATAATATATTCAAAGGTCGAATAAACACAAAAAGCTAAATATTAATCTATATGTAAGATTATTTTTACTTTCTTTACAAATATACAAAAGTATGTGTATATTTCCCATTTCTCTTTATTTAGATTAAAGCTATAAGATCATTGTTAGAATCTGCCGGAGTAGAAAAAAACTTGAAACGTGTTTTAGCAGATGAAGTTACCATGGCCTACAATGTCGACGGAGTGCACGGGAAGAAAAGCTTTAAACAACTCAAAAACTTATATAGTGTCCTTTCAGGTAAAATCAAATAAAACAATTGTACAATGTAACATTAAATATAATTTCGATTTCAGAGGCAGTCTCGATGACGAGTGCAAACAAAGAAGGAGCATCCGATGACCACATTCGAAAGGCCATCCAGCTACAAAAAAGGCGAACGTTTAAGCATTTATCGTTGCAGAGGAATGCAGAAAAACATAAGTAATTTAAAAAAATAGAATAATGAATTAGAAGTTTTTTTAACTTTTTTGTTCTATAAATGAATTAGTATGAATTTTAGTTTTTTTTTTATAATAATAATAATAAAAATGAATTCGAGCAAGTTAGTTTTAAGTGAATAAAGTTTTTTTAGTTCTTTTTTTAATGCAATTATTTTTTTTTATTTCAAATTTAAATAATATTTAAAAAAAAAAATGTATGAATTGAAGTCATTTTTTAGAATAATAATAAAAATCAATTTCACAAAAATTATAGTAATAAAAAAATTAAATGTATTATAAAAAAATCAAGAAAGTATAAAATTAAATCCATATTTTTTATTACACAAGTTAAATATGAGGATTTTGGGAAATTACAGCTTTTATTAGCAGCTTCGGCCTACAAAAGCGCGTTATGCATTTTCAGTACCTAATTGGATCATTATTTATCTTTAACGAAGTAATTCATTATAAAACATTAATGAATAGTTTGTTACTCATCATTAACGAAGTAGTTCACCCAAACTCATTATATATTTCATCATATACTTGGGATCGATGAAAGTTATTAGGAATTACCATTAATGATTTCGCCAATGGATGGTAAGCGAGAGGGTGGCGATTGTATACCTCCTATGGCATCCCCATGTTAAATTCGTCAATAAAACGTATGGCGGGTATATTGACGAGGAAGTACTGTGTCATTCCTGGTAATCGATGGTATCATTACATATGTAATGCTTACCAGAACAAGCGGGTTCCTTCTGAAAACTATCACATGTACAGAACACAGTAGTCGCTGTCGTCATATTTGTTGGCTGCTGCCTTGACTACTGGCGCGCTGCTTCCCCTTCTGGGTTTGCTGTCTGCCGCCGGCCTGCATTGGTCTGATGTGTTTACTCATTTTCACTACATTTTCCCATTTATTTGGTAATGAGCAATAGAGTAGTCAGTGCACAGTGAGGAGAACGTAAGGAGATGCCAACGATGTATGGCATAGGATAGGGAATTTTCCAGAGATGTTTAAAATAAAATTATACTTAGCAAAAAGATCAAGTTTTTAGAAATATTTAAAGCAGATTGTAGATTTTCATCTTAGCAAATAGTTGTTGCATTTTCTGGGAAAATATTGGTAAGTTTTCATTCCAGAAAAAAACAATTCCATATTGCGACATAAGGACACGATGACTTTCTTAAGACAGAATTAAATTTTTGTTATATAAAATGGAACTTTAATTTAAGAAAATGATTTTTAATCGTTTTTCTTTCTTTTATTTTTTGTATTTCTTGTATTTATTTACCTCATATTTACAAAATATATGATATAATATTTTTTTAAAAATTGGAGTAGTTATAAATTCATTTCACCGGTAATACTTGAGTTTAATAAAAAAACTTGTTATAATATTTTGTTTGGTCAAAATATATTCTTACTTTATGTTACTATTTTTTATTACAATAACAATAACATTGAAGTTTTTTATATTTTGTGATATGGTGGGACCGGCCGTGGTATAGTGGTTACAACACGCGACTACCATGCGGGAGATCGCAGGTTCAAACCTGGCTCCAGTCATCTTAAAAGAAAAAAAATAAATAAATTTTTCTTTTATTTATAGTTTAGTTTTGTTTATTTATTGGGCAATCTGCACAACAAGACTTACAGTCTTATAATTATAGTGCAGGGATGTCTGAATCATATTGTCGGCTCCCCTCGAATGTTGTTGACAGCAAATTCGCAGTATTAAGCGTCGATTCAATCGGCGTGTCTAGTAAGAGCTTCTCAAAACAGTGACGTTCGCATTCGTTGATCAACAAGTAGGTGCCGTTAGTTGTGAATCTAAAAATAGAAAGCGTGTTAATTCACAACAACGCGAGAAGCTATCCCATACCTCATTCATGGGGTGCAAATGGAAATTAAGTTTTTTTTAAAGATATGGTAGACCTCTTTTTGAATCTTTGAATGATACGGTGTTTTCAAATCTGAGATAAGAAAAAATAACTCAATTGACGTAAAATATGAGCAGGGCATAATTTTGAATAATTCAATAATATTGTAGTTTTTTTTTTAAATTTTTAATTATTTTTAATGCTGTGAATATAAATATCCGTTATTTTGTTTTGTAAACTATGACTCAAAGACTACATCATAGACTGATTAAATCACTGTCCCTCATTTTGGGCATTATCCATTTTTTCTATATGTTATCTAATGATTGTTTACTTCCGTTGCATCATATTCCCCCCACTGTGTGTGTTCCACTTGCAGTGATTGCGGCATTATTGGGAAATTGTAGTATTTTTCCGAATATGACTTCTCTTATGCATTTTGATTGTGTCGAATTGTTGTTTACACTGCTCCATCCGTCCATATTTAATGGCAATTTGTAATAGACCAGTTGGATTCGAGTACATCATGTTTGCAGCCGGACTACTTGTGAGTGGTGGCCTGAATGTCCATTTAAAAGTAGGAGCGTTCAGTTGAGTTGTTCATGTTCATGTTGCAGCTTGTATATAGATTTGTAGTGTCACTGCCAATTACAACCACTTTGGACTCTTGAAATACTTGTTAGACAGGAAACCCAGTTTCTCTTGTGTGCTTGTTTTGGTAGTTCTGTTTATTGTTTTTGCTCTCGCGCTCTCAACGACATTCAGTGAACTGCTGCTGCTGAGGCTCTTTTGGTAGACTTTCAGCAATAGAGGTGATAATGATGATGATGATTGTTGTGTCAATGATAATGATAACCATGTGACGGTAATAATCATCATCATTATCATCATCGTCATGTTCTAGTACATACAATTATGACTGGTATTGTTTGGTTTGCATGTTTGTCATTTGTATCCGAAACTATTGTTTGTCTGTCTGCCCGTCCGTCCGTCTATCTGTGTGGAAATCATTCGAATTCAATTCACTTCACTTGTACACTCGTAGTGGCTGTTCGTTCATTTCGTTCGCTTTTTGTGATTTAGTGTTGATTATTATGGTAGTGACTTCCGTAGCTTAGTACAAATATACAATATATATTCACATCCATTGCCAACATATGCAGACACATGTATGCCCGGCGAATGTATCCATAGCCGGTCATACATACATCCCTACATATATGTATGTTTAACATAACAATACTATGTAGAATTGTACCTTCTAAGTTATGTTTTTTTTTTTTTTCGTTTTTCTCTGTGACAGCCAACTGAACCCTACTAAGTTTGGGTCTACGTATTTGTTGGTGGCTCACTTCCGTCGCAGTATGAAAAATCCACTTGTTGAGTTTTTCCTTGGATTTATTTTCATAGCGCGAAAAAAAACTCGTGTTTTTGTGTGTTTTTCCAAACTTATGGATCATCAAAACAATGACAAATTGTTGGAAACACTCGCACGTCTAATTATATAAAAATGTTTGTCATTTGAAATATTGATTTTTAATTTCCAAATACGAGTAGTAATTTGACGACGTTGGTGCAGTTGTATTTTAAATGCAATTGAAGCATTGTCCCTAATGGCAATAAATTCTCAAAAGTTGTAAACAAATCTCATTAGAATAAAGCCTTCTTATAAGGAGAAAAAATAGAATTCTCATTTTGAATGTTAATGGTCAAATACAAGAATTGGGTGCTTGGGACATTTTCGGCTGATATCTACGTCGCATGTAGTTATTTGACATAATATTAGATAATTAACAGCTGATGATGTACAAGAGTACATGAATTCGTCACATAGGGGTCTTGATGATGTACTCGTCACGGGGTTTGAATGGCGTGATCCATTTCGTTTAAATATACAAAATATTTAAAACACTTAAAATATTAAAAAATAAAAATATTTGAATTATTTGAATATTTGTTAAAAATTAACGGCCTTATTCATAAAAACTTATAAAAGGTTTATAAACCATTTTTAGGCAAATTTCGAGAAAACAATATTCATAAACGATTCACATCATCAATAAGTTAAAGTAGGATTGTTTCTACTTTAAGCATGCTATAACTTGACGTTTGTACAATTTATTGCATATTTTTGAATTTGATATATTTATTTTGAGTTTTTCGGCATTTTTTCTATTGGAAAGAGTTGTTGCATGTATTCATTGTGTAGGAAATTTTCTTCTTAATCATTGCCCTCACAAATATTAAAAATATTAAAAATGTTTAAAATATTAAAAATTTAAAAAAATATTAGAAATATTAAAAATAGTAAAAATGTTGAAAATATTAAAAGTATTAAAAATATTGAAAATATTACAAATATTAAAAATATAAAACATATTAAAAATATTAAAAGTAATAAAAATATAAAACATATTAAAAATATTAAAAATAATAAAAATATTGAAAATTTTAAAAATAATAAAAATTTCAAAACAATAACGGCCTTATTCATAAAAACTTATAAGAGGTTTATAAACCATTTTTAGGCAAATTTCGAGAAAACAATATTCATAAACGATTCACATCTTCAAAAAGTTAAAGTAGGGTTGTCTCCACTTTAAGCGTGCTATAACTTGACGTTTGTACAATTTATTGTATATTTATGAATTTGAGATTTTTATTTTGAGTTTTTCGGCATTTTTCCTATTGGAAAGAGTTGTTGCATGTATTCATTGTGTAGGGAATTTTCTTCTTCATCATTGCGTACATAAAAAAGTACCTAAATAGACACTTTTCATTCATGAATACCATTTTGAAAAATATTTCTCCAAAATTCTTCAAAAATAATTTGTAAATAATGAAATAATATTCGTGATGTATAAACAATCAAAACAAGGAACCAATGTAATCGGTATCCGATTATTATTTCAACATGAGAAAAAGAACGTACACTTTTGTAATACAATTTTTACTTTAACATCTTTCTTATCGTCATGAGAATCTACATCAATGAAAAAAATTGAGCTACAATAATGTTCATAGTTATAATAAGTGCAAATACAAGTTTGGTATCCGATTATAAAGCTTTTGTATCCGATTAAAAAGCTTTTTTTATACATCATTAACGACCAACAACAGTCGGCGTTGCCACCGGAACACATTATGCTAAAGGACTGATAACAAACGTTTATGAATAAAATTTCTTATTAAAGAATTTTTTAGAGCAAAAGTATACTTTTGCTAGAGAACGCTTCATATCTACTTTAGAAATTTTTTATGAATATGGCCGTAAAGATATAAAAAAATTTTAAAAAACATTATAAATTTTAAAAACGTGGTAAATGCCATTGCACTAATATTGGGAACGCTTCATGTCCACTTTTGAAATTTTTTATGAATTAGGCGTAAAAATATTAAAAAAATATTAGAAATATTAAAAATAGTTAAAATATTACATATATTAAAAATGTTAAGAGTATTAAAAATATTAAACATTTCAAAAATTTCAAAATTATTAAAAATAATAGAAATATTATAAATAATATAAATTTCAAAATAAAAAGGGTACTGATGAAGATGGTTTGGCAACCATCGAAATAGCTATCTGCTCTGTCAGCTGTCAACATAATCCATTTCACATAACTCTTGTAAAACAAATTCTATTAGCAATAATTCATTATTTACACATATAGATCAACAATACAAAACAAGAGCAATAATAAAAATATTAAAAATAGTAAAAATATTACAAATATTAAAAATTGTTCTTGATTTTGTTTTTTGTTGATCTTAATGAATTATGATATTGTCATAGTTCGGTTTGAGATCATTTCTATTGGCAATTATTTATTATATGTCCATCGGACACAATTGCACAGGAGTTTTGTTGTTGACAAAGTGCCAACCCCGTTCTGCGTACCGTCAGTGTTTTGTTGTTCTTGATTTTGTTTTTTGTTGATCTTTAATGAATTATGATATTGTCATAGTTCGGTTTGAGATCATTTCTATTGGCAATTATTTATTATTGCCAATAGTTTTTTATTCAAGAGTGTGAAATGTATTATGTTGACAGCTGGTTAGGCGTATAACGTTATTTCGGCATTCACCACAATGCCTCGTCAGCGCCCTTTGCTGTGCCTTCTCCTCTATCATCACAAACCTTAAGGGAAGAAAGCATCTCAAAGTTAATGAGAACTTTTAGGCAAGTGCTTGTGTGTGTATTATGTTGGCATGTTGTGCGCTTCGAGGATGCTTTCTTCGCACCGGAGGGAAAATTTCTCATTAACTTTGAGATGCTTTCTTCCCTTAAGGTTTGTGATGATAGAGGAGAAGGCACAGCAAAGGGCGCTGACGAGGCATTGTGGTGAATGCCGAAATAACGTTATACGCCTAACCTGCTGTCAACATAATACATTTCACACTCTTGAATAAAAAACTATTGGCAATAATAAATAATTGCCAATAGAAATGATCTCAAACCGAACTATGACAATATCATAATTCATTAAAGATCAACAAAAAACAAAATCAAGAACAACAAAACACTGACGGTACGCAGAACGGGGTTGGCACTTTGTCAACAACAAAACTCCTGTGCAATTGTGTCCGATGGACATATGCATAGGCAAGTGCTTGTGTGTGTATTATGTTGGCATGTTGTGCGCTTCGAGGATGCTTTCTTCGCACCGGAGGGAAAAGTTCTCATTAACTTTGAGATGCTTTCTTCCCTTAAGGTTTGTGATGATAGAGGAGAAGGCACAGCAAAGGGCGCTGACGAGGCATTGTGGTGAATGCCGAAATAACGTTATACGCCTAACCTGCTGTCAACATAATACATTTCACACTCTTAAATAAAAAACTATTGGCAATAATAAATAATTGCCAATAGAAATGATCTCAAACCGAACTATGACAATATCATAATTCATTAAAGATCAACAAAAAACAAAATCAAGAACAACAAAACACTGACGGTACGCAGAACGGGGTTGGCACTTTGTCAACAACAAAACTCCTGTGCAATTGTGTCCGATGGACATATGCATAGGCAAGTGCTTGTGTGTGTATTATGTTGGCATGTTGTGCGCTTCGAGGATGCTTTCTTCGCACCGGAGGGAAAAGTTCTCATTAACTTTGAGATGCTTTCTTCCCTTAAGGTTTGTGATGATAGAGGAGAAGGCACAGCAAAGGGCGCTGACGAGGCATTGTGGTGAATGCCGAAATAACGTTATACGCCTAACCTGCTGTCAACATAATACATTTTACACTCTTGAATAAAAAACTATTGGCAATAATAAATAATTGCCAATAGAAATGATCTCAAACCGAACTATGACAATATCATAATATTAAAAATTATTAAAATTTTAAAAATATTACAAATAATTAAAATAATAAAAATATTACAAATACTTCCAAAAAATTGTTAAAAATAATTATTCATTTATTCAAAATCTTAGTAATATTTAAACAATTAAAAATATAAAAAATATTAAAAATTTTGAAAATTTTAAAAATAATAAATATTTTAAAAATATTACAATATTACAATTTTTAAAAATAATTAAAATATTAGTAAAATATATTTAAAAATATCAAAAAATATTAAAGGTGAATAAAATAATAATAATACCTTAAAACATTTACAAATGGTGAAAAATTCCAAAAATTCAAAAAAACTATACAAATATTTACGGCCTTATTCATAAAAACTTATAAGAGGTTTATAAACCATTTTTAAACAAATTTTGAGAAAACAATATTCATAAACGATTTACATCTTCAAAAAGTTAATGTATAGTTGTCTCTACTTTAAGCTTGCTATTTTATTTTATTTATTTATTTATTTATTTGTACAATTTATAGTAAATTTATGAATTTGAGGTCTTTATTTTGAGTTTTTCAGAATTTTTCCTATTCGAAAGAATTGTTGCATGTATTCATTGCGTAGGAAATTTTCTTCTTAATCATTACGCACATAGAAAAGTATCTAAATAGACACTTTTCATTCATGAAAAATATTTCACCAAAATTCTTCAAAAATACTTTGTAAATAATGAAATAATATTCGTGATGTATAAACAATCAAAACAAGGAAACAATGTAATCGGTATCCGATTATTAACATGAGGAAAAGAAAATAAAATTTTTTAATATAACTTTTACTTTAATGTCTTTCGTATCGTCAGGAGAATCGTAGTCAATGAAAAAATGTGCTACAATAATGTTCATAGTGATTATTAGTGCAAATACATAGTTGGTTTTCGATTAAAAAGCTTTTGTATCCGATTACAAAGCTGTTTTTTACATCATTAATGAACAATAACAGTCAGCGTTGCCACCTGAACACATAAAGCTAAAGTACTGATAAATAACGTTTATGAATACAATTTCTTATTAAAGGTTTTTTAGAGCTCAAGAATACTTTTGCTAGAGAACGCTTCATACATAATTTAGAAATTTTTTATGAATATGGCCGTTAGTCTTTAAAAAATTAGAAATTTAAAAATTAATTTATTCATTTTAAACTGTTTGATTGTTAATTTTAGTCGATCGTGTTTTTATATATTAAATTTACGTTAAGTGTATCAAATGATACATCAAATTCGGCTTACGATCAGAAAAAAACATTGCAAAATTATATTATTAAAACATTAAAAGAAATATTAAAAATAGATTTGTTTAATGCTTGCAAATTGTTAAAATTTGAAAATATTCGGCTCTAGTTTCTGTATTAAAAAATGTAGCGGCCGTACAAATAATTATATGTATCTAAAAAGATTATTAACTATTTTTGGGATTACTATTAACTAACGTAAAGATAGGAAATTACTTTAATTCAATCGTTTTATTTTATATCGAGTACCCGATAGTTTGTAGCTTTTATGTAAATGTTTCACTACAAATGTTTACAAAAAATATGCACAGTACTGGAATATATTCTTTTCTTGAATTCCTTGCTAATTGCAATAATATGAAATTTTTATTTGGTAACTCGCATGTATTTATTATCACCGATAAAAATCTAAAAATTGATTAATAACTGCAAAAATGCAAAAATTTTAAATAATCGATTAAATGCTGTCACTGATTAATAAAAAATGTAACTTTGTTCGTAAATAATTAATTGCAAAATAAGCTAACTCTAACCCTTACCAATTTCATTAAAACAGGTTGACATATCCATGCAATTGCATACATTTAAGTAACTGCAAATCTAGGATGATTTGACAAATTTCTGTTTAATTATATCATGACTCGAGGCTTCTGTATTTTAATACAATGAGCTATCATCTAATGAAAATGTTAAATTTTACATACACATTTCTATGTGGAACAATTATATGCAGTAGAAAAGAAAATTTAATTTCACTCCACATGCACTTTTTGTACGTACATAGAAAACATGTATGTATGTGTAATTAAATATTTAAATAAATACACCTCACAACGTCACCTTAACGGATCACCTGTGTATAATAACGAACATAAATGTTAACACACTCACCAAAAGCATAATGAAATGAAACAAAAACTGTACTGTTACTGGTCAACCGCATATTAGGTGAGTGAAAAATCATCCAATGTTTTCGAGTTTTTGTAATGGATGGAGGAGGGTTTTCCCTTCCGTTTTCATTAAACATAAGTATTTTTTTTGTTAAAGTAGTTCATTGGCACGAGGGGGAAATTTTCCCAAAGCAAACTAATGTAAGTAACGGTTAAAACTTTTTCAACTTTTACAACGCATAAAGTGAAGCAACATAATATGGTCATAACACACCCTAATAATGGGTTATGGCGACAATAACTAAAAGGCAAAGTAGTTTGAAGCTTAAGCATTAAAAGGAATATTTTGTGTCATAAAAACGGATAGACCATAAATTGGTTCATATAAATTAGAAATTAAAGAAAATTGAAAATAAGCGAAAGTTAATGCTAGTGTTTATGTCAGAGACTGCATCTGTTTAAATGAAAACTAAGTGGAAAGCTTTAAATCCTTTTTCAAACCAAGAGCAAATGTTCTGAAGTTCCCTACTAAAGTTAAAGTTTGTTTAGTTTTGTAATATTCCCTAAATATCAACTAATCAATCACTAATCTTTGCCGTTTTCTATAATTGAACATATCAAAAATAAATCTAATTCAACGAACCGTAAAAAAATTCGAAAGGATTTTATAAAGGTTTTGTTTAGGGATATTAAAAGGTATTTAGTGAGATATCGCAAGTGGGTTTTTAAAATAAAATTTATAGAAGATCTGTATTGCACATCAAATTTAATTCTAAAAAACTTTTGCCCTGCATGCCAAAAATTAACCCAAAGATTGTTATGAATTAACCAATAACTTATTTAAATAAAAAAGATGTGTTTCTAAGAGTTTTTGACTTGGTAAAATACGTAATCAGAAATAGTTTTTTGGTTATTTGAAAATAAATTTTGCTTCTATTAAAAATTTGTATGGAGGCGATTGATGAAAGATTTAGTAGAAACAGGAGTCAACATCAGCAAAATTCCTGTTCGGCTGCAATTATCGTCCTATGGCATTTTATAATCACCTTATTCTCTTTTTAATATTCTACGTATACTTGGGATGTAACATGTCCTTGAAAGTGAATTTTTGCCCTCTTATTTGGATTTCTTTTTGCTGCAGCGACGTGTCCGATGAATATGGTGAAAGGTTCCACAAAGATATTCTAACTTTAGAAAAGCGTTACAAAGGAAAAAATATGCCTACTATATTCCCCAGGAAACATTTTCAGAACTTGTTGCGAATGGTATTGATACTAGAATTGTTTCTTTTTAATCGACCTTCTATTCTGTTTCTGGTTCCATATAACCTATTATGTACAACATGCTGCAGCACAGTTTCCATAGAACAGGAAAAGAATAAAACGTTTTTTTTTTGCTATGACTAGACCTGACCCTTATAATTTGTTTAGAGATTACATAAAAACTAGATTCTATTCGATGGTATTGGAAATAAGTATTTTTAGAGGGTATTTATTAAGAAAAACTCAAAAATCGGAGTTCAAATATATTTCTAGTTAGTAATTCAGTTATGAAGCAATTCATTTCATAACAGGTTTCGAGTAACATGTTGCTTTTGGGACAATTTCAAACAAAAATAATATATTATGCAACCGAAAGTGGAACTTGTTACTTAGCAGTAAAAGCTATTCTGCACTTGTTTCTTTGCAACAAAATATTTTGCTGGGTCGCTGGCTGCTGCTGAAATATTTTACTAGACTGCAAGAATATTCAGCATAATATAAATAAATAACTTTGTTAACTAATAGAAGGCACATGTTTGTTCTTCGTGTTTTTCATGTTTTGAGCTCTACTAGTATCTGTTATTGCATTAAGAAAAAAATTTGTAAAATTTTGTACGTAATCTTGGGATGCAACAGGTCCTTGAAAGTATAGTTTTTGTCTTCTGATTTAGATTTCTTTCATGAATGCTGCTGCGACGTGTCCGATGAATATGGTTAAGGATCCACAAAGGCATTTTAACTTTAGAAAAGCGTTACGAAGGAAAATAGATGCCGTCTATGCTCGCTGACTGCTGCTGGAATATTTTAGGAGACTACAGGGATATTCAGCATAAATAAAAGAAATAACATTATTAACTACTAGCAAATACATATTTGTTCTTCTTACTTTTCATGTTTTATGCTGTACTAGTATCGGTTTTTGTACTTAGAACAAATTCTGTTGGATCAAATAAAGTTTTAATTACATTTATGCAAAATGTATTTTAATGCAACATAATGATGAAAAAATTTGAAAACAAATCGCTCGTTTTGTGCAAGACCGTCATAACTCAAAAAAATCGATTTCGAGATAAACGCGTTTAAAGTTTTTAATTTACACCCAACTTGTATGAAATGGAGGAATTTAAATAGCTCTCATGCGGAGTGTATTAAAGATATTAACTTGATTTTTTTACACAGTCACGTTTTTTGAGTTATGACGGTCTTGCACAAAACGAGCGATATTTGAAATCATGATCTTAATACAATTAAAAATATTTTTTTTTGTAGAACAGTGTAATCGAATATTTATCGCTTTAACGATTGGTAAAAGAATCGCTAACGAAATGTTCGAATTGTTCCGATAATGTTATCATTTTCAAATGTTTTTTTAGAATTCTGTCGAATCGTAAAAGCGATTCGTTTGCGAATGTTCACCAGCGATTCTATAATGTTATCATTTTCGAATTTGCTTTAGCGAATCACCCCTTGCCACATGGTTTGACAGGAAAACATATTTTTTTGTATTGCTTCTTAAAATTGAGTAAGGTAAGAAGTAAGGGACTTTTTTACAGTCCTACTCAATAAAGTGTTGGTAAAATAAACTGCATTTAAAATTGACTGAATCACGCGTCATCCTAGTGCGTGACACACTGAATTTGACCAAAATATCAAACAATAACACACTTTTCTGATCGTTAGCCGAATTTGATGTATCATTTGATACACTAACGTAAATTGAGATATATATATATAATACGATCGACTAAAAACTAACTAACAATACCGGTTAAAAAAATTTTATATCTTTTTTGGAAACAATTTTAATCATAAAAGCCTTTTAAAACATAGGTTAGGTTAGGTTAGGTTAATTCGGCAGCCACGTTGAACACAGCTCACTTGGGTCCCAGTATGAGTCCCGTTGTGATATCATTTTAAGATTTTCTTTTTCGCTGCCAAGCCATTTCGTTGCTCTGATGAAGGCATGGATGTTCCGCAAATCACCTACTGATAGACAGGTATTGTCTAGAAGTGTCCGATGACCAAGAGTCTCGTATCTCTGTTCACCAAATGCACGGCAGTGTCATAAAAGATAAAAAATCAAAAATTCAGCACATGTAGGCGATATGCAGTGGAGAAAGGTCCAGACCTGCTAGAATGCGACCCAGAGAATAGGTCAAATATGCCTTCCCATGTCATCAGAAGGACACCTACATGAAGAAGTCAAGATACTCTTTCCTCACGGTCTCACAATGATATCCCAGCAGCAAAAAATGGGGCTTTGCATGCCTTCTTACAGGCCTGCAAAGGCAGTCAGAAGCCCTACCCTTCAAATGCAGTCTTCATTTTAAATTAACATAGGGTGTCATAGGCAGGCAAGGCCTGCAAATTCCCTTTCTCATTGAAGGCGTTTCAGTAGGCATGCCTCGTATGTCCTGCTTGGAGTCCTAATAACAAGGGCCTTCTATGAGGCATTGCTACTGCAGACCAGCTTGCAGGCCTGCAAAAGAGCATTTATAGAAGGACTTTAATAAAAAAAAAAACTTAAAAAACTTAATTTCCCTTTGCACCCCATGAATGAGGTATGGGATAGCTTCTCGCGTTGTTGTGAATTAACACGCTTTCTATTTTTAGATTCACAACTAACGGCACCTACTTGTTTATCGACGAATGCGAACGTCACTGTTTTGAGAAGCTCTTACTAGACACGACGATTGAATCGACGCTTAATACTGCGAAGTTGCTGTCAAACAACATTCGAGGGGAGCCGACAATGAAAGAAAATTTTATTTTTTTCTTTTAAGATGACTGGAGCCAGGTTTGAACCTGCGATCTCCCGCATGGTAGTCACGTGTTCTAACCACTATGCCACGGCCGGTCCCAAATAAAATAAAAAAAAACATGCGAATTATTTCCATATTAAATGATTTCCTACTTTTTATAAATTTTTAATACAATATTTATTACAATTTACAATTACAATTTTTTTTTTAAACTCCAGCAGCGGGAATCGAACTCGCGACCTCAGTACTCATAGTTGGGCATGCTACCTACTCGGCTATCACGTGATATAGTTGTTGTACGATAAATAACATACATGTGGTTTTCATAAACAACAGCATCTGTCTTACCTTCCCTTAAGAGGCCTGCCAACAGGCCTAATCGGAGAAGTGACAAGTGCATGGCTATGAACGTCAATTCTGCCTTCTACCAATAGGACTGTCAACAGGCCTGTTTAAGGCCAGAAAGTTTGCATGCCCTTTGAGAACATCTATGGTATTTTTGTGGGGTACACAGTAGGGCTGCTCACAGGCCAGTTTTTAGAAGGGAAAGAGGCATGTCTGCGGGATCTTTTCTCACCCTAGTAAGAGGCATCATTGCAGGTCTCATTTGAGAAGCGAAATGTGCATGGGTATGGAATTTTTTGTTAGGCATAGTGAAGGACTTTTTATAGCCTGTATACAGGCCTGGAAAAGGAAGGCGTATTTGAATGTCAACAAACTGCCTTTGAAGGCATGTTTGCAGGCATATTTTTACAATGCCTCGTCTTTTCCGCTGCTGGGATGTTGTGCAAACAGTAGATGCTGGGTCTAAAAGACATTCATAGGTACACTATTAGCGCGGTCATAAACTTTAATCTTATGTACGAAGTTCTCGGAGACCACCCTCCTGAAATAGCATCGGAAGAAACCAGTCTGCAAGAAGAGCGAGAACGGTTCTGGCACAGCTGCGATCCGGCAGGTGTAGTAGGCTCAATTCTTTCTAGCCCTAAACATTTGTTTCAATGTCCAAATGAGTTGTTTGCTCGACAAATAATGTTCATTCCCTCAATGGCTCAACGAAAATGATATGTTTAGAAATATATAATAATTTATAATTGTATTGACTTTATTTTACCGTTAAGGCAGAGCAGTATATAACATTTTACTTTTTTTATATAAATTTTAATTAAAGCCAACCACTAATACACAAAGATCTTATCAAAATTTATGATCAAAGTTCCGAATGTCATTAATCAAATTCCAACAATTATTTTGTCATCAGCGTGTTATCAATCTTTGTTACAATTCCTGCAGTACCCTCGCATTTTTTCGTTTAGTGCAATTATGTGTGTGAATATTGTTTGTCGTGTTGTGTTTTCATTTCACATTTTTGCGGCAAAATTTTCGTTGTTTTTTTTTCTCTGTGCCGGGCACACTACCCTCAGTACTCATTTGGATTCAAATTCATTTTCAAGGTAAAATCAATTGAGATGAAACTAATTGAATAGAATTGAAAAACGGCGGACACAAAACACATTTTTTAATGAAAACAAATGAACAAAAAAAAAAGTGAACAAAAATTTGTCATAGTAGTGCATCATAGTACTGAACTTTTCAAAATGAGTGAAATTCTTCAAATGAAAATAATGATCACATATTATTACGTATGTATTTGTTTGCGTAAAGTATTTCCATGTGTTTGGATTGTTTTGTTTTTTGTGGCCACTTGAACATTCCAACGAACTACAATGTATCATGTAAAACGATGGAATGAAGGGGATTATTGCGGGGGAAATTAGAGGCTTTTATTCAACAATTTGCAAAGTGAAATAAGGCGAAATATGTAGTAATGGGCATAGTTATTTTATCTTACAAATTTATTTGAATAAAATTATTATTTTATATTTTTTTGAAGAGAAATGCAGAACATCTTCAAATAGTTTTTATACTAACAGAAACACTCTTTGGCGCATCAAAGTTTAAAATATTTAAAATAAAAGTTAATCTTGAAAGTTTTTAGAAAATTGTCATTATAATCCAAAAAACTTAAAAAAAAACGTATTTTTATATTATTGTTGTTTTATATTTTTAAGATGACAAACCAAATATTTTTTTTAGAAAAAAATTATTGATCACCTAAGAAATTTTGCGAAATTTTACAAAAGTTTAAAATATTCAAATTATTAATGTTAAGCTAATCTGGAAAGTAGTTAGAAAAATATTATTATTTATCCGAAAAACTTAAAAAAAAAATTATCTTTAAATATGATGCCAAACCAATTTTTTTTTCATAGAAAAAGAATATATTGATCACATACATATTTTCATATGAACATAGTCTTCAAAATGTTTCAACTTTTTAAGAAAACTACAAAATAAAATTAAAAAATAATGAAAAAATACCCATATAATAATTTTTATTTAGTTTTATGCAATACATTTCTTTAAAAAATTTCGCTACTTTTATTTGATAAGGAGTTTTAATTTCTTCACTGGCCGTTGTTATTAATGAGTCAATTAAATAGACTTACACACTTTATTTTTTTATAAATTTAATTTCGAATTAATTCTTAAATAATTTTCATTAAATAACAGTTTAACGTACATGATTTCTTCTGTTTTATTTTTCCAACCATCTTTATTCTACTTCATTCAAGAGCACATTCTTTTCGTTGTTGCTTTTTATAAATGTCTATTTTTATCTGCTCAGTTAAATAACTATATAATTTCTTGCTCAAAGATAACAGATATTGTCGTTGTTGTTTTCTTTAATGTAGACTGTCAAGGCTGACAAAAGCAGCACTTTCAATGTACAGACATATAAAAATACACAAAAATGTGAATATGATTATAGTGAAAACATGATAAAAGATAATAATAAATTGTTTTTTTTTTCAGCGCATACTATACAGTTTAAATGTTAAAACTACAGACAATAGACTTAATTAATATTAAATGTGATTTAAATGTATGCCAATTGTTGACACATTTTTGTCGAGACATATTTCATAACGTTTTTGGCGCAGTTGATCGATTATAATGGGAAGTGTGGAAATAAATATGACTCGGGTGGAAATGTGGGGAACGTGAAACATAAAAATATAAAATAAGTGAAATTCTGTTGATAAATCTTTCAAAGCTCAAAGAATTTGAATTTGATATTTTGTTTAAAGTTTTTATAAATTAAAAGTAGTTATGGATAATTATATACTTGAAATAAAAATCGATCAATTAAAGTCTACAAGAAAACGACATATGGGCAAATCTATAGTAACATATGTGACAGGTCGTACGTTTCAATGAGATGTAAAAAATGAAAAACGAGATTTTTGTATTTTTTTCTTTATCTTTTCGTGTAATACTTAAGAAGCTCAATACTTAGTAAGAGAGACGAAATTCTCTGAACTGATGGCCCTTAAATATTAGCAAATAAAGAGGGTGACGTTACGGGACAAAAATAGAATTCAATTTTTTTTATCGTTCACAAAAACACAAACCAGCGCGAACTGAGTCGGACTTTTTTGGAAAAACAATTTTTCATATGATTTGAAGTATTATTAATTTGTTTAACAATTTGCTAAACTTCAAAAACTTTTTTTAATTTTTTTGTACAACCTATTTTGTGAAACATGACGTGACGTCGCGTGTTGTGACATAAATATCCTTTTTGATAAATTATGAAAAAATTATTTTGAAAATACATTTTTTTTTATTTTCAAAATTAGGGAAAATTATAAAGTTTAAATACAAAACAAAATTTTGCTGCTTACTGATAATTTTTTGCTATTATTGGACTTATTTACTGTTGTAACAAATATTTTATGATAAAAGTGCATTTGTATCATTTCTAAATATGTTCTAAAAATTCATGAGGTGACTAGATCATTAATGCAATTTTGAAGTTCCTTTTAATCATAAATAAAAATAAAATGCGATTTGGACATTTAAATTTAATAAAATTTAAGTGTTCATCTTTACTAATACATATGTCAGAAAAATTTTTTTTCACAACTTTTTTTCGATGGCGATGTATTTTCTGTGGAAATGCCCATATGGAGAAATTTAAATAATTATATATTTGTTTTTAATTTTTATCAATTTGGCAACAGTTTGAAATGAGCATATAACGAACACTCTGCTCTCCTTCTTTATATATTAGAAGTAACTTAACATTTACTTATATTTCATGTATCTTTATTTATGAAAACTATTATCTCTGGAAAGAAATTTGCTTCCTTTTTAAGTTTCGACTTTGTATGTTTTATAATAAATATTTTATGAGTAAATAGATATATTTGAATTTTATGTCACACCCGTCACAGTACAAATGCTAAAAGTTTAATAGAATTGTTACTTTATATAATAAACCATTTGTACTTTTCAACAAAAATAATGTAAGTGCAATAATATATTGAAATTTTGTGAACATAACACGTCAGTTGTAAAGTCCCCGGCCTACCATAGTAAAACACATTTATTTTTTGGCAAAATTCGTTATATTTTTTTTCAACATAATTCCCTAACAATAGCGACCCTGAACTTTTCGATATCATTTTTGTTGTAAGATTTATCCTTTGCTTCAAAATAGGCCTCAGTTTCGGCGATCATTTCTTTATTCGACGAAAATTTCTTCCCAGCGAGCGTTCTTTTGCGATCTGAGAACAGGAAATAGTCGCTGGGGGCCAGATCTGGAGTATACGGTGGATGCGTATGCAATTCGATCGTCTCCAAACACTGCTCCGAATAATCAACTCGTCGTAGTGTTTGGTCAAAAGTGAACTCGCGTGGCAACCACTTTTCAAAAATTCGTAAATGATATGATGTACCCGTTTAGTTCATATCTATAGTGTCCGCTATTTCATTCAATTTCAATTTACGGTTATTCAAAATCATTTTGTGGATTTTTTTAATGTTTTCGTCGGTAACAACCTCTTTTGGGCGTCCACTGCGTTCACCGTCTTCGGTGCTCATTTCACCACGTCTAAACGTAGCATACCAATCCTTGGTTAATTTTTATTGGGCAGTGTCCGGAAACTCGTCATCCCTTTAAAAAGCAATAGTTTATTAACACGAGAAATTTCTTTTTATCCATTGTTTTTTCACAATAACAAAAGTTGCTTCACTCAAAATGCTATAACTCACAGATCCGACAGCTGTCACGCGTCTTCTGACGGTTAGGGTTATCTAAAAGTCATAGCAGTTGACCGCAAATCTTCATGCTTCTCAGCGGTTGCTAGGAATTGATTTTAGACACAAAGTTTCTTGGTGAAATTTTCTTAGAATTCATCGTAGATTCCTATTCTGGTGTACGATTAGGATATGAAAGTTGCGTCCCTCGGAAAACATGAATAACTTAACTATTTGTGAACCGATTTTTATAAAAAAAGTATGCGTTTAACTCGTGAAAGCGTGCACTTTCTGAATGAAATAGAAAACATTAGGGTGTCCTTATAAAATAGGTGCTACAAACTTCATCAAACTAAAAAAATAGTTAAAAAATTACAAACTTTTGAAATTTCGAGGCAGAAAACAAACAGATATGACAAGTTACCAATATAACTATATATAAGGTTAGAAAGGCCGCAGACTCTGCTTTCTAAATTCACTGAGACATTTAAAATCGGTTGATATTCCACCACGTTACTGGCTTATAACTGCGTAAAGGTTCGAAAAACCGGTATCAACGTGGACTTTATGAGCTATTTAGGTTGCCTAGACACGTTCAGATTGGATTGATATGTTCACCAAAGTTGTTTATTTTTACAAGGGCTACAATTTCGGGGAACAGTGTTAGAGAAAAATTTGGACTCCCTCAAAGTAATGCTCAAAAAAGTGAAAAAATAATAAATTCTTCTTCAATTTTTTTTGAAAAGGGCAGGAATAACCAACCTTTTTGACACAATTTGTTAATAAAGTTAGTGCGCAAAACTTCCAGCTACATTATTGTCGAATACAGTTTAGCGCTATCACGAAGTGTGAGTTAGCTGTTGGGCAAAAACTGATGACACCCTTTTTCATGGGGCTCACTGATTTTGAGAATCTTTAGGGGACCATAAAAAAAAACTGGTCACCAATCCCGCCAAACCGAGTATAGGGTTTTATTACCCTTCGATAGTAGAATCGAACGTATACTGTCACGTTCTTTTTTTTTTTTCACTGTTGCACTGTGTTATCTACATCACAATAATTGTAAATTTTTTATGGAAAATTTTACAGAATTTAACATGAATGTCATCATTTTGCAAAAATTCAAATTTCTATCGTCACACCCGTCGCAGTCTTCTAATGGACATTCTGAGCAGAAATCATGTTCTTTATGTGTCTACTTGTTCTAAAACGTTTTAGAAATTAACAGCTTTTTAAAATAACATTTTTATTTACGAATTATAAAAAAAATTGTGAGTAACATGGTCATACCTGTCACAGTATTTTATATTATATATTTTTATTAAATTTATATTTTGTCTTCATTAAAATCAACAGCACAAAAAAATTTTCTCCTTAAGGAGAAAGTGACACTTTACAAGGAAAAAAAATACTTAGAGCCTTAATGGCTCTGATCCAGAATTACTTCGGATTCGGCTGAATCACCATTCTTTTTAACATTGGATTGTCATAGGAACACATATAAGTCTTCAATTAACAGTTTCAAAAACCCGATTAGGAAAGTCAAACGGCAGTCATGGAGAAAATTATGCAGTAGTGTTGGAAAACTCTTCGAAAACTGGCAGGCTACGTATGATTTTACCCTCAATTCTAACAATACTATCGTATATTCAGATAGCAAAAGGTTCATGGGCCACTAACTGTCGAGACAATCTTGAGGTACTGATGGAAACGCATTTCCCAGACTGTCAGGAAGTTGATTACTAGTCTTTGAAAACTCGGACACTAATGCTTTTGATATTTTCAATCTTTAAAATCTCCGGGATCCTAAAGTTGTTATTCCTCTGGACCCTCAAACTAACATCAACGTTTTAACGCACTTTACTGTATTTATTTGCATTAAAAAAAATCAACAACAGTTTATAAATTATTAATAAAATCTCAATTTTTTGTATCTTCTAATCCAATTTCAATCCACACATGTCAATGTGCAGTTACACATTAAAAAAAAATTACCTACATTGTCTGTGCCCTCCTCTCAAACCCTTAATAATATAACCATTGTGACTTTTACCTGAACCATTGCGGTTCGTTGAAATTAATTGAAGCACTTACAAGTTCAAAAAAAAAACAATACAATAAAAAAGAAAATACAACAAATTGGGCAAAGTTCAATATAATTTTAAATTTTAATGCCAATTATCCGATGATGTCTGTGGATAACAACTCATCATATAATAAGCTGTCATATGATGTTCATGGTGGCGATGGTGTCGCTCAGAGCGGAACTAAGCGTCGTGATAGTTATCATTTGAGTCGTAGTAATTGGACACGGTCAAGGCCAGAAAGTTTGGTCATGATAATGATGATGTGAATGAGGGTGGTGGCGACGACATAGATGATTAACATGAAAGTTATTTATTTGAAGCAACAATTATAAAGGCGGTTGTATTTAATTACTTAAAATAAAACATAATAGCTTTATTAATTACTGGTAACTACAATTGTAGAACAATTACGTAGATATCATTTGATATGAGGGATATAATGTAAACAAATTTTATTAAAAACAAAATTGTTAAAAAAAATATTGGAGAATATTCTCGAGTAAGGTTCAAACGTCATACATCACCCTTAATAAAAAATTGCAGTTGTCATTGTGAATTAGAACAAAAAAATAGCTGTTATAGGAATTCAAAATTTTTGACACTATTTTTTTTTTACTATCATGGCAAATGTGCTTGTCACTCGGTCTCTTATCATTAAAATGCTTTGCAACCTGAAATGAAAGCACAAATACAAAATTTGCTAGACGTCTTAACATGTCGTCGATGGCGTGCTTAAATTTATTTCTTCAAACTGCGGAAACACATCTTTCCTTCCTAACTTTTCATTCGGAAAACTTGTACAACGATTTTCAACATCGATTATAGCTGCCCCCAGGCGTTCCCAAAGGCGACTTGACTCGTTAAGCTCCAATCTTTATTTCTTATAATCTTGTAATTACAGCTTAAATGTTTTCAATTCTGCAATTTACAATCTTCTATCGTTTTCTTCTTGGCTATTTGGATAGCCGTATTGATCAACTTGTATCATATGCTTAACAAATATAATATTCATAGTTTAATAGTTCTTTTACCTTTGCAAAACTGTCTTTGAGTAAAACTTATAGTATTTACATTTATTTGCTATATGCGAATGCAAACTTGCCCTAAAGCCACAGTTCAATTGATTACATTGCTCGATATTAAATGCTCTCTATTTGTTAACTTTGTGCTACACACACACACAAAGTAAGAAAATGTTTTTTTGCTCTCAAACATATCGCTTTACCTTCTTTTGGTCTTTGTAGGTCAAAGTTCATAGACGTGTATTATAATATAGAAATAAGTTTTCAGACAACTGAATGGTTTTGTAATACAATCGAGGAGCATGACATATATTTCAGGTATGGATAAAGATCACAAACAACAAAATTACACAGATAACAAATTATATTTATAAAAAAAAATAAAAATCATTATCGTAGCTGTTAAAGAAAATAATGCGAGTATAGATAAAACGAAATGAGATTTTCAAGAGTTCGTAAAAGACCAACATAAGCAATATGTAGGGTGTGTAATTTTTGACGATTTGGTTGTTGTGTATTAATATCGCTACAAAAACATACAATAAGTCAAAGAATCACTTTCAAAGCCCTTCCGAACAGCGTGCGTTCTCTGTGCGACAGTAAACGGCAAAAAATGTATGTATTGAAGTGACACTTATCCTAAATTGAAGCCTTAAGACCCAATTCTTTATGCAAAATACGGTGTAATGATGTTTGTGGAATGCCCAATTCCAAAGAACGACAAGGAATGGACAAACCTGGGTTTTCTTCAACACTTTGGGCTACAGCAGCGCTATTCTCAGTTGTTCTTTAGCGACGTGCACGGTTTGTATTCTTCATATCACTAACAGCTCGAATTTTTCCACCAATTTCTGTATTGCTGTCCGACAAGGTGCTTCACGACGACCAAAAAATGCTTTAGTTTTGCGAACTGTGACTGCAAGATTTTCACCATTTTTGTAGTGAATTTTAATAATTTCAATGCGTTGTTGAAACGTGTATCGTTCCATTTTTAGTAATGGCGTAGTTTCTACTTGTCAAATGTCAAAGAATAAAAGCTTCAAAAGTGACAGCTATCAAAATAGCGGGCCATTCACGAAAACACCTCTCATTGGAAAACCCTTTATATAGTTTTTGAGCTATTCGACGAAAAGTGTTGTTTTACCGAAGTTACTAATTGGCAGGGAACTTTCCAGGTTTCCATTTCTTAAAAAAAATTAAATAGAAAAATTATTAAATTATTAGAGTTTTAGTTGCGAAGTCGACAACCAAATTTGTTGTAAAATGTTTACCAATATTTACAGATTATATGATGTAAATTTCAGCTGCGGAAATTTGCGGTGTGTTGAGTTATCTTCAATATAACAAAGCAGCTTCACCGTTTTCGGTGTCTTTTTTTGATTGGGTACCGGCCTACCATGCGGGAGATCACCCTCGAATAATGTCGACAGCAACTTCGCAGTATTAGTGTCGAGTATCTAGTAAGAGCTTCTCAAACAGTGACGTTTGCATTCGTCGATAAATAAGTAGATGCCGTTAGTTGTGAATCTAAAAATAGAAAGCGTGTTAATTCACAACAACGCGAGAAGCTATCCCATAAGTCATTCATGGGGTGTAAAGGGAAATTAAGAAGAAGAACTCTAAGAGAGGTTCTTGAATCCTTTGTTCGACATTGACCAAATTTTAGATTTAGTCATAGATTGATGGAATCAATGGATATGCCGACTTTGCTTACTATGAAATTTAATTTTTCATGATTTTAGAGAGGTCCTTGAATCCTTTCACAGATTTTAACCAAATTTTTGAAATTGGTGTCATTTAAAGACACTAAGATGTGCCAAATATTATTCACCTATGATAACTCCATCTATTTTTGGCCGCTCTTTGTATGAAACGGCAACCACTGTGCGGCCCAAAAGTGCAACACATAGAATAAGTCACTTTACACCCTATGTTTCTTTTAACCAAATTCGATTCATAACTTTTTAAGTTGTTTGAGCCATGTCCGTCTGTCTGTCAGGCTGGTACGCACGATAACTTTCGAAAGATGCGACCAATTGTTTTGAAACTTTGTATAGGTTAATATTTTCTGAAAACTTTAACGGTATTAAAAATGCGCTACATGGCCGCGCCTCTTCTGGTACCTCTCATATAAATGTACCATTCCGCCCACTACAGAAATCTAACAAAAAATAGCAATACACCTAACGCGATCGTGCTCAAATTCTGTATTTAGTGAAGCTACAGGAAGATAAAGTTTTAGAGAAAAAAAGTGGAAGTCTAGCCACGCCTCTTCTGGTACCTCTCATACAAATGTACCATTCCGCCCACTAAAGAAATCGAGTAAAAATATCAATACCCCCGACGCGATCGTGCCCAAATTCTGTATTTAGTAAAGCTAAAACAGGATAAAGTTTTAGAGAAAAAAGTGGAAGTCTGGTCACGCCCCTTCTTATACCCCCCATACAAATGTACCATTCCGACCACTTTATATATATAGTAATAATATCAATATTACCAACGCGATCGTGCCCAAATTCATTATTTTGTAAAGCTATAACAGGATAAAATTTTGAAATAAAAACTGGAAGTTTAGCCACGCCCCTTCTGGTACCTCCCATACAAATGTATTATTCAGCTCACTTTAGCAATCGAGTAATAATAACAATACACCCAATGAGTGGGAGTATTTATCAGTCAGTTCACCTGTATGGAATTTCTGAGCTGGTTTTTTAAACCAAAAGATATTGTTTCCGTTTTATTTCTCCTTATTGTTCGATAAATCAAGTCTAAAGTTTTTAAAATTTTGTATATTCCTTCCTAATCTTCAGAATATGTCGGCTAGGGTACGTAGCCCAGTTACCGTTTTTACCCCCCTTAATGACTCCATATAGTGTCAAGAGCTCTTTTTATGGTTTAAGTCAATTTCATGCAAATGCGGCCTTTTTTTTCTTAAAATCAATCTAGATTTCCAATAGCTGTCAGTAATAATCTGACAAACCCACACCCTGACCTTCTTTGGGACATGTTTACCCAGATAAATCGAATGCTTTGACTGATCCTTGGTCTCTGATGTGTTGTTTTTTTTATATCATCATTGCTTCAGGAAATCATAACGTTTATTTAACATAATCCATATGATATTGATTGACCCATTAATTATATTTAAATCTTCGCTGCAATTTAACATAGTATGAATAAATAAACATCAAAAAACCGCACAGACCCAATTTTGTCAATTGATTTGTTGTACAAGAGTTGAGTGCAAAAAAATCTCGTCATCGCTTGTGTTAACCACCACCATTTCACCAATTGCACAATTCCGGTTCAACTTTATGCTCTTAAATTGAATGGCCAATGGGTCAGTAGAGTAAAAAAATAAATATGTAATAAATTTAAAACACAAAAGTCAATTACTACACCAAACGTATGTATATGTTTTTACGTACAAATGGATGACAAAAAAAATATTCCTGACATTATATCGTTTTAAATTAACTAATAAAAAAAATATGAAAAAATCAACGTATAACATTTTTGAACTAAAAACAATGACGCGGCGCTGTTACAATAATGCACAACATATCCATAACAATTGCAATAGGTTTTTTTTGTTAAATTAATTTTTTTTGTATTTTTTATTTATGTGAAAAAAAAACCAAAGGCAAAAAACACAAACCTATGTGTAATGCTCTTTGATTTCGCACAATATGTATGACAAATTGTTAAATATAGTCAGTGGAAGTTGGTCGCTGCTATAATAAACCTTACATACATATGAATGCGAACATGCTTTACATGTACATATGTACATCTCCACATACTTTTATACATGTACAATTATAAATTATTCAATCACCACTCTTGCATATTACTACATCCGCAGTACGCAACCCAGTCAACCGTGTGACGACGGCGCATAATAGTTGGTAATTTTCTGTCACAAAACAGACTAATACGATAAATGATAGTAACTGAAGACGAGTAGATAATAATTATTTAAGGAATTTTAATTTTTCTCTACAATGCAATTGGGAAAAATTTTAAGTTAAATCACCAAAGTTTTGATGCTCTTATACCGAAAATGCATTTTAAATATTTTGAACATTTTGAATTTTTTGGAATATTTTGAATATTTGGGATAAAGTGAATATTTTGAATATTTGGGATATTTTGAAAATTTATATATTGTATATTGAATTTTTTAAATACATATTTGAATATTTTTAATTTTGAATTATTTTAAATATTTTAAGATTTAAGATATTGTGAAGATTTTAAATAATTTGACTAACTTCAATAAACTGTAGCCAAAGCAAAAAAATTTTTCCCCGAAGGTTGAAATATTGCATAAAATTTTTCAGAAGATTTAAGTTAAAAATAAATAGTTTTGAACTAAATTTGTCATTACGATAGCGTACAATTATGTTAAAATTATTCAAACCAATTAAATGTAAAATATTTCCAAAATATCTTGTATGCTTATATTTCAAATACTTGCTTACTTACTTAGCTGGTACTTCTTTGCAATCCCCGTGGCTTATATACCGCACGTAGAAAAATATTATAAGCGCCTCGACCTTCTGCGCTTCTTCTCCAGTTAGTCACACCAAGTTCTGTAAGGTTCTCAGTAACATGGTCTTTCCAACGGAGTTTTCTTCTGCGCCGTCCATTGAGTTTATTGCCGAAGACTTTTCGAGCTGGAGCATTTTCGTCCATGCGTACAACATGACCTAGCCAACGCAACCGTTGCACCTTAAGGCGCCTGACCACGTCAATGTCAGTGTACAGCTCGTACAGCTCATGATTCATACGACGCCGATACTCTCCGTTAACGATGATGGGCCCATATATTTTACGGAGTATTTTTCTCTCGAATACCGCCAGAACCGATTCATCTGCTTGTGTCATAACCCAGGATTCTGAACCGTACATCAAGACAGGTAGAACCAGTATCGGGTATAGGTGGATTTTTGTTCGTCGGGAGAGGGCTCTGTCTGTCATTGAATCGCTTGCTTAGTCCGTAGTAGCATTTATTTGCAAGCAGGATTCTTCTCCGGATTTCTAGGCTGACATCATTTGCTTTGTCAGCGGAGCAGTTTCACAAACGAGTAGATTCTTTGTTCGTAGAAACTTATAACTTCGTTTTGTCCTCGTTCATCGTTAGGCCCATTTTCGCTGATTTCTTCTGTATACCTGAGAAGGCTGCAGTCACATCCCGCAGTTTTCGACCGATGATGTCAACGTCATCAGCGAACGCGAGTAGCATATGGCTTTTGTTGAAATAGTGCCACTCTTGTTTACTGCAGCTTTTCTCATTATAATCTCCATCACTATGTTGAAGAGATCACACGATAAGCCGTCGCCTTGTTTTAGGCCTCGTCTGGTACCGAATGGCTCCATAAGGTCCTTGCCAATCTTCACTGAAGACTTCGAGTCAGTCAGCGTCATTCCGCAAAGACGAATCAGCTTCGCTGGAATACCAAATTCAGCCATGGCTTCGAGTAATTTCTGCCGTATCGAATGTCGAAGGCAGCTTTTTAGTCGACGAAAAGATGGTACGTGTCGATATGTTTCTCTGGGGTTGTTTCCAGGATTTGCCGAAGGGAGAATATCTGGTCAGTTGTTGATGTTCCAGGTCTAAAGGCCCGATCAGATTGGATAACACTGGCTTTAGTCTTTCACATAGCACACTCGACAGGACCTTATATGCTATGGGTAAAAGGCTGATCCCGGGGTAGTTGGAGCACACACTTGGATCACCGTTATTCAGTACAGGACATAATACGCTTAAATTCAAATCATCGGGCAAGCACTCTTTAAGCCAAACCGTGCGCAGAAGCTGGTGCATACTTGTTATCAGCTCCTCGCCACCGTACTTGAAGAGCTCTGCGGGCAGACCGTCGGCACCGGCTGCATTGTTGTTATTGCTCTTCTTGGTCTTCTTACATGTGCAGCACACTCTGCGTATCTGTGACCAGATTTCAATCCTTGTCCTTACAGGAGGGGAGGCCATTACCGTAGCCATTTGCTCTTACTTTCTGGTAAAATTTTCGGGCCTCACCTCTATCCCTGTATCGCTCTATAACCTCGTTCTCCTGTTCCTTCATCTGACGCTTTTTTCGCTTTCTCCTTGTGCCGTTCCCTAACAGCACGGGTTACAATTGGCTGTAGCGTTGCCCTATAAGCAGCATCCTGTTCCTCAGACGCTATGCGACATTCTTCATCGTACAAGGATTCGTCTGAGCGCCGCTTTTTATATCCTAGCGCAATATGCTGTCGCTGTTATCGGTATCGGCAAGTTGCCTGTATCTTTGTGCTGGTTCTGGTTACACTCACTACCATGTTCCTTCCCGCTGCGAAGATAACCAGCCTAAACCCGTTGTCTGACGTGTCGGTATGCAAGCTGAATTTACCGATCGATGCACCAAGAACATCTTCCCTTCCTATTTTTGCTTTAAAGTCTCCCAGAACAATTTTAATGACGTGGCCAGGGCAGCGGTCGTATGTTTCTTCTAGGCGCTCGTCGGGGCGTGTACACAAACCAGCGTAATGTAAAAATATTTCACCCGGATGCGAATGGTGGCTATTCGGTCATTTACAGGGTTAAACCGCGAGACCAGGTGTCGAAGTCTCTTGACGGCTATGAAACCACATCCAAATTCGTGTCTTTCTGCATGGCAGCTGTAAAAGATGTCACAGTTCTTTCGTCGTGTGCATCCCTGTCCCGTCCATCTCATTTCCTGTATGGCGGTGATGTCAGCCTTGTATTTGTCGAGGACATTCCTGGTGCATATCCTTAAATCGTGGTCCTTATATCGTTTGCGGGAGTCGTCAACATTTGGGTTCTTGTTTTATCTTTTCTTCGTGTTTTCATAATAATTTTGTTTAAGGGGAGTGGCTTATCCGGGCACCGCGTCCGATCCTAGTTTCTTGGCGCTGCCAAAGCCACTAAGAGAGCCTGTGTTGAGCTTCAGTAACTTCTGTTACCTACTTCCTAAGACGCATTTGTGGTAGCATGCCGATTAGGTTACTCAAAATTTTGCCTTCTAACTCTAGCTAACTTCTAAGCGGTTGCTTTAAAGTCATTGCCCGGGGAATACTTGGTCTAAGACCGGAAGTAGTTAGCTGCTTGGACAGTGCCACACAGGAATCGCTTCTGGTCACTCCCAAGTGAGTGACATTCAGTAACTTTCCACCTCTGGGCAAAGTCCCAATACCCATATTTCAAATACTTTATCACAAACTTCAGATAAATAAATCAAAAATGCTTTTATTTTTGGTTTTAAATTTTATTTAACAAACTCGACTGTACTTCTGTACCTTACGCTCCCATTACCAATTGGTTATAAGATCACAAAAGTGGCCTCATAATGAGCGTATTTTATATTCAACAATTAGTAAACAAAAATAACAACAATATGAATAGCTCGTTAAACGGACAATGATTTCTTAAGAAAGATGCTGATGCTCGTTTTTCTGTCGCCTCCTCCCTCTCCTGCTTGACCTCACAGAGGGTAATGTAAGCCGTAACCTAACTTAACCCTTGGTAGTAGTAGTATCTATGATGATGATGATGATGCTGCTGCTGTCGCTAGTCATTAGTAATCCAAGTAACAATTACCCTCAGTCCAAAGCCCATTTCTCTCTTTATACCTTTCCCCTTCCTTCATTCATCATCTTAAAAAGTTAATAATAACAATAACATAGATTTTCATAAACATGTATATGTATGCACAACCAATATTACTTAACCACTTGGCTGGTCCAAGATGTTTTATAAGATATTTTACAAGTATTTCGATTACAATGGGTGCCGGATTACACCATAATGCTCGTTTGCCATCCACATACATATTTGTTTATAAATATTGTATATACACACAGGCAACACAACGATTTATACATTTATATACGAATACCCCCCATTATCACAATGAATCAGAATTTGTTGTTTCTCATCAGAAATTCTTTGGCTAAATTGAAGTTAAGTTTAGAATTCTACACTGGACGGACATCAACAAGAGAACGAAGAAATCAAAAACCCACAGAGATGAATTGAATTTCAAATTAGTGAGACGTTGTCTGTCTTTTCTGTGTCTATTTTGAATCGTACGATGTACTCGTAGTACTTTGGTCGAAATTCCTGGCTGTATACGACAAAAAAATGTGTTAAATAATACCGTGATGTTTGAGAATTGAGTTAATTGAGATGTGTATTTATTATTGTCTGGTACAGTGTATTGAAAAGGCTAGGAAGTGATATACAATTGTTGGCGATAGGTATTGCTTGGCGATTGTATTTGCAGACGGTGGCTACTTTGCATTTTATATTTGAAGTTTCATAAAAGGTGTAACACATAGTAAATATTTCAATTTTAGTTTGATAAACCTGTCGATCGTTTATTGAAAGGAACTCAAAACAACTCAAATGTTTTTTAATTTTGAAAATAATAATTAAAAATATTACAATTATTGTAAATGTTAAAAATAAATTAAATTTACGTTAAGTGTATCAAATGATACATCAAATTCGGCTTACGATCAGAAAAGTGTTCTTAGAATTTCCTCCATTTCTCATGTTTGAATATTAACGGTCAAATTCAAAACTACAATTGGTGCTGGACATTTTCGGCTGATATCTACTTCGCATGTACATGTTTGACATAATCGTAGATATATATAGAGCTGATGATGTACCATTGTGCATCAGTTCGTCACAAAGGGGTCTGAAGATGAACTCGTCATGGAGTTCGAAATGCGTCATCCTAGTGCGTGACACACTGAATTTGACCAAAAAAATATCAAACAATAAAAACACTTTTCTGATCGTAAGCCGAATTTGATGTATCATTTGATACACTTAACTTAAATTTAATATATAAAAACACGATCGACTAAAACTAACAAACAAACAGTACTAAAAATAAATATAAATATATTTAATTTAAATATAAATATATAAAAATATAATAAATATATATATTGTCTAATATAAATGTTTTAATAAATTTATTAATTTTCGTAATATTTTTTGTACTTATTACTATTTTTTGTTATATTTCAAATACTATTTTGATTTTGTTAAATTTTTTAATATTGTTTTACCAATTAAAATATTTCAAATATTCTTGTTTTTGTTAATACATAAATATTTAAAAAAATTTTGTTTTAATATTTTTAATATTTTAAACATTTTTTGTATTTTTTTTTACTATTGATATTATGAAGTATTTTCAAAATTTAATCAATGCTTTTAGCGTGTATGTTGCCTGATTGCGTGGTAGATTCCATCTACAATTGATTGAGAATTTTAAGTTTTGATCAACTCCGTCCTTCTTACAAAAGTTGTCGATTTCGTGCAACGATGCTAGTAATGCCACTTTAGAAGGGGTTTTCCAGGTTGTCTAGTCTCCTTCTTCAAAGGGCTGCACAGTCGCTCTTATAATATGGCCGGTAGATGATTTACTGCTGCTATTTCCGCGAATACCGTTCTGTTCTGTTTCTAGTTCTTGTCGGGCTTCTTCATCCGCTCTGCAGTTGCCCCCTTAAATCGTCGTGATGATAACTTTGTTATTCGTTGATATGTCTTTCAGAGATGTCCGACAGGCCCTGGCCGCTTTCGATTTAAAGTTGTGAGGTTTCAATTAGTTTGATGCCTGTCCGTGAACAGAAAAATATCCTCCTGTGATACTTTTCTCACATCAATCTCGTCGGCGGATTTAAACGGGCTTTAACCCTGGAATACTTGATCTTATACTCAGGATTGGATACGCGGTGTAGATAACGTAGCCGACTCTACCACCCAGTTTGGACCCATCAGCAAAGATGTTAAGTGGTCCATACATAGGGTGTGGTTCTCTGTTCACTCCTTTCTGTAGGGCGTTCTGGTTTCGTAGAGGATGTTCGATTTTCGTGCACTAGCTTCAGTTTCAAGTAAGATATTAAGTTGTTTCAGGATCTCACATAGTCGTGTGAATGTTTTGAGACCAGCGCCTTTGTAGCTTAAATCAGGTGGTAGTAGATTAAGTATTTGTAACGTGATTTTCTCGTTGACTGAGGTAAGTTCAGACGTCGCCAGGGCCGCCATTATAACAGTATTGTTTATTGATAGTGTAATTAAAACTTATAATCTACTGAACAAAGTATTTAGATACGAAAACAATTCAAATTCGGATTCAGTAATAGCGTTGTTG
Organism: Muscina levida; assembly: GCA_964034835.1. Classification (NCBI taxonomy): domain Eukaryota; kingdom Metazoa; phylum Arthropoda; class Insecta; order Diptera; family Muscidae; genus Muscina; species Muscina levida. Next base: position 61,221,516 of record OZ035884.1, on the reverse strand, counting down.
TCTTGTCCGGTAATTTGTACCTAGGCCAATTTTAAATGATCGAGAACTTTTAGTGTACGCTCGACGAGTATTAATGTGGCTTTTGTTGTCAATGACAGAACTGAACTTTACAAACCGGTCGATTTGAGGCGATCGGGAACTTGACACTATTCTCTTAGAACTGTAAAGGTCAGGTAGGTTAGGAACGTTTCGGCATTCAGGAACGTGGTAATTTGGGTACTTTAGATAATTCAGGCTCGTACCAGCAACTCAGCAGCGTGCTGATAATTCGGTGATCAGCAGTAATTTTGGTTTTGTCGGAGTTTCAGTTTAATGTCAGCAAGTGATGATTGATGACTCGGATTTGTCGGTGGTTCAGGTTTATATCAGCAATTCGGGAATATGTTGTTAATTCGGGGTTGTTGGAAATCCAGCTTCGAAATTGCAACTCGGGATCGTATGGGGACCCGCGTTTTTCAGACTTCTGCAGCTCTTAGTAGAATCGATGATTCGGTTTTTGTCGTAAATCAGTTTAGTAACCGCAACTCAGGATCGTGTTGATGCCCTTCAGCAAATCGACTTTGGCAACTCGTGATTCGGCTTCCGCAACTCAGGATCGTGTTGATGACTCGTGCCCTTCTGCAAATCGACTTTTGCAACTCGTGGTTATATCGATGATTCTGCTCTCGTCGTAAATCAGTTTGGTATCTGCAACTCTGGATCGTGTTGATGATTCGTGTCCTTCAGCAAATCGACTTTGCAACTCGTGGTTGTATCGATGATTCTGCTTTCATCGTAAATCAGTTTGGTATCCGCAACATAGGATCTTTTTTTATTGACACGTGTTCTTATCGAGTTAAACCAATGGAACTTGGGTTAAACCAACAAAAGTTGGTTCAACAGACCGAAGTCCGATTCCATAGACGGCAGTCCGATTTAAAACACCGAAGTCCAATTCAACAGACCGAAGTCCGATTCAATAGACCGAAGTCCGACTCAACAGACCTAAGTCCGATTTAACAGACCGAAATTGGAATCAAGAGACAGAAGTCCGATGTATCGCACTGAAGTCCGATTGACAGACCGTAGTTCGATTCAACCGACCGTAGTCAAGTTAAACCAATGGAATTTAGGTTAAACCAACAAAAGTTGGTTCAACAGACCTTAGTCCGATTCAACCGACGGTAGTCGAGTTAAACCAATGGAATTTGCGGTAGCAACCGACGAATTTACCAAGCAAAACGCTCGATCATTTAAGTAAATGGAGCTCTAGACGTAAAGAGAATTATATCGCATCACACTGCATCGATTAACACTTTCCCTTGTGATGTCGTTTCCTGAACTTGTTTGGTTGGATGTTGGTCGTCGCGCTCATTTGCCGTTCGTGGCGTTAGTGACAGTGGCGTGCATTGCTGAACGCGTCGATTGTGCCGGTCATGTGATCGATGGTATTGTTGTATGCCCTTGAAGTAATTGAAACACTGCATGCAGATTGGGATGGTTATTTATATGCTAGAGTAAATGAATGGCGAGTATATTATTGGCGGTTAGAGGTTTAAAGTTTATAATTGTGTTGTTAGCACTAGAACTGTATATGTAGGAGGCATATATGAACGGACGACTTCCGTCACGTTACGTATTGTGTAGGGTGCCTTAGAAGGGGTTGATCCCAAGTATCCGGCAATTAGGAGACATCAGGAACGTTGAACCATGTATCGAAATTTGCTCTTTTTCCTGCGCGCTTACCACCAGACTATGGAGCCATACTGAAGTATTGGCTTCACAAACGCGTTGTAAACTTAAAGTGTTACTTTGGGTTTGAGTCCTGAGGTTTTTGCAATAGCTTTCCTGCGTTTGTATAAAGCTTTGAGAGCCTTGTTCGAACTGCTTTCTACGTTTTGTCTCCAATTAAACTTCCTGTACAATATGAAGCCTATGTAGTTCGCCTTTTCGGCAGTTTAAGTAGTTTGTTGCTCAGATGGATATGGTGAGCGTTTTTTGTTACCAACTGAACACTACTAATTCGTTCTTGCATCTTACGTTCGAAGTACGGTATTCTCTTCCTCGATACGATATGCAGTTCGCGCGGCCATAACCGAGCACACCTCCTAATCCAGCTGTTCAAGCACCCTGTTAACGGTTAGGTTCCACTATATTTAAGATTTTTGATATTTTTAATACATTGTATATTTCTAAAACTTTAAATATTTTAAATATTATTATTTTTTTAATAATTGTAATAAATTGAGTACAATTTTCATGTGAGTTGAGACGATCGTGTGATTAGTTTTATAAATATATTTTGAAATAATTTTATTTTGTTATTAGTGTTAATATTTTTTAATTTGTAATGTTTTGTATTATTTTTCAAGTATAATTTAATTAATCAATTTTCAATATTTTTATATTTTGTTGTAAAGCTGTCAACATAATCCATTTCACACAACCTTTGTAAAATACATTCTATTAGCAATAATACATATAGATCTTGAACCGAACGATGAAACACACATTAATTATAAAAATAAATGTTTAATATTTTTTAAATTTTGATATATTTATCACTTTAAATATTCTATTTTATTTTGAATATTTTTAAATTTTTAATATTTGTGATATATTTCGAAGTTTTTTTATTTCTACTATTTTAAATGTTTTTAGTATTTTTAAATGTTTAATTTAAAATAAAAGAATGTTTTTGATTTTTTATTATAAATGACAAGTTTAATGTTCTTAATATTTTAAAATAATTTTAATGTTGTTAAAATACTTATTTTTTTTTATTTTATAATTTTTAATCTTTTTTTTATATTATTTTTATCTTTTTTTATTATTTTAATTTTTTTTTTTTATTTTCCTCTTTTTTTTTATTATTTTTAATATTTTGTATATAAGAAATATTTTTCCTATTTGTTATTACTTTGCATATTTTTAATATTTTTGAAAATTTTTTAAGTTTTAAAATATTTTCCATATTTTTAGAAATTTTATTATTTATTTTAAATATTACTGTTTTGAAAATTTTACATATATATTGAATATTATGTTTTTATACAATTAGTTTCTCTTCAAACATTTCGAAACTTTTTCATATGATTTGTTGCCACTCTATCTAATGTTCACACCCCATAATACATAATAGACCCGGTATCAAGTTCATATCAAATTGAACACCATAATTTGTCCCCTAACCCCACTTTCATTGAAATATCCTTAGCCCAGCAATAAATGTTCAACAATCATCTAATATGTCTGTGTCGGTCGGTGTACAACATAAATGCAATTGTCATTTAATAAATTGAACTTTTATGGATACTAGGGGACAAATGTCAATGGACTCTGATACTCTGATAATCGATTAAAGGTGGCAGACAATATGGTATCACAATTTGTTTCCACTCTTGTTACAAACTATTAACGAATATTGTCATATTCATTTCCCTCTATATTTATTAACAATTAGTGCTATGAGAAGAGCAACAAGTTATTAATAAATAATTATGTAGTGTTTGTGTAACAATATTGATATGTCTGTCTGCCACTGCCGTATCGAGACACCACAGTCAATCGTCCATCGAAAACTTTGAATGGGGGAGGAAATAAGAGCAATACGAACACTTACATATGACACTGTGTAAATTAGTTGGACAAATTCTGAGGGGCCAACAAACACTTCCACGTGTGGAAAAAAAACAATTGAAATTAGCATGATGAAGAAAAAGGGATAGTGATTTATTCAATCAAGTTAGATTGATTTATGTAGCTTTAAGATGTAGATGTATTTTTTTTGTTTTTGTCAATTTATTGGGATGTTATTTAATATGTGATATAAATATATATATATAAATAAATATTTAAATAAATAAATAAAGTTAGAAACTGTGGATAGTTAGTCATAGTTAATGCATTAAAATATTTTAAGTGAATGCAAATTTTTAAGTAGGAGGATCTGTAATTCCTGCGATATTTATAATAACTATGGCAACCGGAAATATGTCGTAAAAATTGTGTTTAATGCGCTTAAAATATGACCTAAAAATGTACAAATTATGCCCTTAAAATCAACAATTATATGCTCTAAAAAATTAAAGTCACACAATTTTTTTTCATATGAATTATAATTAAAGTTAAAAAATCTTAAACTTTGTTTCCTAAGTTACACGGTGTTTATTTGAGATTGTTGTTGCAATAAACTACAAAATATTGAGAATAAATATTGAACATAAAATTTTGTATATTACATCGTAAAATGTTTTTGTACTTTGAGAACGATCTTTCAACATCCAAATAGTACTGTAAAGGAGCGATTTTAAGGAACAGTATTTCCTTTACATCGTATTTTGATGTTAATGTTAATGCGTCACTTTTGGGTAAAATGCCACTATAGCTTTTGCAGCCTTTATCAAGTGGAATGGAATGTAGCAGACACAAAAGCTCGGCACAGCTTTTCCTGAGTCTACCGGAAAATTCTGGCAAAAATAATTGTTTGGTCTGCTTATTTTCACTTCTATGACTTAGTTTAATATGTTTGCATCTTACCACATGTTGCTTCACTTGAAATCCGCGATCTGCTGCAATAACTTTGCTAATCCTCCATCAGCTCGTAAGTCAGGAAACTTCTACAAGCGCCTCTAATGATTTTAAATATTCGAATAATTTTAATATTTACAATATTTGGTAATTTTGCAATAATTTGAATATCATGATAGTTTTGATATTTGAACATTTAATTTTTTTTTATGTTTTGAGTGTTTTGAACTTTTTTATATTAAAAATTATTTTGAATCTACTGAATCAGTTTGAATATTATAAATATTATGTTTTTGATTGTTGACCTCTTAATTATAATATTGGGCTTTATTTTAAATAATATTTTCAATATTTTATATAATATTATCAATATTATAAGTAATATTTTCAATATTTTAAAATAAAATACTTCAGATGAAGATTTTCATCTTCTCCGTGTAAATGAGATCATTATCATCCATCCATCCATTGCCGTTAACACTTATCATCATGTTCTACATTCATTTCAATTAACGACTTGTTCAATTTTGTTAATAAGTCACTCGATAATATAAATAACTTGAATATGTACAGTAAGCCGGGTCGAAAAAAAAGTTGTCAATGTTACCGCCTTATATGAAAAAATAAGTAAAAACAATTTCGGGGGAGCGAAACATTTTTTTCTGTGGTCGCGGCAAAAACACCGTATTCGGGGTTTTTACCATAACATGGTTATTTGTATACCGATTGTCAAGATCTATGCATCGATGAAAAGGTATTAGCCACAGCTTTGTTAGAGTGTCGAAGACTTTTAACTACGACGCCATCTTCCAGCGGTTCTCATCATTGTATTCTTAAAAACCCCCCTAAGCATATAATTTTTTGATGTAGATTTGAAGGCTTTGAAAAACTATTAGCGATTTTAGAAAAAAACCGTTAACTTTTATTCATAAACAAAAAAGTTATATTGATTTAAAAAGTCAGTACATGTGATAATGCGAAATATACATTTGTTTATTTTTATTACATTCGTTTGTTATAAAACGTGTACAATTGAAAAATAAACAAAATTCAAACAAATAAAAATCAATATTCAAAAATACCAAATAATCGAAATACTATCTAACTGAAGAACTTCCAAAGATTTTTTTAGCGACCAATCCTTAATCCTTCTTCAACGATATATAAAACTTAAGAATCGGACAGCGAATAACAAAGTAATGGACATAACGTCAAAAACGGCGTTTTTACCACGCCCACAAAAATAATTTTGCACCTCCGAATTTGTTTTTATAAGACTGTTCATATAAGGCGGTAACATTCATATATTTTTTTTCTCCATATAGATCGACCCGGCTTAATGTACAGTGTTTTTTAAAATTATATTTATGTCACATTCGTTTTAGATAATTGTTATTTTCATTGTTTTCGCGTCGTTATTGTCGTTATTAATTAATAACAATTTTGTTTTGTCATCGTCGTTGTTGTTGTTACTTTTATTCTGTCTATATGTTTTGTTTCTATTCTTCTTGTCTTTGCCAATTATTCTATAACGCAACAATAGTCTTCCATATCGGAGAAGACGAATTTAATTGATATTGTGCCTTTTTATACCGGATGCTGGCGTAGAAAAAAGGTACATACCTACAAAAACATACTCGTGTACATACATAGATCCATCCATTTATAAATATATATCATGGTGTTGAATCAACATAAATCGTGTGTTTCTTCCGCCTTAGAGTACTCTTATGCGCTTAAGCTTTAAAGTCAAGTTTATATGTAGACACTTTATCTGGTTGATGTGTTTGTTGTTGTTGTTTGTTTGGTCTCCATTTCCAACCCACCTTAGTATTGGCGTCACTTTAAAGTTCACCCTTTAGTTTTTGGCTGCGTCGTTGTTTCCTTGCTTTGTTTGCTAACTATGTATATATCGTATTGTATTTTGGTAAGATTTTACTTGTTTTGATTCTACCCACCACAATTTTGGTTGTTTTCATTTGCGATTTGTGTTTGGCTTTAACATCACCACCATCATTGGTACCACACAACCACAACCGCTGCCTGCCACCTACTACAACCGCCGACCGGCGACCTGCATCAAGTGCTGAGTTGTGAAACCCGATAGTCAATGGCATCGGTGGTGACACATCGCTTTTGCAAAATTTCGGCAGCTCTTTCTCTTAATAGAAGATTAACTATTGGATAAACTGTAGAAGGAGTAAAATGGGGGGAGTGCCGTCCGTTTCGCTTTCATTACATTTATTTTAGTTTTGTGTCTTTAACCGATACAAGATAGGGCATTGCTTCAAAATTAATACTGAAATTGAGTAAAACATTAGTGCTAAAATATTGAATTTACGAAAAAATATTTTTTAATATCTTTAATATATTTTAAATATTTTTTAAATTTAAAATTTTCTTTAAATTTTTAATATTTTTTATTATTTTTTAAATTTTAAAAGCTCTTGGATCAAGGGCCAAGGGCCCGAATGAAATAGTAAATTTTTTATGTTGGAAACTGGCTCGAGAACCTATTTAAAATTTTGTTTTATTTAAGCTCTTAGCTTCCGAGCCACCCGGCGGTAAATGAAACGAAGAACCTAATTAGTAATCCATGACATCAGTATAACATTGTAAGCGTTTGATTTACGGACTTAGAATGTCAGACGTGTGTTATGTAAAAAATGCCGTCCACTCATATAACTTCGATTGGATTAGCACCTACTGACATTGTCACTTACTTCGTAATGGCAGTTACTGAAATGGCAGTTACTTTGTAAGCGAGTGCGCACCGATTAAATCGACCTATGACAATTCAATGCTAAATTTAAAGGGGCTTTAAGCGAAAGAATCATCATTGATTGCTGCTAAATATAGCTGACAACAGGGATAATGTAAAGGGTATTTTTACTGTTGAGCACCGACGATCTGAGAGGCGAAGCTTCGAGTCAAATGCGTAAATAAACTACAACAACCTGAAAAATTTAAGAACTAAGAACTACCTTTAAGACCTCTAGTACAAAAAGAGAACTTCATGAAACAAAAAAAGTACTTATTGATACATAAAAGTACTTTTTCCGTTAGAAAAAGGGATGAAAAGGAAAAGAAGAAGAGAGGGGGGGAGGGAGTGAAAGTCGTGTGATCACCAATCGTCATCGTGGCCCTGTTAGCCATGAATGCACCGCATGAAACATATTGAATCTCCGACTCGGACTGAGTTGGAGAGATCCTAGGTCTTCCCCTCATATTTTAACATCCTGCGGACTAGAGCGGGGCAGCTACAAAGAAAACGTTCCATTGTCTCAAACTCTTCCTCGTCCTCACACACACAGCAGTAGTCCCGTATGGATCTATCCCATTTGCCTGTCAGCAACCTGTTATTGCAATGGTCTGTTAGAATGTGCCAGGCCAGTCTCACACCACTCTTGCACAGGCCAAATATATATGCCGATTAAGATTTGCTGTATTCAAGCCAAAGCGATCTAGCAGTTATACAGTCGGTTGTGGAGATCCAACGTTTGTTGGCTGTTTTTCACAGCCAATCCTCCTCTTAGCCAAAAATGTAACAAATGGGCTGGTGAACATCTTCTAGAGAGTCTGCAAATTCTTTACCAGGGATCTCGCAATGTCCTGCGACACAACAGGGGCTGACATCCAGAGGCTTTAGACCATCCAACTTCTCCTTACAGTTCCTCACCAATTCTTATTTACACAATGTAGAATTGATCACTTTTATTGCAGCCTGGCTGTCCACACATATGGTTATCCGTCTGCTTGTTTCCGTTGCACATTCTTTAATAGCATCCGCCGCTTTCAGAATGGCCAGTACTTCAGCCTTAAAAACTCTGCATTCATTACGAAGTCTGAAAGAGAGGATTAGTTCCAGGTCTTCGCTGTAAACATCAGCTCCCGCGCCCTGTTTCATCTCCGAACTGTCAGTACAGAAAGAAATGGAGTCACCATGAAGATTCCCGCCGTCATTATATTCCGATCTTTCCAAAATTTCAAAGTTTATTTTACGTTAACCAAAACATTTCATTACCAACCAAAAAAAAAAAAAAAATCAGTAAAAGGTGACAGATTGAAAGAAACGCCATTACGCCGGAGAATCTTCGCATGACCATGTATGCATTGATGGCAATCGCCAGCTCCCCTTACTCCAAAAGACCGTCGGGCTTCAAAAGCCTTGACGTACTAATCCAGGAGCGGAATGCCCAGGAACACATCCAAAACCACTTGCGGTGTGCTCCTTCTAGCCCCAGTGGTCCCCTTTGTAGACATCCATTGGACCTTGCTTAGCAGACATTTATATGAAATAACACTGTGCAACAAATGGTAGGAAACAGTGATCGGCAGGTGTTCTGATTGTCAGGAAAAGTTATATTTATCAAAAATGTTACACTTGCTCCGGCGATAAACTGAGAAGGGAAAGGGAAACAACTTATACATATATTCCGCCCGGACACATAACTTTTCCCGGTAGTTAGAACTCCTATGATTTTAGCTGCCGCATAGTGTAATTGGCATAGTGTATTTGGCGCAGTATAACATAAAGCCACATTGTGCACTTCGGGCATTGACAATCCTCTTTAACCTTTTCTCTAGATATTCCTTGACCACTTTAGCTTCTGGTCAAGGACAACACCTAGATACTTGGCCCTCGTTGAAAGCTCCAGTTCCACCCCATTCAGTTTCGGTGACCTGAAGTCCTTTAACTTATATCTACGAGTAAAGAGAACCAATTCCGTTTTCTGAGGGTTCAAACTAAGACCACAGGTCTTGGCCCATCGCTGCAGCTTTCCAAGGGCAGTTTGAATAAGGTCACAAATACATAATTGGTAGCATATGTCAACATTTTCGCACCATGCTCTTAAAACGATTAAGGTACTCCGTTTAGCACAAGGACCCAAAGAAGATGGGACAGGACTTCCCTCAGGACTCCTGTTGTAGCTATCTTTTTGACGCAGCTTCCACCAAGTTATCCGTAGACGACACGGTTTCCCAACACACAGTCCACGCAATTTGGAGAACACATTAATGTTCTCCAAAGTGTTCCTCATTGCGCATGACGTCACCTTTTTGAAAGTTCCTTCTATATTCAGGAAGGCTTCGCAAATAAAGTCACCTAAATTAAAATCCAGAGAGCGCTCTCAACTGATCTTCGTGCAATGTACGCATGTCGAAAGATACTCAGAGTGTAAGGGCTTAAAGATGTCCTTATATACATATCAATTAATCACTCCAAAACTTTCAGCAGAAAAGATGAGATGCTAATTGGTCTGTTTTTCTTTGGCGAGGAATGAACGGGCTTATCCGCCTTCTAGAAATATCAGTTAATAGCTCCAAAACTTTCAATAGAAAGGATGAGAGCCTAATTGGTCTGTTTTCCTTTGGGGAGGAATGAACTGCCTTACCCGGGCCTTGGGTATAAAACCACCTTAACATCCCTCAATTTCTCTGAAACACAACATAGCCTGATAGAAGCCCTTAAGATGTCTACCAAAATCGGAGTTATATCTTGCACAGGGGTCTGCAGCATCCAGCTTAATCCTCGACCGATTAATCGGCTTCGGCCTTCGGCCAAAAATTGATAAGCGCTCTAACTTCAGTACTTTTGTTTAAATTTAAATAAAAGTACTTTTAAGTACAATAAAAGTACTTTTTGTACAATAAAAGTACTTTGTTTTTGTGCAATAAAGATACTTTTTGCCGTTTTCTAACTATAATTTAGGGTCACTGAAAGTACTTTTATGGAGGTTTTTTAACAATGACTTTTTATTATATTTATGATCTTGGCTCGGAGCTTCGGCGGAGCATTAATATTTTAAATGTACTCTTGACTCTTCAGCCAGTTGCCACGATATTTCAAATGAGCTTTCGGCTTGCCAGTCCAGTACCTAATTTGAGAACTGTTTAGTTAAGTAGATCCAATTTTTGGGGAGAGAGCGCATAGCGAGAGAGTCAATACGAACCCTCGACATATTAAGAGGTCGTTTTTATATAATACAAACATTTACCATTTATTTGTTTTCATTTGGGGATTAAATTCGTAGCAAAGGCAAAATTTAATTCTTCTTTGTCTGCTTTATTATCCATGTTGTGTCGTCGTTTCCATGACCGTGCCCCACAGAGAACATTCATTCATGAATACCTCCTCTTTGAAATATGTAATAGAGATACATTTGAGGGCAATTGATGGCTTTTTGTTGTTAACATTATGTTTTTTTATTTTTAACAAGAGCTATTTGGTCTTTGAGAAGTAATGTGAAAGCATATTGATTTTGCTCGAAGTACACATACAGTGAGTGACAAAAACTAAGATATAAAATATTAAATGTTATTATAATAAAATAATAATAATATAATCTGTAATTCATTTTATATAGTAGTATATTTATTTTATATAATACTACAAAAAATTAAATCATAGTTTTTAAAATATTTTGTACTGGTCTGAATATTTTTAATTGTCCACCTCAGTATTGAATTCCATTTGATAGTTTGCTTCGATTGAAGAATCATATAAGCTGTGACTATACACAAATTATGTTCACCTTCTTGTTCAAACCGCAGTTAAAACTTATCTCTTTTTATTTATTTTGTCTATGCACTACACACTTTTGATTGTTACTGTACTGGCACTGTACTCAGATTCATCCATTCATTTGTAGTTAGGCGACGCGCAATTGTTGCAATTTTCACAAAAAGAAATATTGATTTGAACAATTTTGTTTTTCCACATTAATTTTGATGTTCATTCGCCTCTTTGCTGCCTTTTAGTCTGACATTCAGTCTGTCTGTATGTCAGTCTTTACATGAGTGCTATTTGATGTATATATATATTTCATGTTTTTTTCGTGTGGGCTTATAAGTTTTTAATCTATTTGCTTTTGTTGCTTAATTTCAAATTTGAAATATTGAAAATGTATATTATCCTTTAGATTGGAAGCTAAGCAAAATTTTACAACATTTACACATATACCATTGCACTTTATTGATATCTTAATAATTGTAACGTTTTTTCCCTCTCTCTCTCTCTCTCCCTCCCTGTTGTTGTTGATCATTTGTAGTCGAACAAACCGCCGAATCACTCCAATGCCACAAACGGTGGCCACACAATATCTGCATCGAGCACCGATCGTGTGCCGCCCATTGGTGGCTATCAATGGCCAACGGATCAGACACCTGGCGTTATGGGCTTGAAGAATCATGGCAATACATGTTTCATGAATGCTGTCTTGCAGTGTCTTAGTCATACGGATATCTTGGCCGAATACTTTGTATTGGATCAATATAAGGTTAGTAGCAGTGTAGTTGTTTTAAAATTGTAATAGTAACAGTAAGTTGAGATCAATATACTAAAGAAAAACAACGGCAATTTATCGTCTATTTCAAACATATATAATTATATGGTGTAGCGCGCACTGTATTTCTAATTGTAACCAAACGTATACACCAAAATTAGATGATCATTAATACTGAACTGTTACTTATTTTATGATTTACTTTCATAACATCATAATTAGGTTCATTAACATCATAAATATCATTAGATGTAATACTCCAGTATGTTTGTAAGATCACGCCCACAACTTGTAATAATTTGCTCTTTCTCTCTTCCTATTTCTCTTGCTCTCTGAGAATTACAATACAAATAAATCATCCTACATTAACCTCGCTCGCTGAGAGCTCGCTCTATTTATAAGATCTATATTGTATTCCTTTACGCACTTTTAGTTATTGTTAAAGGCGTAACCTTTCGCACTAGATATTTGTATGTATGTATTTCGTAAAATCAACTCTCACTGCAAAACGGTTCTAGACGAGTTAAAGATTCTCATAGTTGGTATAAAAGGAGAACATAATTTGTAACTATTGTTATTCGAGCTAACTTAAATTGTTCAATAAACAGTCTAAAAACTTTAAAGCTTTTTTTCATTTAAGAAAGGCACAAATTAACACACAGATTGTCACTTTGAGCAGGAAGACCATTTGGCTACTGCGGACTTTGACAATTCTGCTTAAAAACTAATACTAGTCGTACTGTAGGAAGCCTTAAGGCTACTCAGACACTGGTCTCTTAACAGAGTTAAATATTACAAAATAAATAAATACAATAATAGGAAATACCCTTTCCTACAACTGGCGCCCAACGGAAAATTACCAAATTGTGCAACGTCTGAGTTGGAGTTTTGGCTGTGGAGAAGATTGGCGACATCGGTTGACTGCTGTTTAAATCAGGTTTGTGTTGAAAGGTTGTTGTGTTTGGTAAAGGAGTTGTGTGGTCTTGACGCAGTAAAAACCGCGAGGTTCGGAATATGCCCAGGAACACAATGAATTCGCAAAATACAGCCCAAGAAGTTTTAGTGCAAAACACCAGTGCAGCAGTATCCAACGACCATCAGGCTTCACCTAAAATGAACACTTCTACGAATATTGCACTTACAGAAAATCAATTTAGACGTTTGATGGGAAATATAAATCCGCGTAGGGATGCGAAATCAACATTTAGCACCTGTAGTGCCAGGTTTACTGGTGGTCAAAATACGGCGAAAGTGGATGATTTTATAGCGACCATTCTCGTGTATAAAGAAGCGGAGTGTATTTCAGATGAAATGGCCCTACTTAGTTTTCCATTATTACTAGAAGGCTATGCCTCAACTTGGTGGCAGGGACTTAAACATGAGGCAAAAACATTTTCTGAAGCTATCGAAATGATGCAAAATGCGTTCGCTCCACCTAAACCAGACTGGAGACTATATGCGGAAATTTCGCAAGACAAACAAAAACCAACAGAAACAATAGATAATTTCATATGTCGGAAGCGACGGCTTTTCGCTCAGCTTAAAGAAAAGCTTTCTGAAAGTGTAATCATTAATATGATATTTTCGCAAATATTGATTTCTATTCGGGACAGAATTTCACGAGAAAGCATTACTACATTTAACGACCTTCTTACCCAGGCACGTAACATTGAAATGACAATTACGGAAAACAAGGCTAAATCTCTTGAAAAATCGGCAGGTAGTTCGGAAATTCGTTGTTCTTTCTGTAGAAAGAAAAATCACACAATTGAAGTTTGCTACAAGCGAATAGAAGCGGATAAAAGAGGAAAAGCAGAGGAAGCCAAAATTAACTGCTATGGTTGTGGAGCTGTGGGCTATTATAGGTCCAACTGCCCAACCTGTAATTCCAAAAACGTTATGGAAAGTCCAAAAGAAATCGATTTTAATTGCATCCAAACAACCGTAATAGGGAGAAATGTTCCAACCGTAAATGTAAATCTATTCGGCTTTAAAGGGGAGGCTTACTTAGACACAGCGGCAAGGACAAGTGTCGCAGGTCACCGATTATATCAGAAACTGCAAGAAAAGCAGATTAAATTTCAAAAAGTATTCGCCGAAATAACTTTAGCGGATGGAACTGCCCATAAGGAGACTGTACTCTCGGCCATAACTGATATTGGCATTGGAAACCGAATTAAAAGAATTCGTTTTATATGTTTGCCGAATGCCAAAGGCAATAGGACTTTGCTTGGTATAGATTTCCTTGAGCAAGCAGGAATTGTAATGGATCTGGCCCAGCGAACTTGGCACTTTAAGGACGAACCACAAAAAATATTTGAATTCTTATCAAAACCATCAAAAGTGAAAGATATTTTAATTGGAGAAACAACGGTGCATGAAAGTGTTCCGAGTTGTTCATCAGCCGACGGCAAAATGGATGATTTTATGTCTTGGTTTGTGGAAAACAACAAAGAGTCTACACCAGCTCGCACCATACAAGCAGATTACTCAAATGCTGATGATTTTTCCCCCGGTGGTATTCTTCGTATATTCGAAGATTGCTTGCCGCAAAATTTTGAAATACCTAGTCCAAATGCTGTGTTTCCCCCATTAAAGAAGAGAAAGGAAGATATACATTCACCAATTTCACCTAGAATTGATCTAAACTCCATAAACTTTAATATGTGTGTAAACAATGCAACGGACCTTGAGGATGAGCAAAGAACGCATTTATTACAATTTTTAGAAGATCACAGCGAAATGTTCGAAAGTATTAAATCGCCCATTAAAGACGTCTATCATAAAATAGACACTGGGAACCATCCACCAATTTCTTGCCCACCGTATCGGATTTCACCCGCTATGAAACAAAAACTAAAAATGGAACTAGAAGACATGTTGTCACAAGGAATCATAGAGGAAAAAATGTCTCCTTGGGCTTTCCCTACTGTTCTTATACCCAAAAAGGATAATACTATAAGAGTATGCGTGGACTACAGAAAACTAAACTCGATCACCGTAACTGATACTTACCCTCTGCCTCGAATGGAAGACTTGTTGCAGGCTGCTAAAACAACACCGTATATGTCTACACTAGATCTCAAATCCGGTTATTGGCAAATTAGAGTCAGCGAAGATGATAAACTCAAAACAGCATTTACGACACCATTTGGAATCTATGTGTTTAACAGAATGCCATTCGGTCTTAAGAACGCTCCCGCAACGTTTCAAAGAGTTATCGATAGATTTCGAAATAGCCTGCCTAATATACTTATCCTGGCATATTTGGATGATATGATCATATGTTCAACGGACTTTAAAACTCACCTTAAAGATTTGGATCAAACATTTAAAAGGTTGAAAGAATTTGGTTTTCATCTTAACAAAGACAAATGTCATTTTTTTAAGGCTGAAGTGAAGTATTTAGGCCACATTTTGACAAAAACGGGAATTAAAATTGATCCAGAAAAGACGGGTGCAATACTAAAACGTCCACCGCCTAAGAATGTAAAACAACTTTTATCATTCCTACAAACTTGCTCATGGTTTAGGCGTTTTGTGCCAAATTTTGCAGAAATATCAAAGCCACTTTCATGTCTGCTTAAAAAACATGCTCTTTGGAAGTGGAATGTTGAACAAAATCGTTCATTTGAAAAATTAAAGGAGTTGCTGACATCCCCTCCAATCTTAAAACAGGTCCAAGAAGATCAGCCATTTTTTCTTAGGACCGACGCAAGCAACTATGCGATTGGGGCTGTTTTGCTGCAGGGGGAGAAGGAGCAAGAACACCCGATAGAATATGCAAGCCGCCTTCTGATACAGGCCGAACGAAATTATTCGACAACGGAGCGCGAAGCACTTGCCGTCGTTTGGGCGGTACAAAAATTTCGAGGGTATATTGAAGGATCTAAAGTCTCCATTCTCACGGACCATCAACCATTAAAATGGTTATTTTCCCTGAAATCTCCAACAGGAAGACTGGCGAGATGGTCACTTTTATTACAGGGGTATAACCTGGAATTTAATTATACACCTGGAAAACAAAATGTCGTTGCAGACACACTTTCCCGACCCCCTTGCCAAAAAGATCAATGTTTGGAAAACTGCGAGTGTAACTCTATTGAAATCGATTTTCCAAGGAAGGGACTAGAGGAGTACCGTAACGCACAATTGTTAGACGAGGATTTGAAGAAAATTATAACAGCCTTTGAGAACAATGACGAAAATGTCAGGCGATACACACATCGAGGGTACATTTTAGTGGACGGCGTTCTCTACAGATATTGTTCTGAACAAGATTCAGAAAATGGGCAGTTAGTGGTGCCAAAATCTCTCCGTCAACAAATAATGGCAAATATCACGATGACCCCACTGCTGGTCATTATGGCATCGATAAAACTACGCATCGAATTACCCCCCTGTTTTATTGGTCAGGCATCAGAGGTGATATTGAAAATTATGTTAAGGCTTGTGAGGAATGCAAGCGATACAAACCGACGAACATGAAACCTGCAGGCCTTCTTCAAACACTAACCACCAATAAACGATTTGAAATAATAGCCGTTGATTTATTCGGACCATTGCCAAAAACAAAAGAAGGATATCAGTGGATCCTCATCGTAGAAGATATTTGTAGCAGATGGGTGGAACTATTTGCCTTAAGGGAAGCAACAGCCGAAAACTGCGCACTTATACTTTTAAATGAAATTATTTTACGATTTGGAGTTCCACGAAGACTACATACAGACAATGGTAGTCAATTTATAGCAGCATTAATGCAAAAACTTATTTTCTGTTTGGGAATAAAGCACTCATTTACACCAATTTACCATCCACAAGCCAACCCAGTCGAGAGGAAAAATCGGGATCTTAAAACACAATTGTCAATATGTGTTGGAAAAGATCACACCAAATGGAACATAATGTTGCCGGCTATAAGGTTTGCCATGAACACTGCAAAGTGTGATAGTACCGAACACACAGCAGCATTTTTGACTTTTGGCCGTGAGTTAAGAACCCCGACGGAAGTACAACACGATTTTCGAGCCATAGTAAAAGCTGAAAATTTCATACCACAGATAACACCACACCTTTTAAAATTGGCAGATACTTTGGAAATAGCAAATGAAGCTCAAATGAAAATGCAGGACAAAAACAAAGAATATGCTGATAGAAAACGAAGACCCCAAATTGAATATAAAATCGGTGATAAAGTTCTGGTATCTACACACATTTTAAGCAAAGCAAAAGATGGGTTAACTGCAAAATTTACTCCCCGAAGAGATGGGCCGTATAAAATACTTGCGAAGAAGGGCTCATCATGCGTTACTATATCGTCTTTGGACAATCCAAACACTCCTTTAGCAAATGTACACACATCAGCACTAACACCATACGAGGGACAAAAAGATACACCTATTTACCCAATGCGAAAGAGAGGTCGTCCAAAAACATCAACACAAAACAGAAACCAAACCAACGAACTATCATCAGAAAATACAAACCAAATCAACGAACCACCAACACAAACCTGCAACACACCTACACTACAATTAAGAAGATCAAAACGGTTGGCGAATTCTTCACATAACTAAATGTTCTGGTCGCATCATCGGGACGACTAATGCACCAGAGGGGGAGGTTGTAGCGCGCACTGTATTTCTAATTGTAACCAAACGTATACACCAAAATTAGATGATCATTAATACTGAACTGTTACTTATTTTATGATTTACTTTCATAACATCATAATTAGGTTCATTAACATCATAAATATCATTAGATGTAATACTCCAGTATGTTTGTAAGATCACGCCCACAACTTGTAATAATTTGCTCTTTCTCTCTTCCTATTTCTCTTGCTCTCTGAGAATTACAATACAAATAAATCATCCTACATTAACCTCGCTCGCTGAGAGCTCGCTCTATTTATAAGATCTATATTGTATTCCTTTACGCACTTTTAGTTATTGTTAAAGGCGTAACCTTTCGCACTAGATATTTGTATGTATGTATTTCGTAAAATCAACTCTCACTGCAAAACGGTTCTAGACGAGTTAAAGATTCTCATAGTTGGTATAAAAGGAGAACATAATTTGTAACTATTGTTATTCGAGCTAACTTAAATTGTTCAATAAACAGTCTAAAAACTTTAAAGCTTTTTTTCATTTAAGAAAGGCACAAATTAACACACAGATTGTCACTTTGAGCAGGAAGACCATTTGGCTACTGCGGACTTTGGCAATTCTGCTTAAAAACTAATACTAGTCGTACTGTAGGAAGCCTTAAGGCTACTCAGACACTGGTCTCTTAACAGAGTTAAATATTACAAAATAAATAAATACAATAATAGGAAATACCCTTTCCTACAATGGGGAATTAATGTATAGAAGATGCACAGTGGGACAATTTAAAATAAAAAAAAAAAAACAACAATCCTTAACAATCCTTGGAAAACTGGGATTTTATCATATATTCAAAACATAATTATATGGGTGATTGTTGTATAGAAGAATAAGTGGGAAAATTCAAAACAAACCTTTAAGAAAACTTGTAAAACTGCTCCAGCAAATTTTAAATTTAATATGTATTGCACTCACTTCAGTTTTTGAACGTTTATCGTGTTATTGTAATTTCTACTATGAAATTAAACGAGCGCCACCTATCGTACTCAATTTGTACTAATTTAGCAAAAATTCCTAAAAGATACATGACATGTGAATACCAAATATGACTTAAAATCACATGAACGATATACCATTTTCAAATAGGAATACATTTTATTAAATAAAAGGAGATGAGCGTCTGGAGGAAACACATGACCGCAGCCCTACACATGACATTAAAATTGTTCTGGGAGATTTTAATGCTAAAATAGGAAGGGAAGATGCTCTTGGTTCAGCAGTCGGGAAATTCAGTCTACACAACAACACCTCCGATAACGAATTCAGACTGGTTAGTTTCGGGTCGGCAAGAAACATGGTTGTGAGTGGAACCAGATTCCCTCAAAAAGATATCCACAAGGCAACCTTAATATCTCCCGATCAAAATACAAGAAATCAGATTGATCACGTGGTAATTGATGGATGACATGTTTCAAGCGTTATGGATCACCACCTAGTTGCAGCCAAGGTACGCACCTGATTAAGTAGTGCTCAAAACGCTCGCGACCAAACGCAAAGGAAGCTAGACATCACAAGGAAGCTGCATACCACCGAGATAGCCAATGCCTACTCTAACCAACTCTCTCTCAATTGCTTTAAACCAACCCTCCTAATTCTGATGTTCCCGACACCCAGTGTCATCATATTTGCGAACTCTATGACCACCGCCGCAACTAACGTACTGGGTTATGCAAAACCATGCTCAGACAAACCCTGGTACGATGAGGAATGTCGCGCAGAAGAAAAGGGAGAGCCGGGATATCGAAAACTGCAGGGATAGAGGTGAGGCCCGAAAGTTCTACCAAAAGGTAAAAAGTAATGGTTTTGGACCAGGGATCCCCACCTGTAAGGACGGAGACGGAAATCGGGTCGCGGACACTCAGAGTGTGCTGCAAATATGGAGGGAACACTTTCGATCTCTACTCCTTCCCGAAGGCAGCATAAGTGACGAAATCACACCAATCATCGACGATGGAGTAGACTGTCCACCACCGAGCCAAAGCGAGATTAGCACTGCAATTGCGCGGCTTAAAACTAATAAAGCTGCGGGAGCCGATGGACTGCCGGCAGAGCTTTTTAAAGCCGGCGGCGATGAGCTGGTAACGTGCATGCACCAGCTCATAAACACGGGGTTGCATGCCCGATGATTGGAATCTGAGTGTCCTATGTTCCGGGCTTAAGAAAGGCGATCCTAGTGTGTGTACCAACTATCGCGGGATTAGCCTTTTACCCATCGCATACAAGGTCCTGTCTAGTGTGTTATGTGAAAGACTAAAGCCCCTTCTGGCGAACCTGATTGGACCTTATCAGTGTGGCTTTAGACCTGGTAAATCCACCACCGACCAGATATTCACGCTACGACAAATCCTGGAGAAGACCCAAGAAATGCAGATCGATACCTACCATCTGTTAATCGACTACAAAGCCGCATTTGACAGTCCGATACGACAGAAACTATTAGATGCTATAGCTGAGTTTGGTATTCCTGCGAAGCTGATACGACTTTGCGGGACGACACTGACTAACACGAAGTCTTCATTGAACATAGGCACAAATCTAACAGAGCCATTTTCTACCAAGCAAGGCTTTAGACAAGGCGATAGTCTGTCCTGCGATATCTTTAACATCGTAATGGAGATGATCATGCGGAAGGCTGCAGTAAACAGAATGGTATCATCTTCAACGAAATTCACATGTTGCTCGCGTATGCTGATGATATAGATATCATTGGCCGTGTATGGGGGATGTTATGTTTCGAGCATTGAAAAACAGTCGGCTGAAGTGGGTCTGGTGTTAAACGAGGAAAAAAACCAAGTTATTTGTTTCAACGAACAAAGAGTCCACTCGTCTGGGACGCTGCGTGAACGTTAATAACTATAACTTTGAAATGGTAGATGATTTTGTCTACCTTGGCTCCGCTATAAACAAAAATAATAATGTCAGCCTGGAAATCCAGAGACGAGTATTGATTGAAAACCGTTGCTATTATGGGCTGAGCAAGCGTTTTAATGATAAAGCCATCTCTCGACGAACGAAGATCCAACTCTACCAGACACTGATCCTGCCTGTCTAACTCTACAGCGCAGAATCCTGGGTAATGACGCAGGCGGATTAATCTATTTTGGGAGTTTTCGAGAGAAAAATACTACGCAAAATATTTGGACCCATCATCCTTAACGGCAAGTACCGTCGTCGAATGAATCATGAGGCTCTAAAAGTCTTTAGCAATAAACTCAATGGGCGGCGCAGGAGGGGGCGACCAAAACTGGGATGAAATGGACCAGGTGTAAGAGATGTTATCTAAGCTTGGTTGTTGTTGTTGTTGTTTTAACAGCTGGTGGTAGCTGGGGTGATAATTCTTTATACCGATTTCCAATTTATATATACGATCATTGTTTTCAACTCTGTTTCGTTCCTTTCGTTCTGTAGGTTCCATTACTATAGGTTTGTGTCAAGGATTGCTAGTCTACCTCGCTTCCACTGAGCTATCGAAGGCCACTCTAAGCTTGGTGTGACAAACTATCTACGGAGCGCAAAAGACCGAAGCGCTTGGAATACTTTTCTATGTGTGGCTACTGATAGATACATTTCGGTTGTTGCTTCCATTAAATAAGAGGAGGAGAAGAAATAAAAGGAGATGGGAGAAAATACGTAAGGTTTATATCCCTCTTGGGCTTCTCACAACATTTAGTAAAATCGTACTAAAAAATGGACATAAGCTCTGAACCAAATGAATAATATTTTAGCTCAGATAAAGAAGCCAAATATGAAATATTATTATGCAAAGTTGTCAAGTCAAACCAAATCATTTGATGACTCATGTGATAACTCAGATAGAGACATTTTAGCTTTTGCAATGTTCCTTTAATGACTTGTCAAACCTTATACCAAGCCAAAGCATTCGGGTGCAAGAATGTTGTTTTATTTTTTTTAATTG
The DNA here is from genome assembly GCA_964034835.1 of Muscina levida. Lineage (NCBI taxonomy): Eukaryota > Metazoa > Arthropoda > Insecta > Diptera > Muscidae > Muscina > Muscina levida. The sequence goes on along the minus strand of OZ035884.1, from coordinate 61,200,139 downwards.
ACTGCAAACAAATACTTGCTGCACCTGTTATTTTTTTTGGTTATTTGTTATGCAGTATCCAGGAAGAAATTTTATGCAAATTTCCAAACATGTGCGATATAAAAAAAAACAATTATTTCTTAAAATATAATCCAATCTTATTCAAATTAGTTGCATGTCACACATTAAAATGAAAGATCAAGAAATGTGATGTTTATTTCGAAAAATTCTTAGCCAAACAAGTTATAAAATGTCTAGACAAACAATTAAATACATAAATTAGTCTACAAGAGGAGAATGCAAAACAAAAAAAAAAAAAGAATCTTTTCAACACATAGTAACACCTTTATAACTATATAAAGAGGCTATCATGTAGTAGTACGGGGGTCATATAATTAAGAGCAAAGTTAAATTTGTTTAGGTAAATAGAAAAATGTTGAGAAGAAGCTTAATTTGAATAAAGAACTGTCGTAGGGGTTTATTATTGCAATCGTATCTCATGGCATGTCAGAGGTATGAATGCTGTAATACTTCGATAATTCTACAGTGTAACAAAACCCAATATCAGTTAGATAACTATAACATTACTATAACTTTTAATTTATAATAGTTCTGAAATTGAAAAAAACTTTGAAATTTAGTTTAAAAAAAAACGTATATTCCCCATTGCACCCCATGAATGAGATATAGGAGAGCTACACTCATTTAAGTGAGTTTACATGTTTCTATTTGTTGACTCACACAATGGAACCTATAGGTTAACAATGAGTCCGTGCGTCAGCTTTGGCATTTAATATTATAATAATTCACTGATTTCAAATTTTGAGAAAATTAAAAATGTATTACCCTTGAGTAATCGAATCTTTAAAATATACAAAATTATGAAAGTACGGAATATAGGTCTGCAAAGAATCATCCAAACGCACTTGTTGTGTTTAGTTAAATTTGCTTATATCTGCTTGTATCTGTTTCGCTCTCTTTGGATTGAGTGCGTATGGAATATTTCTCTTTTAGATAACGATAGAATAGGTATAAGAGAGTGAAAGTACCAAGTATCAAAAATACTTGTAAGATTACATACACAACAAACAGATATATCGGTATTCTTGTTATCTGTGCTTGGAATATGTTGAGAGCGTGACGCTGCAAGCATAAAGAATAAAGAGCGAAAATTTGTTTTCTTTTTTTGATTAACTTTGCCACAGATGAAACTTACGCCATTACTTTTTGTAAAAAGAATAAAAAAAGTAAGAAAACATCATCAACGCAAAGTGTACGATCTGGAATATCTATATTAAATGGATATATCCATTTAAAAAAAGAGGAACAACAGTTACTTCACTGAGTGGAACAAATAAAGAGAAAAAAATTTTCCACTACAATGAGAGCCAGAGAAAGAGATGATACAAAATCTACTCAATCCAAAACGCATGAGCACATGTTTTGTTCTACTCTTTGTTGTTTTTGTACCGACAATATCAGGTTCTTACTTGTTTTATCTGTTTGTACAAGTAAAATGAATGGAACGCTGCAGGCCTTTAGTACGGAAACCTGCGAAGTTCCATAAACAAATACTATTATGAAATGCTTCGTATTGTCTATGCGATAACGATGAATTTGTCAAAGTGCCTTAGCTTCTAAAAAAATTTTTTTTCTATACCATTTTTTTTTATTACAAACTAGAAGGCACTACGAGATAATCGAATGACTTAAATCCTTCAAGCCAGAGGACACTCTTCTTCTTCCTCTTCTTATCTGGCAGGGACAACTGATATTAATCCGTTAATTGGAGCACGTAGAAAAAAATTTCAAGCGCTTCGGTCTTTTGCTCTCCCTTGATATTTCGTTACTCCAAGCTTAGATAACAGTTCCTTAAACTGATCTATTCAACGATGTTTTGATGGACGATGAGCTGGAGCATTTTCATCCATTTGTACAACGTGTCCAAGCCAGCGCATACGGTTTATTTTTACGCGCTTAACTATTACAGTACACGCCGTAAACGATGATGGGTGCAAATATTTTCCGAAGTATTTTTCTATCGAAGACTCCCAGAATAGATTGATCCGCTTCTGTATTTACCCCGAATTGTAGTTCCGGTAGGATCAGTGTCTGGTAAAATTGGATTTTTGTTTGTTAAGAGAGGGCTTTGCTTAGCGCATAGTATCAGCGTTTTGCGATCAATACTCGTCTCTTGATTTCCTGGCAGACATTATTATTGTTTACGACGGAGCCAACGTATACAAAATCATTTGCTTGTACCATTTCAAAGTTATAGTTTTCAACATTGGCCGACTGCTTCTCAACACTTGAAAAGGCTGCTGTAACATTCCGCAGTCCTTGGCCAACAATAACTATATCACCGGAATACGCGAGCGGACTGTGACTTGTATTAAAGATAGTGCTAGTCGTGTTACTGCAGCATTCCGCAAGATCATCTCCGTTAGGATGTTTAAGTGTAATCCCGCAAAGTAGTATCAGCTTCGCAGGGATTCTAAACTCAGCCATAGCATGTAATAGTTTCTTGTGTCTTTTTCAGGATATGTCTTATTGGGAAAATCTGGTCGGCAAAATCTAAAACCACACTGATAAGGTCTAATCAGGTTCACTTATTCTATCACATAACAAAGTCGACATGACCTTTTGACAAATCGTTTTTATGAGCTGGTGCATGTACGTTATCATTTCATTGCTATCAGCTCTGTCGACTGTTCAACGCTCAGTGGGGGATAATCTAATAATTGTCATGTTCGCTTTATATTTGCAATACACTGTGCTTGTAAGTCAACCGATTTCCATCTCTGTCCTTACAGAATTTGAATAGCTGTTACAAAACTTGTGCTTTTTTACCTTTTAGTATAACTTAAGGGCTTCGCCTCTATTCATTTACTATTCGACATCTTCACTCTCTTTTCTCCTTTACTGTAAGTCGGAAACATCATAATAAGTGGTGTTTGTTTACGGCATGGTTGGAGAAGGCCCCGGCTACCTCTGTTGTATGCAGGTATGCGATGTATAGCTTCCTTTGCGTTGGGTACGAGCATTTCTAGCAATACTAAATTGCATGCGTACCTTGGCTGCAACAAGGTGGTGATCCGAGTCTATATTTACACCGCCCAACACACACACCTCTATAAATCTTGAGACATGCCTTCCACCGATTACCACGTGATTAGTTTGCTTTCTTGTGGTTTGATCGAGTGGTATCCAGGTAGCCTTGTGGACATGTATATAAGCCTTGAGGCAGGAAGATTTCACAGTTCTTTCATCGTGTGGAAACCTGTTACATCCTTCAACTGGCACCATCTCTTTAGAGAGTTCGGACATTCTAAGTAAATATTCTTTAATCATGTTCCTTATAACATTTGTAGGAGTCGTTAACTTTTGTGCATTCTTGTCTATGTGTTGTCATAATAATTCGCGCTTTTAAGGAGAGTGGTTTATTATGCAACTGAGCCCGATCCTAGTTTCTTGGGGCAACCAACAGCTATCAGGGAGCACTTGTGTTGAGCTTCAGTAACCTTCAGTAATTTCCCTTCGGTTTCAGTAATTTCTCTTCAGCTTCAGTAATTTCTCTTACCTACTCCATATGTAACAACATATATGCAATAACATTCTATATAAAGCTCTAAGTGCGACGTTCACAACAATTGGTTCCTCCGACATCAGATTCTCGACATACACCAGGCCACGCATATAGCACATATGCTTGGAAACCGTGTCGTCTACTCAGAACTAGGTGGATGATGTGTTTTTCATTTTAGGTGAGATATTTCTACCAACAATGTTTGATCTTACGCAAATTGCACGATGGACCTTGATCTGTAGTCTGGTGTTGAACCCTCAGAAAACGGAATTGGTTCTCTTTACTCGTTGATATAAGGTCAAGGACTTCAGGTCACCTAAACTGAATGGTGTGGCACTAAAACTCTCAATGGAAGACAAGTACCTAGGTGTTGTCTTTGATCAGAAGCTAAGTTGGTCAAGAAATATCGAGGAAAGGTTAAAGAGGGACATTAATGACCTTTATGCGTGCCGAAACTATAGGTTAATGCTGGGGACTCAGCCCGAAGGTATCAATGTGGCTGTATTCTGCGCTATTCCGGCCAATTATTACATGTGGATGTCTGTTTGGTGAGAGAGTCTAGATAAGAGTTATTTGTTAAAAATGCTGGGCAAGGTCCAAAGGATGGCTTCAATGGGTATTTCTGAGGCTACAAGTTGCACACCGCAAGCGTCTTTGGATGTGTTCCTATGCCTTACAACCCTAGATTTATACGTCAAGGCTATTGCGGCCCCAGGAGCTATTAGACTGAGGAAAGCTTGCAATTGGTATCAATCCATACATGGTCATGCGAAGATACTCCGTCTTCGGGGTAATGGCGTTTCTTTTCTTTTGCCAATTTTTACTGATTTTTTGAAGAAAACTGTGGATTTTTGTAAAGTAAACGCTGAAATTCCGGAAAGATCAGAATGGAATGACGGCATTACTCCTTATGGTGACACCATTTCTGGCTTTACTGGCGGTTCGAAAATAGAATAAGGCACAAGAGCTGTTTACAGCAAAGACTGTGTGGATAGCCAAGGTCAAAGTTGGTGAGCAAATGTCAGGTGAAGTTGGATGGACTAAAGCCACAGGATGCCAGCCTCTATTAGATCTTAGGACATTGCGAGAACTATTGCCCAGAGGAGGCTGTACTATGCAAGATCATGAATTTCTGGAAGATGCTCAGCCGGATGTGGAAAACAGCCAGCAGACGTTGGATCTCCAGATCCAACAGCATAACTGCTACGCCACAGGGCGTCTTCTCCAGGAGGTCTTTGGGGAGGTCACGGACCCGAGGGAACCCCCCGTGGAACACTTTTTGACCCGGCAAGGCAAAAAGACGGTAGTAAAGATGTACATCTTTAAAAGCTCCGACCAAGGGGTCTAAAGATGGTGTTACGGGATGTCAGCTTGGGTTAGGGCGGTTTGCCCTAGGCAAGCGAAAGATTATAATTATATGAGATTCTTTGAGCTCTTCCTTTCAAGTCGGAAAGTAACACATTCAGTTTATGTTTGTGTATTGTCCAAAGAGTGTAACCAGTGGTTAAATTGATGATGCCAGCCGGATGGGGAAACAAGGTACCTAGCCGGAGTTGGAAATTGCGGTCAGCCAGATGGGGAGCACTGCTCCTAGCTTAAGGTGACGAAGTGTATGTTGGCAGAATACTTCAGTATTCGGATGGTGGATGGGTGGCGGGCCGGATGGGAAACATCGGTTCCTAACTGATAGCGGTGTGGTGTTGAGTGTTGACGATGGAATGGTAACAGGCCAATATTATTAAAAACAAGTAGTAAATAATAACAGTGAGGCCAATATAGGACGGGGTGCAACCTTGGAGCTTTTACTTGGCAGTCAATATGGTACCTCTACATAAGAATGGAGCACAATTTGAATATTTTGTGAAGTGTTGAGAACTATGTCCCGGGCCTTAACAGCGGCATTATAGTTCTAATGGAGAGGAGCCCAGCATTTGGTCAGGTCAACACGACGATACTGGATGTAAAACACAACGATTCATGTATAACTGTTAGATCACTGTGGCCTGATCCCAAACGGCGTACAAGGATGAGGAAACCGAAACGATGGAATATCCTATTTGTAGCTGTCCTGCTGTAGCGCGTAGGTGGCTACGATACTTAGGGAAAGGATATAAAAAAAAACTATTGCCAATAAAAATTGGCTAAGACGATGAATGTAATCACGGAGTTACACTAAGATAAATAGCATTACTATTGCGAACAATTTGGACAATTTCTATGTCCAAATTTCAACGTTGTTTTCTTATTATCATATCTGGTGTAATGACTTCATTCCAATGACCTGGGTGATCTTTACCAAAATCAATTGTACGATCGTATTTCAACTGTTATGATTGTTAACGAAAGTGCAGAGTCCCCATAAACTGAAAATCTTAATTCCGCTTTTATTTCTGTACTCTTCTCATTTCAATTTCGAAAACAAATACGCGATTACAAATCGATATTAATTTGTGTTATATTAGAGGATACCTCAAATTGTGACAGTAATCAGTAAAAAGGTTACATTAAAACCCCATAAATGTTATAATTGCAACAGCGTCATCTCTGTTAGTGATTCAGCATTTTCTTGGCCAAACCTCGTATATCACAATATACAAACAACCCAAGATAGATAGAGGTGACATAAACGAGTATTTGTCAGTTATAATTAGAAACGAAGAATCGTATAACGCGATATATAATATTAAATAAGAAAAGATTTCTGGTTGCACACGATTTATCGCAACTCGTAAATGAGTTTTAAAATACAATTTGACAAATGTTGAAAAACATTTTAAAAAGTTCAAAGACCGATAAAAACAAATTGTAAGGTCAATATATAAAAAAAACTCATTAAAAACATTTAATAATTCAACATTTTCATTATTCGCAAATTCAAGAGTACACAGAGTGTTGAAGGTTGAGGCAGCGGCATGTGAACTACAGTGGAACTTGACTGTAACGTTACTGTTAGAGAGCGGGAAAGTATTACTTAAGAGAGATAGAGAGAGACAATAATGAGTAAATATATATATTAGTTAGTAATATTTTTATAAATATCAAGTCATGATTACTTCTTGACTATTAATTACAATTTCACTGCGACTTAGTTTAAAATTATAGAAGCAGTGATTAAAACAATTAAATATAAAATGTCTTAAGCCGAATGTAGAACTCTTTGTGTACACAATCTGCATTTGAAATAATCAAAGATTTGCTAAGACTGATCCCAATATCTACAGTTTCAAATATTGAATGGATTATCTTGGCCGACAATAGTATAAGTTTCGCCTAACTGTGCACCTGTTTAGTTTCTAGTTTTTATTATTTAATAGATAAGAGTAGAGCAATTGTGTAATATAGAACTTGCCCCATTCTGCAGTTTTATTACAAAGTTATAACGTTCATAAAACATCACATATATATTTTAATAACAGATAGTAGCTAATAATTGCAAATTATATCAATTGAGTGTTTTTCTTTAATATTTCCCCACCCCCTCTGTTTTTTAGGCTGACTTGAAGCGACGTAATAAAATAAATTCACGGAAATTCGGTACAAAAGGTGAATTAACCGAACAATTGGCAAATGTCTTAAAGGCTCTGTGGACGTGTAAAAATGAAAGCGATCACAGCACCAGTTTTAAGGTAATTTATTAACACTTCTTTAATACTAAGCATTAATAATTTTTAAATTTTTCTTCCTTCCTTTCACCCTTCTTAGGCCGTTGTTGATCGTTATGGTTCACAATTCCGCAGCTCAACGCAACATGATGCTCAAGAATTTCTCTTTTGGCTTTTAGATAAAGTTCATGAAGACTTAAACACAGCCACAAAAAGACGTTATAAAAGTGTCAAGGTAAGTGTTCTATTGTGTGCCGCAAAAGTCCGTCCAGCCACATTATATGTATATTTTTACTAGAAATGCAATCTGTCACTTGTCAGTTTGTCAAATCTCTCTCTGAATGTTTAAACACATTCATTAGCGTTATATTGATAACGATGTAAATGTTGTGGAGGAGGGGGGGTTAAGAGGGCACTTGATGCACTTGGCCGAGGTGCTAGCAATGGCTGTTGAGGTGGTAGTGGTGATGGTGTTGAGGGTGGTGATTGCAAACAACTTGTAAAGAATATAATCTCTAATCGTATAAATTTGCCCTTTTTTTTATTGTTGCAGTGTTTGCACCCTCACAGCGAATGACATTCATTCAATAAATGCCTAAGGCTAATTATCATAAGTTTGTTATCTATTGTTGAAATTATGACATTGATGTACAACAAAAGTTTGTAGAGAGATTTCTGGTGGTTAAGCCAATTTACACTTACACCACATACAGGGTTTTACTTGGGTAGTTAAGAGTGCAAGGCATTTTTTGAAATTGTGTGCAATAGAATGGAAAACTGATTAACAGCTGGACTTGGCAAAACTTCTTAATTAGTATTTAAGAATTAATTGCTATAAAATGGTTAACTATTCACTAGTTTAAAAGTTATTTTAGATATTGTATTGCGAATTTCTTTACTAAGAGCTATTAAAATCTATGTTCGGTAAAGTTAGATTATGTTTAAAAAATTAAGCAAAAACGACATTAATCAATCTGAATATGTAGTTACAAATGTACTAGTACTAAACTAGATAAATAATGTGTTTTGTCTTAGAACAATAATAATACCTAACATTTGTATATACCAATCTAAGATGTCTAAAAATGATTCGATATCTTGCCTCAGACTAAGGATTTTCTAAAAAATGTCTGTTAATCGCTAGTCCTATTAATATTATAAATGTGAATATGTTTGTCTGTTTATTTGTGTCTAAATCAAGTCTAGCTGGCTCAATCTCTTCTAATGATATTTGAATTTTTGACCGGATTGGGCGCTGCAGAACTATTTTTAGAGCTAGAAAGATACAAATTAGTACGCAGTGAGTACTCGGCACTCAATCACGCCTAAACGGTTGAACCGATTTTAATGAAATTTGGTAGACATGAGGAAAACACAAACCAAAAACGACTTAGAAAATGATCTCAGAAAAAGAATTAGCAAAGGTATTTTCGATATTAAAATAACATTTATTGGGTACCAATATTTACCTATATTTTACAAGGAGTATAGTGGATGGTATCCATATAACGAGTAAAAAAAATTATTAATAAAAAAGGCTGTTTGCAAAAACACTAACAATTTCAAACCAATATGGAGCAAGGCGGCTTACTCGTTACATATCAAAGTACATGCCCAGACAAAACAGATTTGCCAAATAAATATAATTTCATAAGTTATATTTCTCGAAGATAAATAATTCTAAATGACTGGATGAAAAATATATATTTCAATTATTGTATGTATTTAATTATAATATTGTATTTTTCACTCACTTTTAAAAGTATTTTGGACGTCGAATGTTTTATTTTCGTACTAGCTCAAATTGTCTAGAATTATACTAGTTATTTCTTGAAGTAGTTCTAAACTAGTTTAAAGGAGATAATTAACTACCGCCCGACTAGAATTTCTGAAAAAGTTCTATTCTAGTACAAAAGGGACAATTTTCTCCAAGCCTAGGACAACTACGTATTAAATGGGACAGTTGCTTGTCTGGAAGGTGAACTATAGTTCACTGTCCTATGGAGAACTAGTATTTTACTAGTTCCGAACTATTATTTTTCCCTACTGGGTATTTTCAGATTCTACGTACACCGGCAAACATAAGAATGTTAATGTTTAGATAATAACATTTATTTCCGGTAAAAATTCATAATATTACAAAATCCCATTGTATCTAGCACATAGTCAAATATTTGCACTGCACTGAGCAATTTTTTCTTTCAATTTGCACTGGCGCAACAATGATAATGATGTTTTTAGCTTTGGCAAAATTTCCACCACTTCACTTTTTGTACGAAAATCGTATCAATTTAAGACAATTTGATGCAACAAATATTAACTGCAAATTGCCGAGCGCTTGAAAAATTGCCCCAGTGTAGATGGTGGAGCAGTCAGTCAGTCAATTGTTTGCAAACAAACTTTAACGGTGCGGCGTCTTTTTTTTATCTTATCTCTTGATATTCGACAATAACGAAATGTAAACCGCGCCGCTGATGGAATTGGTGGAATAATTCCGAGAAATTGTAAAATATGCAAGTGCACACTGCAATTTACGTAATTTACACTCGGCAAACACAGACGACGAACGGGTTCATAGTCAAGTGATGTATATGTATGTGCCTATATATATTTATTTTGGAATACAAGCCTCCGCCTTCCCTTAAGAGGCGCACTGACATTGTCGAGAGTATGCCCGCCCGTGTGTTCTACTTCCATACGTCTGAAGCGGGGAAAATGTAAATATTAAGTTAAACAACATTTTATTGTAGGGCCAACTGTCTCAGCTACGGCGCTATATAATTGTCATATTTTATAAATATTGTAAATTAAATTGTAACATGTGCGGAAAATCCACTAGTACTCGTGTGCAATGTGTATCTAAATAGCTGACTGTAATTGTTGTAAGTTTATTATTTAATAATAAAAGCACTAGAGATGAAAATAGTTTATCGTATTAAATAACATGATTTTGTATGGGGAGTGTTTAACGATCTAACATGATATGACGAGTTGTGTGTGTTTACAAATCGGTTGTAATGAGGCGTTGTTAGATTTCCGACGTTCCTTTGTAGATTACTAGGTTTGTGTCAAGGGATTGTTAGATGTTGTTGTGAGTATTAACCGCCAAATTCCTCCAAAGATGGCGTCAGATGCTTTTGTTGATTTATTTTGCGAAGTTGATATATCATTTCCTTTTTGCTCAGCCCTTGTACATTTTGAATTTTTGTAGTGAAAGCATCTAGGACGAGTTTTATTGGCTGGAGAACTCAAAAGTATTTGAAAAGTAATTTTTCATCCATGTTGATTTGGCCAATGCTCCGGCCGGGAATTGAACCCGGCACCTTCGGATTGCTAATCTACTTCGCTTCTACTGAGCTATCAAAGGCCACGCGACGACGACTATATAGTATAGTAGATTCGCTCTCTTTTATGCTGTAAAATTTTTTATCAATAAATCACTAATCTATATCTCGTTCATTCTATTCCCCCCAAACCCTTCTCTCTAGAACAACTACGGCCGTCCCGATGAAATTATTGCCGCCGAGACGTTAGCCAACCACATACGCTGCAATAATTCCTTTGTACAAGCCGTGTTTCAGGCACAATTTCGCTCATCTCTAACCTGTCCCCGCTGCAAGAAGCAATCGAACACATTCGATCCATTCCATTGCATATCGGTTCAATTGCCGCAACTGACGCAGCAGACAATCTTCGTCACTGTCGTCTATTTGGAAAAGCAGCCGCGTCAAGTGCGCATGGGCCTAACAGTTACTGCCGGTTCTCCCATTGTGGCCTTAAGGGAAAAACTGCACAAAGACACGGGCATACGGACCGATCAAATGGTGCTGGTCGATTTGCAAAACGATGGTTTCACGCGTGTCTTCTACGACACCCAGCCGGTGAATACATTGCAGGGCATTGAGACGATCTATTGCGTAGAGGTGCCCCTGGAAAAGACACCGACAACGGCCGGTGATACAACAAACACGACCAATGGGACGTCGACAACAACGAATGCCAACAATCCACAGTGTTCGGACCTGCTGGTATTGGTGGCCAACGTTAAGAAGACGAAATTGAAAAACGAGGAAACAGACAAGGAGGATGTGCTGTTGGATCGTTTTGGTGCTCCTTTTTGTTTGCGAATTCCGCGAGATTGTTCTTATGCAGAGTTGCAGAAGAAGTTGTTAAAGGAAATGTCGGCTCTTCTTAAACCCGAAGTATTTTCATATTCTACGCCTCTAAAAGAGATGTTTCAAATACGTTTGCAGGATCCATCGGCCGATCCTGATACATTTATTGAACAGGTAGAGCATCCTCTGCTGACAGAGATGATAGATTTGGCCTTGTCGGTGCTATCGGCCGAAGCCGGACCGCCACATATTAAGTTATTGCTGGAGTGGTCAGATCCTGAGACACATTTCTCCGATCTCTCCGATCAAGTGGTGGAACATGAAAGTGTGCCCCTTCTGCTGGCGAATAAATCAAACGATACGGCCACGCTTACTTTGGAACAATGTCTGGAACATTACACCAAAGCCGAAACATTGAGTGCTGAAGATGCCTGGCGCTGTCCCCATTGCCAGGAGTATTTACCGGTTGTGAAAACTTTAGGTTTATGGTCCTTACCTGATATTTTAGTTGTACATTTCAAACGTTTTCGCCAACACCACGGCAAAGGCACAAATGCAGCCAAATTAACTACGATGGTCAAGTTTCCACTGCATTCATTTGATATGTCACCCCATTTGGCCAAAGGCGCCAATGAGACGACCACATCGCTGTCAGCAGATAATAACCAACACACCCGTCCAAGTCCGTGGCGCAAATCTAAGCCCGGTGATTCGCGCTCTTCCACGCTGAGTTCTCGCGACAATCGGGAGACACGCTATGATCTTTATGCCGTCTGTTATCATCAGGGTGATACCTTGGAGACGGGACATTACACTGCCGCCTGCAAAAACCCCTACGATCGCCAATGGTATAAATTTGACGATCAGCGGGTAGCCAAAGTTGCCAACGATGCTATTCCCGAGGAAATTATCAACAATGAGGCTTATATGTTGTTCTATCAACGACGAACATCAGAAAATGTTGAGTGTTCCGGCTCAAGTTCCAACTCCAGTGACCACTGGATATCACGAATAGCTCCACCGCCCGCGACTGCTTCAACGTCTGCTGCTTTGCAGAACTCTACGGAGAAATTAATGAATGAAGCTATACCCGAAACTGCAACGAAACACGACGAAATCGAAGTAGCTGTTGAGAAGCCTCTAAGTAAAGTGTCAGAGGTTGCAAAGCCATTAAATGAAGCTGTCGCCACAGCAGATGTAAAAGGTAAGTAAAAAACTAAAGTTACACGAATGCTAAATAATTGTAATATGACACTTGTCTGCTTTTAGGTGTCTGTGAAACTGCTAATGTCCAGAACACCGCAGCGCCGCTGGAACGTAACGAAAGTAATGCCAATAGTTTGGATGCTATAGAAAAGATTTTGGACTATGCTGACGCTGAAGAAATTACAGATGCTATCGATGGCCCGATCGTCAGTGAAATATCGAAATCAAAGGAAACTATTGAAGATACTAATGAGATATTTGCCATGGATGAAGATTGCAAATTGGAAGAGGAGCCAATAATCACCAAAGTCACTGTAGAACCATGTGCAACAACAGCAACCACAAACAGTTTACTACTAACTAATGGCACAGCTAACGAGACAATATCGAAATCTCCGCTTACCATTAAAGAATGCAACGGCACCGCCAAAAGTAAATCGCCAACATCTTCAAACAGCTCGTCTTCTTCATCGCTGGCCTCGCAACAGCAACCATCGCCATCGTCAATGGCAGCGTCCAAACACGGTGCCAACAACAGCATACCAGCCAAATTGAATGGTTTCTCACCACAGTCAGCTCCCAACCCCGATAAGGAACACTTATTGTCCACCAGTTTGAAGAGCAACAGCAGCAGTATTATCAGTTCCGCTCTACAAATGTATCGCCAGCCATGGCATGGCAGTCGCTCCAGTGTTTCGGCTGTAGAAAATGCTACACACCCCATCTCATCGTCCACAACTTCAGTAACGTCACATCCATCATTGCACCTAAGACATTCCTTTTCGACCGCATCCAATTATCGTTTACGCGAATGTAATGATACCTTATCGTCGGTATTGCGTAACTCGGTGAATACTTGCAGTAAAGACACTCTAATATTTTTGGATCAACAACAACATCACAATCATCATCATCATCATCATCACCATCCTCACCACCACCATCATCATAATAATCATCACCATCGACATCATCACAGTTTAATGGAAGACGATGATGATACATTTATGGGCAGTCGATCATTATGGGTAAGTTTGGGAAGGGAAATTTATTGAACTATATACTAGAAACTTCCTTTTTCCAACAAGTATTTGACAACTAATCTGTAAACAAAGTTCTAACTCATTAGACAACACATAATTATTCGTAACCTACTTAGTTACTCAGATGACATATTTCTTTACAATCGATGTCAACCCCACTTTTTTATAATAATATGTTGGAAAGTAAAAAAAAAACTTAATATTTTTGTGTAATTTTAGAAAATTATGCTTAATAGTATGAGTCATTCTACAGTAACATTAGATAAGTTATTTAACGTAGATGCTGATTTTCCTTAACATTTTATAAGCTAAAAAAAGAGTTTTCCTAGGCACAAGCCTTTCTTTTTCTATATCGCTGGAGGGTGTTCATTGAGCGCTTCAGTTATCGTCCTGCCGATGCAATTGCTTTTGGGCATTCACTATGGATAGTCGGTCGATGTCAGCTGTAATGAAGTTGTTGTCGTTGTAACAGCTGGAGGAAGTAGCTGGGATTATAATTCTTTATACCGATTTTCAATTTATCGGCACTCGTTCGGACGTGTAATCCGATTATCATACGATCATTGTTGGCAATTCGGTTTTGTTCCTTTGTAGATAACAAGGTTTGTGTGAAAAAATTGTTAGATTTTATTGCGAGTCTTAACCGCCAAATTCCTTCAAAGATGGCGCCAGTTGGTTTTTGTTGATTTATTTCGCGATATTGATAAATCATTTGGTAATCTGGATTTTTGTGGTAAAAGCATCTAGAAAGAATTGCTAATGTACGTCGCTTCCGTTAAGCTTTCGAAGGCCACTCTGTAATGACGTCATGGATGTCGTTTCAGATGTGTCGAGGTGGGGATCCTGCTTCAGTAAAGTGGATGGACGTATAGAACGTCATTAGGAATTGTCTAGTCAACTACACATTATGTTGTCTGACCGACTATATCCTTGTCTGCTTGTGTAGATAATTCATTGTGAACTACTCCTCGGCGCAATAAAACTAGGGAACCAATCGCGGTCATTTAATAGTTTTTATTCCCCCTACAGTGGAGTTGTATTGAAAAATGAATGACATTTTATAACTTTTAAACTCAATGATTGTTGATATCCTGGGAAACGGCGGAATATAGAAGAAACGTTTGCATAGAGCAATAGTAGACGTAAAAGCGTTCTAACTATTATTGCGACTTATTAGAATGTTATATTTTTTGGATTTTGACTCAATGAATTTCGATTTCCCGGAAACATATCTACTATATTAAAGTACAGTTGAGTCAATCGGCGTGTCTAGTAAGAGCTTCTCAAACAGTGACGTTCGCATTCGTCGATAAAATAGAAAGCGTGTTAATTCACAACAAGGTTTTGGCCCAACAATAATTTACTTTTGGTGCTGTGTTGCTACTTAACTTTACGTTACTTTTCACCCTTTTGGGTACGCAGTAGAAAGAAACAAGCATTATTAATTATTAATTGTTCTTGATTGGTTTATAGTTGATCTGTATTGAATTATGAGATTGTCATAGCTCGGCAACCGGAAATATGCAATTGCATGTTTTTTAGAACGTGCTATTAACAAATAGGTAAGGTATTTATATGTTTCATACTCTTACAAGTGTTTTGATACCTATTGGTTAGAGCATATTTATGCATATTTTACCCATGGAGTCATATTTAAAGCATATTTTTGTGTTTAGAGCATATTATCAAAAAATATCCGTTTTTTAAGCGTATGTCATACTTTTACGAGCAAAAAACTATATATATTTTATATTTGTCACATTAATTTTTCGTTCCTATAAACTAGGAAATTTTTGCAACTTTGTATTTGTCAAATATAACAGCCAAATTTGCTACATGTTTGTCTAACTCAACGCTTAGAAATCTTATTTTACTCGGGCGGTCTGTTCCAGTAAATTAAAATAAAAAACAAAAACAAGAGTTTTAACAACCACCGATTTCGATGCTCGACGTAATGATTAAAGCTTAAACGGCAAAAGCAGCAAAAGCAAAGACGCTTGCAGAAGAGTTTCCTGACTTGACAGCTGATGAATTCTCTATTGTTAAATATGCATCAAAGTTTTTGCAGCAGATCGCAGATTTCAAATGTGGTAGATTAAAAAAAAGACAAGACCGAACTCGAGTTATAATGACGGTTTTATACAAAATTTGTTTTCAAATGTTTTTTTTACTGTGAGTATTGTTTTAAGGTAGTTAAATGATTTTCGAAAAAAAATTCATACTTATAAAAACTGAATTTAAAATAATATTGTTTCATTTAAAAAGTGATTGTTTTTTGTAATTTTTAAGCTGTTTTATGACATTAAATAAAAATACTTAAAATTTTTAAAAATATATTTTTTTTTTAAATTTTATTTTTTTAGAGCATATTTTTGTTATTTTTAAGGGCATATTTTAAGATTTTAAGAAAATTTAGTGCATGTGTCCGGTAGCCGTGATAATTACCAGTAGGTTTTTGTCAAGAGTTGTGAAATGTATTATGTGACAGCAGGTTATGCGTATGACGTCATTTTGACATTAACCACAATGTCTCGTCGCCGCCATTTGCTATGACTTCTTTTTTGTCATCACAAATCTAAGGGAAGAAGGTATCTCTAATCAAATGAGAACTTTACCCAATTTCCGTAATTCGAACTCCACTCTCTCTCTTTCTTCTGATACAAAAGATCGTTATTGGCAGAAAATGTTAATATTACAACAACAATGTAATAAAATATTTAAAAAGGGTTCAAACACCAAAAAAATTGCATAATTGGCTAAAGGCTCACAAAAAAAAACTGCTGCTTTTATTGTGGTATATTTGGGCCAAAAATTGTACGTATTAAAAATGGTTTTATGATTAAAATATATATACATTTAAGCATTATTATTAGATATTAAAAAGTTTTTCTGATATAACTTTTTGGGAGATGCCCTCCATATATGTAAACTGCGATTTAAAAAAATAATTGTTGTTAATAATAAATTGACCACCTTTTATTTTCTTTACATTTTCAGATATCTCCCGTAACGCCTCATAAACTTATAACTGTCTCTCCGAAAAATTGAGATACGATCTAAACAAACTACAAGACAAAAGTAAAGAAGGTAACGACGACAAGTATTTTATTGTTTATTATTTAAGTAAAAGCTAGATAGACATTATCCAAATATAAGCAAATAAAAAAAAACAGTGTACAAACCACACAATATATTTAAAACAACAAAATCTAAAATGAAACTACAAAATATCTATCAATTAAAATGGATAACGCAAGACAAGAAAAACAAACTTTCATTTTAAACTATAGAACCGGCTCATTATGAGAATTACTTTACAATTATTACTTTAGAGCAAAACAAAAAATATGAATATATTTATTAAATATACAAACCTATACATATAACTATATATATATCTACATATATACTAAAATTAAAAATTAAAAAAAAAAAATGTTAAACAATTTTTTTTCTACATAAATACTATGTATTGCAAATTATGAATGACATGAAACATGAAAAATCCAGCAGAAAAAAAAACGAAAAATGATTATACATATAAATATTTAAGCCAATAGTATTAAATGTTTATTAAATGTGTTGAAAAAAAACAAACAAAACAATTTATACGATTTATACAAAATACGATTTATGAAACGTAAAACAGAAATGTAAAACATAACAAGTAATTTATTTAAAAATTTAAGTAAGACAAAGAGAAGAGGATATCGAACGACATTTATATCAAATGCGAGTTAAAAGTGAACTTTTTCATGTTATTTCTTAAAAACTAAAACAAAACTATATAATATAATATATACTATATATGTATATGAAATAATAACGAAAGTAAAAATATTTAAATGCAATGTACAAGAAGAAGAAAAATAATGAAATGACATTAAATGATGAATGAATGATAAAGTGGATAAATGGTTGGTATAGAGCGGGTTTGGTAAGAGAACCTTGGTACAGAGATGAGGATTAGAGAGTTAGTAGTTGTTGATGTTTTTTTTTTCCATTGCAAAGCTATAATAAAACGGTTGCTGCATAAGAGTATCTTGTGTTGTGAAAAAAATTTCTAAATTGTGTATTATTACGAGCAATTTCCTCCTTAATATGTGTTTTTACTATAGAAAAAATCTTATTTTTTCCAATATAAAAAAATATGTTTATCTTTTTCTATAGCAAAAAGATATTCTTTCTTATAATATCAAAACTAATAACTTCTTTCTTATGTAAACTTTGGTTTTTGATATTATGAAACATTATTCCATTGTTTTGACTTATTATAAGCAATATGTATATTTTTTTCTCAAGAATAATATACATAAATCTAGAGTTACTAAAGCCCAGCAAAAAATAACTGAATTCATTCCAGGGGAAAAGAATTTTCATTAATTTCAACGAAGCAAAAAATTTCGTTGCCCAATGTAATTACAGATCATTCAACCATTAAAAAATATGATGGTTTCTATTTGTATTTTTATTAAAATTTTCTTATTAATTTCAACAGTTATGTCTTTAATAACACTATGAGAGGTTTTGGTAAAAATTTTCAAAGACAAGGCCGGAGAGGGCAATTTTACCCTAATTTGGGTACGAGAAATCAAACAATGGCGGTTCATACAATTTGTTGTTTTTTTTAGTTTGTGCTAATATAGTGGGGTTTCGATTTATTATGCATATTTAATTCAATTATGCATATTATGCATAGATATCAATCAAAAGAATACAATCTCGGCATTTAATTTTTTTTTTTTTTATGCAAAAAATGTCCTTAATGTTATCCCTGAATATTAAGGTGGTCGCTAGTAATATGGGGGGTAAAAATTGCAGTCTGCAGATTTTGGGATAAACAAAATTAGAGCACGATTTTAATATGTTAACCCGTGCCACTTTGGGCTTAAAGTTTTTAAGCTCCTATAGCCATATTGGGGAGGCATAACTCAAGAACGACTAGTTCAATTTTGCTGAAACAAAATTCCGAAATTTAAGAAAAAAAAATAAAAATTTAACTTTAGAAATTTTTAGGCAAATTTTTATTTTTTTTTCCATAAATTTATTTATAACTGCGAAACTGTTGATTGTGCAGAAAAATGATATATAAACAGATTAAATGAGTTTTAATTCTTAAATTTCGGATTTTTATTTCATTAAAAATTTTGCCTGAAAAATTCAAATTTAAATTTTTAAATTTAGAAATTTTTAGGCAAATTTTTAATTTTTTTTTATAAATTTATTTAAAAACAGATTAAAGGAAGTTTAATACTTAAATTTCGGATTTTTATTTCATTAAAAATTTGCTACAAAATTTAAATTTCATTTTTATATTCGAATTCAATTTTTAAATTTAGATTTTTTTAGGCAATTTTTTTCAATAAATTTATTTAAAACCGCCAAATTATTATGCGGAGAAATGAAATGTTAACAGACAAAAAGGAATTTTAATTCATAAATTTCGGAATTTTGTTTCAGCAAAATAAACTAGTCGTTCTTGATTATGCCCCCAAAACATGGCTATAGGAGCTTAAAAACTTTAAGCCCAAAGCGGCAGGGGTAACAATACTCCAATCTTGCTCAAACTTTGCAAAGACTTTTAATTTTTGGGGGGTCAGACCGACAAAAATCCAACATCGATTTAGTTTTAACAAACTTGACAAAAAATACAGTTTGGAGTCTCCTGCATGTTTCTTAACATACTGAAATTTTATTAAAATTTTCTCTTAATGTTAATTAATATTAGTGATTTTGAACACAAAACTCATACAATAATGAGATTCTGAATAGTCAAAACCGAAACAATTTTAAAATGCTGAGATTGTCTTCCTGTACTTGATGTCCATATAATTTGTTAAAAATTTAATATCCTTTAAAAAATTAAAAGTCCTTTAATAAGAAAACGAAAGCTTTGGATGAAAAAATTAGTATGCGGTTTTAGTATACGTGGTCCCAAGTATCACTTGCATATAATTACGTTCATGCACATAATTACGTTCAATATTAGTGACATTAGTAACACAAAATTTGAAAGATTATTTTTTTTTTTTTGCAAAAATTTCTCCCGAATATTCAAAACAAAAACAATTTTAAAATGCTGAGATTGTCTTCTTGTATTTGATGTCCACATCACCAATGTACAACCAAGAAAAATACAGAAATAATTTGTTAAAAATTGATTATCCTTTAAATAATTAAAAGTCCTTTAAAAAAGAAACGAAAGCTTTGTATGAAAAAGTGAGTATGCGGTTTTAGTATACATTGTCCCAAGCATCACTTGCACATAATTACGTTCATGGGTCGTAATCAATATTAGTGATTATTAATACAAAATTTGAAAGGACATTTTTTTTTATTTCAAAAATTGATCCTGAATAGTCAAAACAAAAACAATTTTAAAATGCTGAGATTGTCTTCTTTTAATTGATATCAATATCACCATTATCACAATTTACCCATTACCCAAAAATAAGAACTTCTGCATCATTCATTTTGTCAAGTTGGCTGCATCAATAACACAGTGCAACAGTGAAAAAAATACAAGAACGTGACAGTATAGGTTCGATTCTACTATCGAAGGGTAATAAAACCCTATACTCAGTTTGGCGAGATTGGTGACCAATTTTTTTTTTATGGACCCCTAAAGATTCTCAAAATCAGTGAGCCCTATGAAAAAGGTGTCATCAGTTTTTGTCCAACAGCTAACTCACACTTCGTGATAGCGCTAAACTGCATAAACGCATATTTGTTTGTAAAAAACGGTTAACAAATAGTTAAGTTATTCATGTTTTCCGAGGGATGCAATTTTCATATCCTATACATTTCGACTCCCTCAAAGTAATGCCCAAAAAAGTGAAAAATTAAAATTTTCTCTTCAATTTTTTTGAAAAAGTGCAGGGATAGCCAACCTTTTTGACATAATTTGTTAATAAAGTTAGTGCGCAAAACTCCCAGCTACATTATTGCCGAATATATTTTAGCGCTTTCACGAAGTTTGAGTTAGCTGTTGGACAAAAACAGATGACACCTTTTTTCGAGGGGCACAGTGATTTTGACCTTTTGGGGTCCATAAAAAAAATTGGTCGCCAATCTCGCCCAACTGAGTATAGGGTTTTATTACCCTTCGATAGTAGAATCGAACCTATACTGTCTAGTTTTTGTATTTTAATATCTTTTTTACATACATACGTACATATTGAATAGGTACCATAAATTGAATTTTTTGGTACCATAAATTGTACATTTTGGTACTATAAATTGTAGTTTTTGGTACCACAAATTGCATTGTTTGGTACTTTTTGGTACCATAAATTGTACTTTTTGATACAATAAATTGTACTTTTTGTACGATTAAATTAATTTTTGGTACAATTAATTGTACTAAATAGTACAATAAAAGAACTTTTTACAATAAATAATTTTTTTTTTATTTGTAATCCAGTTATTTAGCCAAAAGGTGAAAATGGCAAAAATAATTTGTACTTTTTCGTACCATAAATTGTATTTTTTAGTACACTTAATTGTACTAATTGGTACAATAAAAGTACTTTTTAAAATAATTTTTTTTGTAATCCAGATATTTAGCCAAATGGTGAAAAAGTAAATGCACTTTTTTCGGTTAGGTGTTTTTTTTCGCATTTTTTTTCTTCTATTCAATATCTACAACTTTACTTCATACACAAAAGAGATATTCCGTAAGGTATACTGAGATATAAAAGTGTTTAAATATGGAAAAAAGCGCTAAAAAGTGTCACCTTAAGAAAAAAATTGTTAATGGCCTTTAAATTACTAACGCAGCCAACTTGACGAAACACATGATGCAGAAATTCTTATTTTTCGGACTTCTTTCACGTGCAATTCTCAAAATTGAGTTCCGAATCAATGAGCTGAAAAATGTTGCATTGTGTAACTGATGTCGCACTGTGTTATATATTTAGTATTGTGTATAAGATGCCAATTACAAAAATTACTTCCTAATGGTTTTCTGAATTAAAACCTAGTTGTAGAGTTACGGCTTGTTTCCAAAAGTTGAAACCCAATGCTTTTGGAACAAATTTGTTGAAGAAAGTTTATCGGCATAACCGACCAAATAGAATGTATAAGATGCCAATAACGAAAATTACTTCCTAATGGTTTTCTGAATTAAAACCTAGTTGTAGAGTTACGGCTTGTTTCCAAAAGTTGAAACCCAATGCTTTTGGAACAAATTTGTTGAAGAAAGTTTATCGGCACAACCGACCAAATAGAATAGAAAACTGAAAATAAATACATTGTTTTTAAAAAAATGTATGAAACCGTCATTGCAACTCAAAAATTTTATTGATGCAATTCGATTTCGAGAAAAACCATCGAGTCCGGTCTAGTCCTTTTCTTCGGCTACCACAGTATAATTATTATGGAGACTATTTTGACACTGTAAATTATTTTATTTTTAAAAATATGAATTTATTTTGGAGAAATGCTCTCCTTGCCTGACTTCCTTACGCTGGCAAGTGCGACAACTTTCTACTTACTATATCCTGAATCTCTTTTGCGCAATCACCACTTACCACACCGTTTTTATACCATTTCCAAAGAATTCACAAAAACAATGCTAACAAAAAGTAAGTACGTAACTGTTTTTAATGTAGGCTACAACAAAGGTATTTTTCATGAAAATCCAAATTATAATTATTATATAACTAAATCTAAAATCAATTACAGGATGAACGCATAGAATGTGTATATGAGTGTGAGAGTGTGTGCGCATGTGGTGCATGCTAATGTGTGTGTGTGAGTGTTTTTGTTCTTTGTATGGAATGTTTAATAAAATCACTATAAATGTTTAAATTGCAGCGATGTGTAAGACAACACCCAGCAAAGAATAATAGGACAAAGTACAATTATGTATAAATGAGAGGGTAATTTATGATATTTGATACGTGAACTCTCAGAGAAAAGTCTATAGAATGAATTTGAAAATAAATAAGAAAAAAAACGACAAACCCAATAAAAGTGAGGACAACAACGTGTAATGAAACAAAGTTTCAACTATAATTTCTCATTGACCTTTTTTGTGGTAATGTTTAGTTTTCGATTTTAAAGATTTTTATAAATAATTACCAACAACAAAATTATGATATTTGAACTAAAAGTTGTTTTTTATTTTTGTTTAGTTTGTTTTTTACTTAATTTTATGCATTAATTTATTGAGTTTTAAGTTTTAAAATGAAACCTTTTGTGTTTTTGTTTTAAGCTAAAGGTATTAAGATATTTGTGTTTGTGAATACATAGGATAGATGATTGGAAATAGAATATGACCTTTTTAATATCATTTACTACAGTAAAGAGTGAGACAATTATAAAGAAAGAATTCAACGGCGGTATATATACATATATAGATCTCAAACAGTATTACATAAATATAATATTTTTTATTACAAGTTATAAACTTTAAACAGATAGATAATCATTTCAAATGTTTATTTTTTTTTTAAATCATCGATTAGACAAAAATTTCTTAAAAGGTCACAACATTTTTAAAAATTTCCAAATAGATTTTGCTCAACATTTTCCTCGATTCCAACACAATTTCTTTTCCTATGCTTTGTATAGCTTTTTTTTACACAATTGTATCTTTTATTTTACTATTGATTTTACTTGAATCTTTAGATTTCTTTTTTGTTTTATTTTATTTAATTTATTTTTTTTTTATTTTATGGACTCTCAACAAAGCAAATATAAATAATATTATTATTATTACTATTATTATTATGATTGTATTTTTATCATTATTGTAAGAATCTAATGCAAAGAAATTGTATGAATACGATAACCGTTTATATTTGAAATGTTTAAAAAATGAATGTGTAAAGTGGATAATGAAAAAACAAAAAAATGAAAATGGTTTATTAATAAAAATAAATAAAATATTAAAAATTTATAGCTTTCTAACTATGACAACTGGAATTAAAGATGACGGTAGGTATTCTGAACTTATTTATTGTGTAAAATATGTTTTTTTTATTATGAACAGGTATCTACGAATGGTAAATATTATTCCAATACTAAGGCGAAATATTTCTTCAAGAACAGAGACCCTTATAGTTGGAAAGGGAAATACAAATTCTATCTAATCTAATCAGAACTCCATATTTTAGAAACTAGGTAGGTATACAACATTTATTTGATTTCATATATCTAAAAGAATTAAGTTTGAAAGTGCGAAGAAACGCTATTAAATGTTTGGTTATTTTTCTTCGACTCCGCGGTGGTGTTGGGGCCCTAGGGAGCCCAAAATTAGTCCGCTTAGGTCCTATGGTAATCCTTTTTGGGGCTTCCTAGGGCCCCAACAGTCTATGTCTTAAAAATATCCACACATGGGGTTCATCAGAGAACCCAGTCGGCTCCTGATGTGATACGGACATTTCAGGGGTACAGATCAACTCAGTAGGTTTGCCTCTAATCGATAATAAATACTACAATGCTGAAAAAAATTGCATATAAATTACAAAGTTATTATTTTAATATAATAAAAAGAAGTTTGAACCAAATAATCGTTTTAAATTTTTTTTTTTTGTTTATGAATTGTTTTTTTTTTGCCATGTTGTAACTTGGGTTTCTCGTCGGCTGAGGGAAGTCGTCGGCTTAAGGACCCACAAACCCTTACGGAATAAGAACTCAGTAGATTTTACCTGACTAGGGCAAAATAACAGAATTTTTTATTGATGGTGCAATTCAAACTTAAAATCTACTGGATAAAGTATTTAGATACGAAAACAATTCAGATTCGGATTAAGTATTAGCGTTGTTGTTTTGTCCGATAATTTGTACCCGGGCCGATTTTAGATGAACGAGAACTTTTAGTATAAGCTAGTATTGATGTGACCTACGACTGTAATGACAGGTTTTGGGACTCAGGTCGGTTTAAGATAGTCGGGAACTTTACGAATCAGTTCATTTGAGGTGATCGGGAACAGGATCAGGTAGGTCAGGATCGTTTCAGTATTCAGCAACTCGTGGTTGTATCGATGATTTGGCTTTTGTCGTAAATCAGTTTAGTATTCGCAACTCAGGATCATGTTGATGACTCGTATTCTTAGCAAATCGACTTTTGCAACTCGTGGTTGCATCAATGATTCGGCTTTCGTCGTAAATCAGTTTGGTATCTGCAACTAAGGATCGTGTTTATGACTCGTGTTCTTCAGGAACCTAGTAATTCGGGTACTTTCGATAATTCAGGCTCGTACCAGGTTTCAGGTTAATATCAGCAAGTGATGATTGATTACTCGTGTTCTTCAGCAAATCGACTTTTGCCACTCGTGATTGTATCGATGATTCGGCTTTCATCGTAAATCGGTTTGGTATCCGCAACTCGGGATTGTGTTGATGACTCCTGATCTTCAGTAGATCCACTTCTGCGTCTCGTAGTTGTATCGATTCCGAATTCGCGACCGAACTAATATTCGTACCCAACTGAGTGTTAGTGTCAAGATGATACGGTGATAATTTCTAATACAATGCTACAGGAACAAAGAATATCTTCGTGTACCAGACCAAAATCAGTGCAACCGAGGTATAACCAACCGGAGTTGGATTCAACAGACCAAAGTCCGATTCAATAGACCAAAATCCGATTTAACAGACCGAAGTATGATTTAACAGACCTAAGTCCGATTCAACAGACCTAAGTCTGATTCAACAGACCTAAGTCCGATTCAACAGACCGAAGTCCGATTTAACAGACCGAAGTCCGATTCAACAAACCGAAGTATGATTTAACAGACCTAAGTCCGATTCAACAGACCGAAGTCCGATTTAACAGACCAAAGTCCGATTTAAAAAAACAAAGTCCGATTTAACAGACTGGAGTCCGATTCAATAGACCGAAGTCCGATTTAACAGACCGAAGTCCGATTTAACAGACCGAAGTCCGATTCAATAGACCAAAGTCTTATTCAACAGCCCCAAGTCCGATTTAACAGACCGAAGTATGATTTAACAGACTTAAGTCCGATTCAACAGACCGAAGTATGATTTAACAGACTTAAGTCCGAGTCAACAGACCGAAATCCGATTCAACAGTCCGAAGTCCGATTCAACAGACCGAAGTCAGATTCAACAGACCGAATTCCGACTCCGTCCGATTTAACAGACTTGAGTTCGATTCAAACACACCGAAGTCCGATTCAAACAGACCGAAGTCCGATTTAACAGACCGAAGTCCGATTCAAACTGACCGAAGTCCGACTAAACAGACCGGAGTCCGATTC
Organism: Muscina levida; assembly: GCA_964034835.1. Taxonomy (NCBI): domain Eukaryota; kingdom Metazoa; phylum Arthropoda; class Insecta; order Diptera; family Muscidae; genus Muscina; species Muscina levida. The sequence goes on along the minus strand of OZ035884.1, from coordinate 61,174,375 downwards.
AACCGACTGTAGTCGTGTTAAACCAATGGAATTTCGGTTGAAACAACAATAGTTGGTTCAGCAGACCTAAGTCCGATTAAACAAAAGAATAATTCCTTCGATAAATTCTTACCCTGAGAAGGGCCGGGGTGATCGAGCACAGAACAACTTAGCAACACAGAGCAATACATAAAGAGTATCCATAAATCCAGTCTGCTAAATTTTGTTTCAGAAAATGCCTGGAAAAGGATGTTCGAACCATTTTTGTATGCAACAAAATGTGCAAATAGTGGGTATGTTCAATAGGGGTTCACTAAAAGTAACCACGCAACCTGGAATGTTTTATTTCCAAATTTAATGTAATGGTTCCGCAACATAAACATAATTTGGTACATTCCCCATTCAAATAAATCTAAATTTTACAGAATTCTTTACATTTTTATTCATGTTTCAACACATTTTAGTTTTGTCGCATTTGAACCTCGCTGCGTTCGAAACTTCCCATCAAACTTCTCTCACTTAATATCCTCTGTAATTTCGCTCGGTAGGGGCTGTTAGTAATAAACTTCGCTGCGGTAGCTACCGACCAATTTACCAAGCAAAATGCTCGATTATTTAAATAAGTGGAGCTCTCGATGTAATGAGAAATATATCGCATCACACTGCATCGATTAACACTTTCCCTTGTGATGTCGTTTCCTGCATGTGTTTGGTTGTATGTTGGTCATCGCGCTCATTCGCCGTTCTTGGCGATTGTCGACTATGTCGTTGGTGGCAGTCGTTTTTATTGCCGAACGCGTCGTTTGCGGCGGTCGTGTGATCGATGGTATTGTTGTTTGCCCCTTGAAGTAATTGAAACAGTGTATGCAGATTGGGTTGGTTGGTGATATTCAAGCGTAAATGAAGGGCGATTATATTATTAGTGGTTAGAGTTTAAAAGGTCATAATTGTGTAGTTAGCGCTAGAACTGTGTATGTAGGACGACTTTCGTCACGTTACATTGTGCAATATTTTTGCATTTCTACAAACTACTTTTATTATTTTCTTTGAGTGCACTTAAAATTGTGTTTAGCCATAAACACGTTTTAATAATGTAAAATAAGAATATGAAGCATTTAATAAGGCTTGAAACAGTTCCAAAGTCATTGGGTAATTATTGCCAACTTTGATCTAGAATACATGTAAAGAAAGAAAGTAGAAGAAAGAATAAAATAATGTTAAACTTTCTATAAAATTAAATTATTGCAACTTAGTACATATTAATCATTCATGGAGAATAATGTGAAATCAGTTGACAAATGACAACAATGATATTAAAAAAAAACAAAGTTTAATTTGTCGTCACATAGTCGCTCATTGAAACTTACCGAACATGGTTTCTGGGCTCTCAATATTAGAAGTAAAATATTTTTTTGCACAGGTATCTCAAAGGTGAACCAGTCCGTATCATAGGCCGCAGCGGCAATAGATAAATTCTGTAAAAGAAAAAATATTTTTTTCATAAAAACAATACGATGGCATATCCATTTGGCCTTAACAAATAAAAAAAAAAACATTTTTAAAAAATATGTCGTAAGTATGTATGGAAGTGGTTATTGAACTTCAGTTTTGTTGTTTTATAAAATTTATTTCTGCTTCTTGAAACCGTCAAATTTAATTTTATAAAACATTTTTTGTATGTTTTCTATTGTACGATATAATATCCTTAAGACTGGGATATTATTTTTCGCCTTAGCATAATTCAAATGTAGATGCGTTTGTATATAATTTTAAGCGCACTTACCTGTTCCTGTAACTCATTTGCATACCAATATAAAGCCAATATCTGAGAAAATATCATTGTGATATAAGCGCAAACGATAACAGATTGTGCCAATGAATCCACCTATAAGTTGACAAATGATATTTTAAGTTGACATAAAGTAACCGGATAATAACTTAGTGCTGACTTACAAAGATAAGCAAAAATAACAGGGCACAGAGTAGGGTACCAAACGCTATAAACTCCAGAAGAAATATATATGTTGTCAAACGATTTACAGTCTCAATATAACTGCAAGATAGAGAATCAAAACCTGGTTTATAGCTTTAATGAACTCTAGCTTAAAGTGACACTGAAATGTACCTAACACGTTTTCAGAAGCTGTCTCAAATTATATCCTCAATATTCGCTACTAAAACCTTAAACGCCAATTTCTAGAACTCTTTTCCACATATACTTACTCTATTATAGTGTTTTGGTATTTAATGCACTCAATCACTTGATCATGTATATAAGCGGATTTACCGTGATACCGCTTCAATGATCTCAAACGCTGCTGTAGAGCTTTACACATTACAATGCCAAACATAATGAAGGAAACTATTAGACTCGTATAGGGAATGTACATGCAACAGCCCATGGGAGTGATGATCATTTGGAAAGCATACCAAATTTCATAGAAGGGTGAACGATATTCATTAATTCCAGGTATCATGCTGCCAAAGGGTAGAGCTGTAAGAATGCAAAACAATTGTAAAGAGCGATAAGTACATATCAAAATCATACGTTGCACATTGGTCAGAAACCTAATTTTCTGGCCGAAATTCAAAAAATATTTTGATGTTTATATAAAAGTAAACAGTGACGTTCGCATTCGTCGATAAACAAGTGCCGTTAGTTGTGAATCTAAAATAGAAAGCGTGTTAATTCCCAACAACGCGAGAAGCTATCCCATACCTTATTCATGGGGTGTAAAGGGAAATTAAGTTATATATAAGTAAACACTAAAAATAAAAAGAAAAAACTAAAATATTGTGCATGTGCTAATTTACCGCTACGCTGTAGCCATTCAAAGTTGACTTATGTTTTGGGTATTCGTCAAATATAATATTATTTTTGGAAATATATCCACCATTTGTATCCTCCATTTTGTTTTTTTTTCGAATTTTATTCCAGATTCTAAACCAGCGACCCCAAAAACCCCCATAGGCATAACACAGGTAGAATTCCATTAAATTTCCATTAAAATTCCATCCAAATTCGAAATCAGGGACCCCAAAAAACCCCTTAGGCACAATATCAGCTAATTACAAGCATTTTTTAAAAGAAAATTCCGTTATATTGTATCCGCCATTTTAATCCGGATTCGGATATTGATATTGTGCCATTAGACACAATATCAGTTTAATGCAAAAAGAATTTATTCCGGATTGGAAATCAGCGACCCCAAAATGCCCCTTAGTATCAAGTTTTATGCCCATTGGGAGCATCCATCATATTAAGGCCCAATGTGCGTTGTGAACCAATGTGCGTTGTGAACAGCAGTATCGCGTTGTATCGTTTCGATTTCAATACAGTTATAAGTTCTACAGCTTTCACATAATTTACTATTGGATTGAATTACTTTGGATTGAAGCTACGCACATAGAAAAATATTATATGAGCTTCTTCTCCAGCTAGCCACACTAAGTCACCTGGTCTTTCCAACGCTTGCTTAGTCCGTAGTAGCATTTATTAGCAAGCAGGATTCTTCTCCGGATTTCGAGGATGACATTATAAGTTCTGTTAATGGCGGAGCCTAGGTAGATAAAATTACCTACCACCTTGAAATTATAGTTGACCACGTTCAAGCAGTTCCCCAAACTAGTATAGTCTTTGTTCGTTGAAACTAATAACTTCGTTTTGTTCTCGTTCGCCATAAGACCCATTTTTGCAGATTCCTTCTGTATACTTGAGAAGGCTGCAGTCACATCCCGCAGTTTTCGCTTTATAGTCGACGAAAAGATGGTATGTGTCGATCAGTTTCTGTTGGGTCTTTTCCAGGACTTGCCGAAGTGTGAATATCTGGTCAGTTGTTGATTTACCAGGACTAAAGCCACACTGATAAGGCCCGATCAGGTAGGATAACACTGGCTTTAGTCCTTCACATAGCACACTCGACAGGACCTTATATGAGTTGGGTAAAAGGCTGATCCCGCGATAGTTGGAGCACACACTTGGATCACCTTTTTTTTTAGCACAGGACATAATACACTTAGATTCCAATTGCCGGGCTTGCACTCGTTTAACCAAACCGTGCGTAGGAGCTGGTGGTGCATGCTCGTTATCAGTTCCTCGCCACCGGACTTGAAGAACTCTGCCGGAAGTCCGTCGGTACCGGCTGCTTTATTATTTTTTAGCCGCAGTATTGCTTTTCTTACTTCGGCATGTCTTGGTGGTGTGCAATCTAAGCCGTCGTCAAAAATTGGTGTGATACCTTCAGTGATACCAGCAGTTGCTGGAAGTGTTTTTTCCATATATGCAGCACACTCTGTGTATCTGTAACCAGATTTTAATCGTTGTCCTTACAGGAGAGGAGCCCATTACCGTAGCCTCAACCGGGCCTCACCTCTTTCCCTGTATCGCTATATCCTCGTTCCTCCGTTTCTTTATCTGATGCGAAAGGACCACTTACAGCGTAGTAGCGGCCCGCATATGAACGAATTTATATTTAAAAGTTAAATGTGAGATACTGCTCTTTCAGATGACTAAAGATTTTGACAAATCAAAAAATTCTAACAAATCTCCCTTTATCACTAATGAGATTATATATGGGAGGAGCGATTTGAGAGCGTAGCGACTACCGAGCGACATTGGCGGCAGTATTAATATGCCTTAAATTATTTCATGTAGTCACGCCCATTAGGAATACAGTAACTTCTGGTTATAGCATGAAATACTCTAAATGTACAAAAACTTTCCCACATACATGATATGTTTATAAAACAAATGTTATCTCTCCATAACCAAACTATAATACAATGTTCTCTTTCGTAAAAAACATCCATGACATGTTACTTGTTTTGAGCTAACTAACCAACTATGCACTAAAATTACCTCTTTCGTTGGCAAACAGTGGATACAAAGCGAATCCCACACAGCTTAGAAGACCCAAAAAGAGATTTCCACGGGCCATAACAATACCTCGAGAATTAACTTGTTCCAGTAGGGTTTGGATGTAAAAGTCATTGGATTTCTAAAGTGAAATTAAAAGAGAAAAACAAAAAGGGATATAACTAGGCTTGCCAGATTTAAAATTGTAAAATTCTTAACGTTCACCATAAAATATCTTGATTTTGAAAAAAATCTTGACAAATAAAAATACTCATACGTTAGAGTTGTTAATATTTTAATATCATTTATTTTTAAATAAAAATTTAATTTCTGTATAAAAAGTATACAAAATATTAAATAAATCAAGTACAGATATTACAGTCAGATCAACTGACTGATAAATACCCTAAGATAAATACCGAAAGGGTCTTTTACGCATAACAATTTCTAAAGAATTCCTAATTTCTAATGGGTTGGGTAAAACATCCCGTTTTCGAAGTTTCATCTATGATTGCGAAATATTAAAAGTAAACTATTTTCAACGTCTTGAGGAGTTTCTTTTAGAATTTTTTGGAAATACTATATGGGTATTTCCAGCGGAAGTACGGACGATTTCATAGTAAAAAATAGCTATATTTTTAACTTTATGTTTCTGTAATCATATAATGAATTTGTTGAACTTAAACAAAACAAACTATATATTTGGTTGGAAAATCTCTTCTTTCCAAATCCGCTGAGAAACTTAAAATTGGTTCATATTTATTCGCGTTAGTGGCTTATAAGTGCGTAAAACTATGAAAAACCGTTTTTTTATCCGTAACCCAAGATTTTGGGGGTTTTGGGAAATTGGAAAATAGATTCTTGTTGTGCTCAGCAGCACCCACCAGAAAAATAGTATAATTTCCCAGGTATTGTTTTTGTTGTTGCTCTGGGTTATCCATAGAATAATGCGTGTGTCCGCAACGCACATTTAGATTAAATTTAAATGTGAAGTAAGTTGTTTATAAAACCTCAACATGTCTTCTTTATTTTACAAAAAAAATATACTGGTCACATAAGAAATTTCGCTAAATTTCGCAAATTTTCGTAGACACTTCAAGTTGCTATGGAAAATTGTGTGTCCGTAACGCACTTTGTGTTTGTGAATACATTATTTTAAGTAAAGTTTCATTAAAAGAGCATTATAGTACTGATTAAAATCTTAATTTTTTTAATATGAACATAATCTTCATAATATTTTAACTTTTTGAGAAAACTACAAAATAAGAAAAAAATCGTGCGTCCGCAACGCTAGGAAATACCCTATCGGCAAGGCCACGAAAAATGAAACCACATAGATTTTTTTTTTCTGTCACAAGGTCCAAAATTTTTTTTATATTTCAAATGTCTAATATTTATAGAATATGGCAGCAATATATGCCAGTGCAAAATTTGTGTATGCTTTGACATTTTACATCCTTTTCATAAGTGGAACGTGCAAGGTGTATTTGGAAAATATACCAATGTCGGCGAAAAAGGTAAATTTTGTTGTTATTTTTGTATACTTTAGACAGATGATTACTTTTTTTGATAGAATACAAATCAAGCTATTGATTAGCAAGAATTTGTGTACAAAGCTTGGGTTTTGGACCAATTAGGGCTTAAAGTAATCAGCCGCAAATAAATGGTGACGCTACTGACAAATTTTTATAAAATGTTTTTTTATGCATTAACTAATTTGCAAAGAGGTTGGATGAGCTGATTTTTTTTGAATACTTTTGAAGTACTTTCATAATCAATGCTTAAATGAAGCCTTATTAGCACATAGCAGGGTATTTTTGCAAAAACAGATTGTGTGACGTTACTGACGTATTATTTTAATTTTATTTTTTTTACTTTTTTGCTTAACAATTTGGTATTTAATTGCTAGACTCCGATTCCTGGTGCAAAAAGAGACAAGCGTTATGTTAAAAAGCTAAAAGAAACCAACAAATACGACGAGTACAAAAGGAAAAAGCTCGTCACTGCATAGTAAACAGTGCATGGGAATTCGTTGAGGCGTTCCAATATACACAATCGCAAATTTTAGTTGCGGAAGCTGCTGAAGAAGAGTTTAGAAAATAAACACCATTTTGGATACGGTCACAATTTTCGCAAACGCAAAAAACATTCGTGACATTTCGTCTGCGCACCAAATCCATACCATTGGGGACGAAATAGCAGCTCAGCAGAGATACCATTAAGATTGCTTTTTTTGTGATATTTTATGTTTATTTACGTTAAAAAAAAATTTCAACTGAAGCGATGCTTTAATTTTGCAAAAATTAACAAGTCTGAATTAATAAAGACTTTTGTTTTTTCCTATAATAATGTGTTTTTATTTTACAGAGTGTCCTGGCTTTAGTTCAAAATACTGACACAAAATTTTTATCACCATTTAGGAAGAAATTTCACAAATTTTTTGCAAAAAAAAAAATAAAAACAGACGTTAATTCGACATTTTTCGTACTACATAGCCGCTAAGACTGAAAAGTAGGGAAAATTTACAAATTTTAATGATGCAAAACTGATTAGAAACCAATTTCAACCCTCAAGCTATACACATTATTGAAGAGATAATTTAATTAACTAAATCTCTATCATAGAAAAATCAGCTTTAAAGGTCGAGCCCGATTTGCTACAATTTATTTTATGAGACTGGTTTAGTCTTAATATCTCCCCAGGTTGCATCTTAAAACTCCTCTACAATGATTTTTTGGTCGTTTAGGGTCCCTCTATTAACCCAAGAGAAAAAAGACCCGAAAATCCTACCGAAATTCGTACGTGTGACGATACTGACATTTTTGTGTGACGTTACTGACACTGCTTTTATCGCGATTACGCGATTAAAACATAAAATTTAAGCCCACCTTTTGGATAAAAATGATCTTTCAGCCTTCCTTTTTTTAATCATGGTCAATTATAAACATAAACTCTTTTCAATTCGATAATTTTTACACAAACGTTCAGTAACCTCAAAACACACTTCCAAAATCCGGTGACGTTACTGACGGCTTAAAATGGTCATAACTTCACAACAAAACGAGATACAGCAAAATTGTCTACGTATGAAACAACAGTTATGACGAGAAATTTCATATGCCGCTCTCAAGTTGGGAGAAATAATGGTATTTAGTAAAGATATTGACTAAAATATGTATACGAACGTGATGTTACTGACGGTGGCCTTGCCCATATGCAAAACTAGTTCCATCCACATATGTACATACATACCTCCAAATCATGAAAATATTCCTCCAAATTCTTTAATAGCTTCTGATATTTCGCATTATCTTTGAGCAAAATGAAGGCCCTCAATATAGTATTGAACCACAGAACCAACATGTACGAATTTCGAATGATAGCATCGATTCCCTCATGGGTCATGAACATATAATAGAATTGAGTGAAGACCAAAAATGTCGTTGGGATGCAACAGACATAACGGCGCCAATTTCGATCGTATAACAAAGACCAAAATTTTAAAATTTTCACATTCATATAAATCAATTGAATATCTTCAAACATTTTGTAGGAATTTTTTAGTTTGCCACTTCACAATGATACCGCTGATACTGCTTACACACTCAAATGGTCTTTAAAAACTGCAGTATGGTCATAGAATGTGTCATATTTTATAATCCAAGTTTGGTTATTTGCATCAGAGTAATTCAGTTTAATTTACAAGTGATTACATGACTATGCATTAATCTGCAAATGTTTAAGGATATCAATTGTATTTAATATGCTTGTGAAATGAAATGGTATTCTAAATGTCCTATTATACTGTACGGAAGGACATACATTGAATAATTTACTTTTCAGTAAGAAAATGTGACGTTAATGGGCATTTAAGCAATTGTGTTGAACTGGAATTTAGTGGTTCGTAATATCTCGTTGCAAATGTTATGCAAAGGATTTATTTATATTTAAGAGGACTAAGGGTGACATATATTGGGAAAATTTAGTGAACAGAAACAGACTGAACTCTTTATTTTGTTAAAATGTAATTTCCTGTTTTTTACTTTTTGGTACCCACTATACAAAGTGTCCAGTGGGTATTGACATTTTAGCAGTCCACTTTATCTGGTACCTCCCATACAAGTGGTTGGATGGACCTTCAAAATGTATAGCACTACACTGGAGATGAGGAAATTGCACGCACCACTATATTTCGATGCAGATGTACTTAAAGGGTCATAATCCTAAAACCCAATATGAGGAATGAAAGAGAATCAAAAACTACGCTTTTACATCCAACAACAACAAAATTGTATATAATTAAATTTATGTTTTTTACACTTTGGGGTGATTATGGAATTATACGCAGTGGGTTTTATTTACGAAATAAAACTTTTTTATTAAAACAACCAAATTTAAAAACACTTTGTAATAAAGCGTATGACCTCTTTTATTTTGATTATATTCAAAAATGACTTTCGGTCTTACTATTTATCAGGGTTTTTGGGGTTAAACTTTCTAAGGAGTCCCAAGCCGCTATTACATCCGATTTTGGCTCTGCAACGCTATTGTATTGCCAGTTGTTGGAGTTCCTTTTTTGAATTTCCAGTATATCTCGTCGGAGTTCATACTTTTCGGGGTAATGCGACAGCTTGGAAAGGCTAGCTCCAAAGTTAATTTTTTAGACAATCCACCTCAGCCCATTATCGATCAACCACCGAAGTTTACCTTACAAAAGTAGCATGGGTCTTTGCGCAGATCCTTCCAGTAGCAATTAAAATCGTCAGGTCCTTAAGGGGAGATGATTACATTTCTTAGCAAAATATTGCGTCTACTCCTTCCAATAAGGAAACAAAAGGTTGGGTTAGGTCTGAAAACCCTAAAAAATAGTATGACCGAAAGGCATTTTTGAATTTATTCAAAATAAGAGAGGTCATACGCATTATTACAGTGTTTTTTATTTTAAATTTGCTTTTTGTTTTAATAAAAAGTTTTATTTCGTAATTAAAAACCACTGCGTATAATTTCATAATCACCCCAAAATGTAACAAATTCAAAAAACATTAACTTAACTAAATACAATTTTGTTGTTGTTGGATGTAAAAGTGTAGTTTTTCATACTCTTTCATTCCTCATATACGCTTTTTTGGATTATGACCTGCATAGAAATATAGTGGTGCGTATAATTTACTCCTCTCCAGTGTATAACACCCTATTGGATTAATTAATTAAGACCAAATTTGGAAAACGTAATTTTTTGACTATTATCCCGCTTATATTTAATTTGACCAGAATCGGACCAGGCTTTTTGGAACCCCCAATACAATGTGCCCAGTGGGTCTTGAAATTTCATCAGACTATAACATCCAAATTAATGAACCAATTTTGTCCAAAGTTTGCGGAACATAATATTTTTATTTTGGTATTCTTGATACGAGAAAAAGTGTTACTTATTTAAGGAGACGTGTTAGACGCCAAGTATCTTAAGACTAGATTCATTTCATGGCATTTTAAGACGATTGAACCATGTCCGTCCGTCCGGCTGGCTCGCTATATGGCTAGTGGGCAGGATAACTCCAGCAAGCCTTTATTGATATTTATGAAAATTTTTCAGTATATATATTTTTATAAGTCTAAAATTGGATTGTAAATGGGCAAATTAGCCCAACCCCTTATGGTACCTCCCATACAAAATTAACTATTTTTGTAACAATCATAGTTCTCCAATAACTTCCAAGCTGACAGCTAAATGACATTTAAATTTGATCTGCTTAATTACCTTGTCATAACAGAAAAGCCATCAAAAACCAAAACCTTTGCCACAACCCTTCAGGTAAGTCCCATACATAAGACCAAATTGAGCCTCATAGTTTTACATACTTATTTTTTTATGTCCGCTTGGGAAAATTTGGCTCAGGAATTAATATGGACTATATCGACAACCCCTTTTGGTACCACCCATACAAAATTGCCTATCTATATACTTATATATAAAAGGCTTGGCTGACTAACTGATTATTTCCCAGCCTAAATGGCTAAAGCTAGAACCTAAAAATTTTGTATGTAAATTCCTTTTATGACGTATGCGCGCACTAAGAAGGGATTTTTGGAAATTGGGAATACAAAGAGGTAAAAAATGCGTGGCACTTCCCCATAAAGCTCGAATTTAAAACTGGCTGTATCTCAAAAACCATTATAGATACGCAGTCGAGATTTGATATATGGGTATTTTCTGGCGTTGCGGACGCACGTTTTTTTTCTTATTTTGTAGTTCTCTCGAAAATTTTAAATATTTTGAAGATTATGTAACTTTACTTAAAATGCAACTTTAATGCAACTTTACTTAAAATGTTGTATTCAAAATTATGACTAAAACAAAGTGCGTTACGGACACACAAATTTCCACAGCAACTTGAAGTGTCTATGAAAGTTTGTGAAATTTAGCGAAATTTCTTATGTGATCAGTGTATTCTCCTTTGTAAAATAAAGAAGACATGTTGGAGTTTTATAAACAACTTACATCACACTAAAAAATATTTACCTTTTATGCTACTTCATTCTAAATGTGCGTTGCGGACACACGTTACGGACACACACATATTTCAATGGATAACACAGAGCAACAAAAAAAAACAATACCTGGTAGGTGCTACTATTTTTCTGGTAGGTGCTGCTGAGCACTACAAAAATCTGTTTTACAAATTTCCCAAAACCCCTAAAATTTTTAGTTACGGATAAAAAACCGGGTTTTCATAGTTTTACGCACTTATAAGCCACCAACGCGGATAAATATGAACCGATTTTAAGTTTCTCAGCGGATTTGGAAAGAAGAGACTTTCCAACGATATATAAAGTTTGTTTTGTTAAAGTTTAATAAATTTATTATATGATTACAAAAACATCAAGTTCAAAACTTTCAATTTTTTACTATAAAATCGTCCGTCCTTCCCTGGAAATACCTATATATGTTGCCAGTACAAGAAAATATACTTTTTTAGCTCCACGCCCCTTTTTAATAATCGTTACATGGGTCAAATAAATTGACCGATCGCAATGAAATTTTTTCAGAGTGGTATTGTCCGTAGGGCCTCTATCATAGGATACACGAAAACATAGTTAGACAATAGGGAGTGGCACCGCCCACAAAAAAGAAATTTAAATCGGCCATATCTCACGAGGCATAAGAGGTATGAACAAGAGATTTGCTAGATATGTTACTGGTACAAGGATGATTTAATCTCGCTGGGAAACAGGCGGTGCCACGCCCCTTTTTTTAACAAATAGTTCTATTAGTCATATTAATAGAACGATTTTCATCGACAAAACTCTCAAATCTACTAATGAAGGAATAAATTTCATCCGGGACATCATTTTTTGATGCTATAAATGGGCAACTCTATTGGGACGGGTGTGACCATGTTACTCACATTCTTGACTATAACTCAAAAGAAGAAAAAAGCTGTGATTATCAAGAATGTTAAGTTTTTAAACGTTTAGTAATAGATAGACATTGAAAGAACTTGATTTCTGCTCAGAATGTCCATTAGAAGACAAGACGGGTGTGACCTTATGAATTTGAGCTTTTACCAAATTATGACTTTCAGGTTAAATTCTGTAAAATTTTTCGAAGAAAGTCCACAATTGTTGTACTGCAGGTAATTGTTTATATTGTTTTTGATTGTGTTAAGTACTTACTGTTCGCAAAAAAATACTTTTTCTAAATAAAAATAACTTTTTAGAAAAAAAAGACGGGTGTGACATCATTTTACGATGAGTGTGACCTAGTAAAATAAACTCCAAAAGTATGAAGAAAGTGAAGTATTTGTAGAGTTTAAGTATATAACAAACATAAAGGTAAACATATATGAAAATAATATGCCATATATTTATTCGTTATCTGTACTATCGTATACATCATCATCAGAGTGGGACAATATTGTTCTCAACCAAGCGGTTATCAAAATCGTAATCTACGATAAATTCTAAGAAAATTTACCCAAGAAACCATGAGTCTAAAATCAAAATCGAGGCTCCGATTATTAACGAAAAATTTTACGTATTGGGAAAAAATCCACAACAAGCCCAGCAACTGCCACAGAATCGCCCCTAGAGCGTTCAAATAAGTGACCGACCCCAGTCATATTTCCCACCTAATATTATTCTCGAACGTATCTTCCCCCATCTTCACCCCCAAAGGGGGCTTCCATAAAAAAATCAATTTTTTTTAAAAATTGCTCCCACCGCTCTAACTGCCCCAAAGCAGCCCCTAGAATAGTCAAATGTATGACCGATCCCTATTATTTTTGGAACCCCAACAGTTACTCAAAACATATCTATTCTCTATTCTCCACCCTTGAAGTGGTTTCTATACAATTTTTTTATTTTTATAAGTTTTATATTTAAATTAGCTCTAGCCGCTTCCATGGTGCCTCCTAGAGGGGTAAAATGTATGATCGACCCTCACTAGTATTTCTCTCCTAGCATTTGTCTCTAACATACCTACCTCCTATCTTAACACCCTAAGGAGGCTCTCATACAAAATGCTGGCCTTTACCATGGCCAGTAGAAAAAAAGTTTTCTGTAACTAAATAATACTGAAATGTTTAAATAAATGTTCACTGAGTATAAATGTTTTTTCATGTAAAGTAACAATTTTATTAAACTTTTGTTATATTTACGGAGACGGGTGTGACACAAATTTCGTATATTTCTATTTACTCATAAACCTTTATTATAAAATATACAAAGCCGAAACCTTATGAGAAAGCAAACAGAAGTTTTTTTTCTGTCCGGATTAGGGATGCCAAACGGGAAATCCCGACACCTGAAATCCCGGGATTTTTCGGGATTGATGAATCCCGAATCCCAGGGTTATACTAAATAAATCCCGGGATTTTTCGGCGAAGCCGAAACGAGTAAACGTCAGCTAAGAATGAATTTATGGAAATTCGTACCTCTTAGGGGTAACAACGGATAAACCTGCAATCGTATATGGGCATGTTCCCTATATAATTAGAGGGGGTACCTGTCCATCTTATTTGTGCGATACGAATGAGTTTTTTTTTGAAAATCTTACTTTAAAGGATAAAAAGGAACTAAAGTGGTACAATCGGGGAGTGTAAAATTTTTTAATTTGATTCTTTCTGATTATTATTCATCTGGGAATCACCAAAAGCTCTCTTTAGAGGTTCCCAAGCAGCTGACAACGTCCGACAGATCACGTATTCCCCGGGCAATGCCACTGAACATCCGCTCAGTAGTAGCAAATGTGAGAAGGCGAAATGTTGAGTAACCTAAACGGCATGCTACCACCAATGCGTCTTAGGAAGTACATAACAGAAGTTACTGAAGCTCAACACAGAGGCTCTCTTAGAGGCTTTGAAAAGAAACTCGGATCGGGCTTAATAAGCAACTCTCCTTAAACAAACCAATTAGTATGAAAACACGAAGTAAAGAAAAAAAACAAGAATGTTGACGACCCCCGCAAACGTTATAAGGACCATGATTTAAGGATATGCACCTGGAATGTCCGAACTCTATACAGAGATGGTGCCTCTATCCGACTGGCGGATGTCCTCGACAAATACAAGGTTGACATCACCGCCATACTGGAAATGAGATGGACGGGACAGGGATGCACACGACGAAAGAACTGTGACATCTTTTACAGCTGCCATGCAGAAAGACACGAATTTGGATGTGGTTTCATAGTCGGCAAGAGACTTCGACACCTGGCCTTGCGGTGTAAGTGACCGAATAGCCACTATTCGCATCAAGGCGATATATTTTTACATTACGCTGATTTGTGTACACGCCCCGACGGAAGACAAAGACGATGACATATAAGGTGCATTCTATGAGCGCCTGGAGGATATATATGACCGCTGCCTTGCACATGACATTAAAATTGTTCTGGGAGTTGTTAATGCTAAAATAGGAAGGGAAGATGCTCTTGGTTCAGCAGTCGGAAAATTCAGTCTACACAAAAATACCTCTGATAACGAATTCAGACTGGTTAGTTTCGCGTTGGCAAGAAACATGGTTGTGAGTGGAACCAGATTCCCAAATAAAGATATCCACAAGACAACTTGGCTATCCCCCGATCAAAACACCAAAAATCACATTGATCATGTGGTAATTGATGGAAGGCATGTCTCAAGCGTTATGGACGTGCGTGTGATATTGGCTCGGATCACCACCTAGTTGCAGCCAAGGTACGCACACGATTAAGTAGTGCTAAAAACACTCGAAATCAAACGCAAAGGCAGCTAGACAACATAAAGCTGCATACCACCGAGATAGCCATTGTCTACTCCAAACAAACCCCTCTACTGCAGCAACGATCGCACTGGGTTATAAAAACCACGCTCAGACAAGCCCTTGTACGATGATGGACGTCGCGAAATGTCTGAGGAAATGGATGCTGCATACAAGGCAAAACTGCAGCCAATGGCGACGCGTGCGGTAACGGAGCGTTATAATGAGGCGGAAATAGCATCTTCGGAAGAAAAGAGAGAGCCAGGACATCGAAAACTACAGGGATAAGGGTGAGTCCCGAAAATTCTACCAAAGGGTTAAAAGCAAAGGTTTTGGAACAGGGATCCCCACCTGTAAGGAGACGGAAATCTGGTCACGGACACTCAGAGTGTGCAGAGTGGAACACTTTCAATCTCTACTCGTTCCCGAAGGCAGCATAGGTGACGAAATCACACCTATCATCGACGATGGAGTAGACTGTCCAGCACCGAGCTAAAACGAGATTAGCACGGCGATCGCAAGGATTAATGACACTGACTTACACGAAGTTCTTAGTGAAAGTTGGCAAAAATCTGACAGAGCAATTTTCTACCAATCGAGGCTTTAAACAAGGCAATAGTCTGTCTTGCGATCTCTTTAACATCGTAATGGAGATGATCATGCGGAAGGCTGCAGTAAACAGAAATGGTACCATCTTCAAAAATAGTCACATTATACTCGCTTATGCCAATAATATAGATATAATTGGACGTGGATTGCGAGTTGTTACTGCGGCTTTTTCGCGCATTGAAAAGCAGTCGGCGGAAGTGGGTCTGGTGATAAATGCGGACAAAACCAAGTTAATTGTTTCAACGAACAAAGAGTCCACTCGTCTGGGACGCTGCGTGAACGTTGACAACTAGTGGTAGATGATTTTGTCTACCTTGGCTCAGCCATAAACAAAAATAACACAGTTCAATATTTCTAAGGTCATCGTCTGGTGCCACCTTCGTACCCAGCTATTTTTGAAGTATATCACGAAACTAAAAAAATCCCCAAAGCATTTGGCCCCATTACATCGAAACATTTTTTTTATGGATACTCCAATATTTTCACCGCAACACGATTTTTTTTGCCATTTTTACGGAGTCCATATTCCATTAACCGTTCGAAAATTTTTCTTTTTGTCTTCGGTTAAGTTGTAGATCTAAACCAGAACAAAAAAAAATTCAAATAGACCGACCCGAAAAAATTGCATCCAGTGCATGAAAATTGCAAAAAATATGGGAAAAAGGCTATTTTTTCATGAAGTTATCACCAGAATTCTGGGTAATGACACATACGGATCAATCTATTCTGGGAGTCTTCGAGAGAAATACTACGTAAAGTATTTTGGGGAATGGGACTTTGCCCAGAGGCTGAAAGTTACTGATTGTCACTCACTTGGGAGTGACCAGAATCGATTCCTTTGCGGCACTGTCCAAGTAGCTAACTACTTCCGGTCTTAGACCAAGTATTCCCTGGGCAATGACTTTAAAGCAACCGCTTAGAAGTTAGCTAGAGTTAGAAGGCGAAACGTTGAGTAACCTAATCGGGATGCTACCACCGATGCGTCTTAGGAAGTAGGTAACAGAAGTTACTGAAGCTCAACACAGGCTCTCTTAGTGGCTTTGGCAGCCCCAAGAAACTAGGATCGGGCGCGGTGGCCTAATAAGCCACTCTCCTTAAACCAAATTTATTATGAAAACACGGAGAATAAATAAAACAAGAACCCCCCCAAATGTTGACGACCCCCGCAAACGATAGAAGGACCATGATTTAAGGAAATGCACCTGGAATGTCCAAACTCTTTACAGAGATGGTGCCTCTATCCAACTGGCGTATGTCCTCGACAAATACAAGGCTGACATCACCGCCATACTGGAAATGAGATGGACGGGCAGGGATGCACAGGACGAAAGAACTGTGACATCTTTTACAGCTGCCATGCAGAAAGATACGAATTTGGATGTGGTTTCATAGTCGGCAAGAGACTTCGACAACTGGTCTCGCGGTTTAACCCTGTAAGTGACCGAATAGCCACCATTCGCATCCGGGCGAAATATTTTTACATCACGCTGATTTGTGTACACGCCCCGACGGAAGATAAAGACGATGAGATTAAAGATACATTTTACGAGCGCCTAGAGGAAACATACAACCGCTGCCCTGGCCTCGACATTAAAATTGTTCTGGGAGACTTTAAAGCAAAAATAGGAAGGGAAGATGTTCTTGGTCCATCGATCGGTAAATTCAGCCTGCATACCGACACGTCAGACAATGGGTTTAGGCTGGTTAGCTTCGCAGCGGAAAGGAACATGGTAGTGAGTGGAACCAGATTCCAGCACAAAGATATCCACAAGGCAACTTGGCTATCCCCCGATCAAAACACCAAAAATCAAATTGATCATGTGGTAATTGATGGCAGGCATGCATCTAGTGTCATGGACGTGCGTGTGATCCGTGGTGCTAATATTGGCTCGGATCATTACCTCGTTGCAGCCAAGGTGCGCACAAGATTGAGCAGAGCGAAAAACGCACGTAACCAAACACAAAGAAAGCTGGACATCGCGAAGCTGCAAACCCCAGAGATAGCTACTGCCTACTCCAACCAGCTCTCCCAACTTTTACGACACAACACCTCTGCTTCTGACGTTCCCGATACACAGTGGCAGCATATTGCGCATTCCATGGCAACCGCCGCAACAACCGTGCTAGGATATGAAAAGCGGCGCTCAGACGAATCCTGGTACGATGAAGAATGTCGCATAGCTTCTGAGGAACATGATGCTGCTTATAGGGCAACGCTACAGCCAATTGCAACCAGTGCTGTTAGGGAACGGCATAAGGAGAATGCAAAACGGGCGAGACAGCTATTTAGGCGAAAAAACGTCAGATGGAGGAACGGGAGAACGAGGATATTGAGCGATACAGAGATAGAGGAGAGGCCCGAAAATTTTACCAGAAAGTAAGAGCAAATGGATACGGTAATGGCCTCCCCACCTGTAAGGACAGTGATGGAAATCTGGTCACGGATACGCAAATCTGCACATATGGAGAGAACACTTCCAGCAACTGCTGGTTCCAGAGGGCAGCGCACGTAAAGTTATCACGCCAATTGTCGACGACGGCTTAGATTGCCCACCACCAAGTCAAGCCGAGGTAAGAAGAGCAATATCGCGGCTGAAAAACAACAAAGCAGCCGGTGCCGACGGTCTGCCCGCAGAGCTCTTCAAGTCCGGTGGCGAGGAGCTGATAACGAGCATGCACCAGCTCCTGCGCACGGTTTGGCTTAAAGAGTGCATGCCCGACGATTGGAATGTAAGCGTATTATGTCCTGTGCTGAAAAAAGGTGATCCAAGTGTTTGCTCCAACTACCGCGGGATCAGCCTTTTACCCATCGCATATAAGGTCCCGTCGAGTGTGCTATGTGAAAGACTAAAGCCAGTGTTATCCAACCTGATCGGGCCTTGTCAGTGTGGCTTTAGACCTGGAAAATCAACAACTGACCAGATTTTCACACTTCGGCAAATCCTGGAAAAGACCCAAGAGAAACAGATCGACACGTACCATCTTTTTGTCGACCATAAAGCTGCCTTCGACAGCCCGATACGGCAGAAATTACTTGAAGCCATGGCTGAGTTTGGTATTCCAGCGAAGCTGATACGTCTTTGCGGAATGACGCTGACTGACACAAAGTCTTCAGTGAAGATTGGCAAGGACCTTACGGAGCCATTCTATACCAGACGAGGCCTAAAACAAGGCGACGGCCTATCGTGCGATCTCTTCAACATTGTGATGGAGATGATAATGAGAAAAGCTGCAGTAAACACGAGTGGCACTATATTCAACAAAAGCCACATGCTACTCGCGTACGCTGATGACGTAGACATCATCGGTCGAAAACTGCGGGATGTGACTGCAGCATTCTCAGGTATACAGAAGGAATCAGCGAAAATGGGCCTAACGGTGAACGAGGACAAAACGAAGTTATTAGTTTCAACGTACAAAGAATCTACTCGTTTGGGAAACTGCGTGAACGTTGACAACTATAATTTCGAGGTGGTAGATAATTTTGTCTACCTAGGCTCCGCCATCAACAAAGAAATAATGTCAGCCTAGTTATCCGGAGAAGAATCCTGCTTGCAAATAAATGCTACTACGGACTAAGCAGAGCCCTCTCTCGACGAACAAAACTCCAGCTATACCAGATACTGGTTCTACCTGTCCTAATGTATGGCTCAGAATCCTGGGTTATGACACAAGCGGATGAATCGGTTCTGGCGGTATTCGAGAGAAAAATACTCCGTAAAATATATGTGCCCATCATCGTTAACAGAGAGTATCGGCCTCGTATGAATCATGAGCTGTACAAGCTGTACACTGACATTGACGTGGTCAGACGCCTTAAGGTGCAACGGTTGCGTTGGCTAGGTCATGTTGTACGCATGGACGAAAATGCTCCAGCTCGAAAAGTCTTCGACAATGAACTCGATGGACGGCGCAGAAGAGGGCGACCAAAACTCCGTTGGAAAGACCAGGTTACTGAGAACCTTACAGAACTCGGTGTGACTAACTGGAGAAGAAGCGCAAAAGATCGAGGCGCTTATAATATTTTTCTACGTGCGGTATATAATCCACTGGGATTGCATAGAAGTACCAGCTAAGTAAGTAAGTAAGTAATCAGTAAATATTAGTAATCATTTTACAACAAATTTGGTTGTTAACTGCGATCGACTTCATAACTAAAACTCTAACTGAAATTTAAGTCTACACACGTGTTAGTACTGAAATAGGCACATATAATAAATTAATTTAATAAAATAGACACAGCATGCTGAGAAGTTTTTAATTCTTTTAAATAAAAGTTAATACCATTCTTTACAATATTTAATTCTTCCATTGTTTAAGCAATCTTTTTTAAAGATGTTTTTACGTTTTATTTTGGACCTTCACTTGAAAGTTACTCACGCTGCAAAACAAAATTATTAGCTATTCTTAAAGAGGACAGTTGGAATAAAACAAAAACAAAAGTAATTTAAAAAAGCAAAATCTATTGTGAGATAGTGTTGCCACAGTGTTGGCCAATGGGAACGACCCAAGATGTATTAAACAAGGTGGAGTTATCTGTACAACAAATTTGGCATTGCAACAACAACAGGCAATTTATTTTGTGTAGTGCCTCTCTAGTGTCAAAATCTCCATACAAAATTTTGACAACCAAAATTCGCAACCCGGCGAGTATATGTAAGTTGACAGTGCAGAGACACCAAAATCAGAAAAAAAAAGTTAAAACCAGCTGGCAGTTAACGCCACCTGTATTAATACATCTTGGAACGACCACTGTGCCATGGTGCCTTCTAGAGGGGTAAAATGTATGACCGACCCCCACTAGTATTTCTCTCCAAGCATTTGTCTCTAACATACCTACACCCTATCTTAACACACTAGGGAGGCTCTCATACAAAATGCTGGCCTTTACCATGGCCAGTAGAAAAAAAGTTTTCTGTAACTAAATAATACTCCAATTAAATAAATGTTCACAAAATTTCACTATATTATTAATTGAACTTACATTATTATTGTTGGAGAGTATCACCGTTTTTTTATGTAATGTAACAAAGTGACTTCTTATATGTGTTACCCTTTTTGGGTCGTATCAAATGATATATACCCTCCTGCCCGTAGGTTGAGGGTATAAAAATATATTGAATAAATTATAATTAAAAATTAAAAAAATAAAATAAAAATAAAATTAGTTTTATTAATTCTTTAAAATTGTTTATAGGAAACGGCGCTAAGTCCAAATCATATCGATAAGTTAAAAAGCGAAAAAGTTCAACGTCCAAAAAAATGCTCCAAAAATTGTATAGTGCAATTTTTCAGAAAAATTTCTCAATATTACCATAAATATGAGCACGTTACACATAATTGCATTAAAAGTTTTGAAAAAGTAAGTCGTTAAAGGAAAAAGTAAAGTTTTGTGTCCCTCCTGTAAAATATTGAATTTTGGACTTACAACCTTTACAACTTTAGGTCGCGATATGCTCATTTCATTGATAAAAATTTGAAAAAATATAATATTTTCCAATTGTTAATAAATTTCATTCTCTTGTACATATAAATTGATCGATTTTTATCTTAAATATGGAATTATAGTTTTTCCTGTATAGATAGGTCCGTTTTACGTGGAATTGTCCAAATGTTCTTTGTGTGTGCAGAAATTCATTGGAATTTTGCGATTGCTTAACAAATTCGCCATAGAGAGGTTTTTTTAGATACATAATGTTAATAAATTTTTTTATAGAATAAACTAAATTATAGAGATGTAAAAATGTGTGAAAACAACAGAAAAATGTTGTGTTCTTGAAAAAAAAAATCGTTACAGAGAGAAATTCGCTATAGAGAAGTTCGTTATGGAGAAGTTCGTTTGGGACGCTGCGTGACGCTGCGTAAACGTTAACAACTATAACTTTGAAGTGGTAGATGATATTGTCTACCTTGGCTCCACCATAAACAAAAATAATAATGTCAGCCTGGAAATCAAACCACTGCTACTATGGGCTAAGCAAGCGATTTAATGACAAAGCGCTCTCAGCGCAGAATCCTGGGTAATGACACAAGCGGATCAATTCATTATGGGAGTCTTCGAAAGAAAAATACTTCGCAAAATATTTGGACCCATCATCATTAACGGCGAGTATCGTCGTCGAATGAACCATGAGCTGTACAAGGATATCGATGTAGTCAAGCGCTTTCAAATATACCGAATGCGCAGGCTTGGACGTGTTGTACGAATGCATGGAAATGTTCTGGCTCGAAAGCTCCAAAATGTTCTAGCTGGGAAAGCAAGTAATGACTAAGTAAAAAATGTAAACATTTTCTTATACATACTTTGTTTTTTTTTCGAGTGTATAAAAGTCAACGTTTTAAACTAGTAGATGCCATGCAAATATTGTCTTTTTAACATTTAATAGCTATTTGCCTATATGCTATACAAATTTACAATCAAACTGCGTATGTTAAATATAGATCATATTAAAATCAAGGGATCATTAATTTCTGACCATCAAATAAAATATTAACACTTAAAATTCGGCGAGTATCGTCGTCGAATGAACCATGAGCTGTACAAGGATATCGATGTAGTCAAGCGCTTTCAAATATACCGAATGCGCAGGCTTGGACGTGTTGTACGAATGCATGGAAATGTTCTGGCTCGAAAGCTCCAAAATGTTCTAGCTGGGAAAGCACGTAATGACTAAGTAAAAAATGTAAACATTTTCTTATACATACTTTGTTTTTTTTTCGAGTGTATAAAAGTCAACGTTTTAAACTAGTAGATGCCATGCAAATATTGTCTTTTTAACATTTAATAGCTATTTGCCTATATGCTATACAAATTTACAATCAAACTGCGTATGTTAAATATAGATCATATTAAAATCAAGGGATCATTAATTTCTGACCATCAAATAAAATATTAACACTTAAAATTCCTCTCTCAAACGTTAATGAAATCCACTCAAAAAGAAAGTGTTGTCAGTGCATGTAAATAATATGAAAGAAGAGAAAAGCTCTGCAAAAAAAACCAAAACAAAACACTTTCAAGCACTAACTCAAAACTCACCACCACCACGACCGCTCCATTTCACTCTGCAAAGAATCAAAATGAACAAAATGAATTTGTATTTCACCACTACATCGAGCCAGTAAAAGCCAACAACAATTCTTTACACACATCACATCTTAGCTGTAAGCTATGAGAAGTATCCATGACCATGGCAATGAGCCGGGCCATAGCCGTTGTTATAGGCTAAGGTGGACGGAGATGTTCATTCCAGTGCTAGTTCATTTCGATGGCTTTGAACTGACTGACACAGGGGGGCAATGCAGTATGGCTCGCAAGGTAACAAGTTAAGAGCAATGGCTTTTCATAATCAGTTCTTTTGCAACACCACGACAGTATGGTAATACCTCAACTTAAGTGCTAACGGTCGGAAAAATAACAAACAAATTATAAAAGATATAAACTGAAAAGAAATAAAGAAAAGAAAAGAAATACGGTGAAATTGTTGTCTAAAGACGAACAAGAATAAAAACGAAGAAAGGAGGCAATAAGAAAAAGTAGAACAGTTAATTATTAGCTTTAGGTCCCCCTCAAGATAATACTAGAGTTAAAAGTGTTAAAATATAAAAGCTAACAACAATAAAGGCAAAGACAAGATGGATTATCGCTTACTGCTGGTAGGTAATTTGGATTGTATTAATAAAGAAATTGGAATGGAAGAATGGAAAATTTGTTGTTTCTACTTGTATCTTATATGAAAATTTACATTATTTATTTAAACAATGACATTATTCGTAATCTGTCATCCTATGCCTTTGTGAAGTCTGGATTCTCATCTATGGTGCTGTTTTATTAACCGATTACTTCCGCTGCCAAGTTGAGGAGCAGCATAAAATATCCAATTAATTTCTCTTAATTGAAACGTTATTTTACTTTACATAATTTGCTCCTTACCGCTGCACTTATAAATTGTATTTATATTGTGTCATGTTTGTGTCTTAAGTCTTTTGTTTTAATGCACCCCTACTATGGCTTACAAGACATTGTTGCTTATTGCACATCTTAAATCTTTTGGCATAGTTTCATTGCACTTACATTCAATTTTTTTGTCGTTATTCTTCTTTGGCATTCGTGTCGCCACACTCACAACCTGTAATACAACATTATTGAAATGATTCTAACATTTTTTTTTGTTTAGTTTTATTTTCTTTCACTTGTTCTCCCGTGTGTGCTTTTCATTTCGCCAAGAGAACAGTTTTCATTGATTTTTATTAGTATTTACAGCTATTTTGTACCTGTTTTATCATCACTTTACCATAATGAAATTCCACTTAAAGCTGTCGATGTTGTAATTTATACAAATTGATAAATTAGTTTTTTATGCAAAAATCATTGGCTGCTCTTCGCCTTTGGAAATGGCGAACAGCGTGTAGCATGTGGGGTTTGCCAGCTAACACCATTCCCGTTAACTTCAGCCAAATCTGGATGTGATTTTTTTTTACGAATTTAACACCATTTTTGTAAAAAGTTGTTCTACTAAAGTCATGGCGAACATGCCCGGGTGAACAAGAATGTTTGCACTTATAATTGACGTATGCTATAATAGCACATGAGACACAAACATCTAGAAAATAATTGAGAAATTGAATTTATAGTGGAATCGTATAATGAAGCTAGTTGCTGAGAGGGAAATTTTCTTTGCAGAAGAATGAAGACATAGCTAATAATTACAACAATGAAAGATGTGACAAAGTTTACGTTCTAATTATGAAGTATTTTATCTGAAAACATAAATATATATCAGGGCGGTTGTAATATTTCGGTATTTTCTATTCATTTGGTAGTTTTTATTAACTTAAAAAAATGATTAATTCCATTTCATGATAATAAATTTCATAATTTATCTGCAACTATGCAGCGATACACATTAGAGTGTGTCAATTTGTGTGGAGTAAAAGATTCACCAAGCGGTTATCAACATCGTAATCTTCGATCAATTCTAAGCAAATTCGCCCAAGAAACCATAGTTAATCTAGATGGCCAACATCACCTATTTTTAATGAAATTTGAAAAAATTAAAAATAAAAAAACACCCTTGTGCTCTTTGTGAACAATTAAAGGGGTAAAGTATTCCAATCATATTGGTTGCTTACTGAAGTTGTTCAGTATTTTTAAAGCAAATAGTGGGTTTTAAGTGATATTTAATAGCCCTAGACATGTTCAAACCTCATGGGTTTGTTTAGAGAAGTTATTCGGTGTTACCTACAATTTTATTGAATAAAGTATGCAAAAAATCTTGGCTTATACTAAAAAATGTAAAACAAAATAGATTTATTTTTCTAAGTTTTATAAAAAAAACGAGAGAAGTATAATTTTAAGAAATATCTTCAGCAGAGTATTAGCTACAAGTTTGCTTAAGGATAGAAAGCTCTTTATTGAGAACTGTTGGCCAAAAACCAATACAACATTTTTTTTCCAGCCAAAAAAAAAAATTTGTAGCCAAACTGAGCTTAGGTTTTACTCACCTGCAGTAGAACTATCGAACATATATAGTTACGTTGGGATGTTTTTCAAAAAGTTGGGTTTTGGAATCATAAGAGTTGTATGGAGGAAAAAATGCATCAAGTGTTTATCAAAATCGTAATCTACGATAAATTATAAGAAAATTTGCCCAAGAAACCAAGGGTCTTAAATCAAAATCGAGCCCCCAGATATAGTTTATGTATAGTGCACGAGTTTCCGATTTCAATACGGCTCATCCCATAATTTCGTGTGGTTGGGAAGAATAATTCATGTCCCAAAAATTGGGGGAGGTGTGGTGAGTAGGTAAATTGTATGATCGACCTCCAGTAATATATCCCCCCTAACATATATCTCAAACATACCTACCCCCATCTTCACCCCTTAAGGGGCACCCATACTAAAATAAAATTTTCACTGAATTTGCTCTCACAGCTCTGACTGCCCCAAAGTTACCCCTAAAATAGTCAAATATATGACCGGCCCTCAATATTTTTGCAACCAAAACAGCTTCTCAGAACATATATACCCCATGTCTTTAAGGTGGTCCCTATACATTTTTTTATAATTTTTTTATGAAATCAGCTCCTGCTGCTCCATGATACTTCCTAGAAGGCTAAAATATATGACCGAACCTCACTAAAATCCATACAAAATGCACTTAAAATGACAAAAAAGAAATCCCCACAAGATGATATTTCCCTTAAAATTTTTCGTTTTTATTAGGGGCAAGTAAGCCCGAAAATTAAAAAATATAAACTAAATATAACATATCTCATAGAATGCTTCACAGTTATAAGTGTTTTATATATGTCACTTTTAAAGGGAACACTTTCAAATTTCGATAATAATAATAATAATAATTTCAAGCGTGCGTCTTATGCGCTCTGTAAACAAAGTAACTCCTGTCCGTGATCAAACCTACAAAGTTATATTGTGACTAATATAATGTTATGTTATGACCAGGACTATAGAATGCAAATACATATTACAGTCTTACCGGCATGTCTTGGAGGTTTATGCATATAATAGCATATTTTGTTTCGGTTTTCGTTGTTTTTTTTTTTATTTTTTTCCTTTTTATATATGGGTAATTCCAAAGTAAATGACCCCTACAGCTTAAAAATAAAATTATTATTTTTTATGTATTTGTCCGCTAATATTACACAAAATAAATGTATCTGTCATTTTCCGAAGGTTTAACTTTAATTTTCTTTATACTTACAAAAATATGCTACTTTGAATTTGGTATTTGGAATTTTTTTTTTCCTGTGAATTGCAAGGCCACTTTTTAAGTCCTTTGGCAACACTGTTCTAACGGTTGTTTACGAACAAAACAAAAGCCAGTTGAAAGCTGACAATGTTCTTCATGCTTAGTAACAATTTTGAAGGCGAGAAGTTTAAAGATAGTTCAAAAACAATCTCACCGACTGTAACGACCGTTACCCCAAATGTACAAAAGTTTGATTTTTTCCTAATTTGTTCAAACGATTTAATTTTTTAGTAGCGGAAAGTTAGAAGGTAAGTATCATAAAGAATTTTGTATGGCGAAATAAGCATCAAAAGTCTATTTTGATTTTTTAAACATTGTTTTGAAGACGTAACGACCGTGACTTTTTTTCTTTGCATTTTGCATTTGAACTGTTTTCGTCTTACTTAATTTGATTCTATCTGATTTTAGCTGAAAAATCATGGATCAACTTACCAAGATGCAGAAATACAGGAAAAAACGAAAAGAAGACGCAGGAAAGCATGAGGCTTACTTGGCAAAAGAAAGAGAGCGCTCAAAAAAACGAAGACAAGTGGACTTTGCTGAAAATTTCACGTTTGTTTCCCAGGATGAAGTGCAAAGCGCTCACTGGAATCAAGCACAATGCACTATTTTTACAGCATGCGTATGGTTAAAAACGGAAACTGGTCTCACATCACATTCTTTTGCTATAATCAGCAACGAATTGACACACAACAAAGAAAGCGTTTGGTATTTTCTAAAAGTCATCATTGCTTACCTTAAGACCAAATTAGAGTTAACTACTATTCACGTATTTTCTGATGGATGTGCCGCCCAGTTTAAAAACAGATTCAACCTTTTTAATTTATGCTTTGCGAAACAAGACTTTGATGTTGACTTAACTTGGTCTTTTTTTGCATCTGGTCATGGTAAGGGTGCTGTAGATGGTATAGGGGCCACCGTCAAAAGATCCTTGTGGTTTGCAATTATGTCCCGGGAAGCAATAATAAACTCTCCAAAAGAAGCCTTTAACTTCTTTAACACTACAAGAAAGTTGGAAGGTATTATAGTGCTTTACTGCGAAAAAAACGTCATCAAATCCGAAACTGAACTTTTAAAAAAACGTTGGGAAAATATAAAATGCATCGAAAATATTCAACAACAGCATTATTTTCAAAAAGCTTACGTTAATTCTGTGCAATCGGCCTTAACAGGCATATCAACTTTAAAAATCAACACCCTAAAACGCTTAGATTATAATGATGTTTACTGTTCTCATATCGAATAAAAGTATGCAAGAATTATGCAATAGAATATAGCTTTTCGTTTATGTTTTTTTACCCACAATAAATGAATTCAAACACAAAAATCGTTTAAAAGAATTTTTTTTTTTATAAATAATTTTCTTTGATTTGAAAACAAACCTATTACTGAAAGAAAACATTACAAAGAATTTAATCAGATTTTTTACTTGACACATCCTGTGCAAAATTTTACAATACATGATATTTGTTTCCGAAATATGAAAACAGCACATTTATAAAGTAACGACCGTTACTTTTTTAATGGTCAAAAATAGTATTGAAATTAGATTTCGGCTGCTACCGAAGCTTGAACTTTCGTAGGTCCAATATTAAGCAATCCTTGTGACATATATTCTTAGGGTGGAATTTTATTTAAAAAATCACAGAATATCGGTAACGACCGTTACTTTGGAAACACCCATATGACAACACCTGTTTATTTCTTTAAGATGAGAAGGTAATCTCTATAATTTTTCGCAGCTGACGACGCCTACCTTTGGTTAAATAACACAGTGATACAAATGTCAAGGAAAAAAATATACAGGGGTTCTCATGTAGCATTTCTGTTAGACTGGAGTCCATAGAGTAAAGTGATACTTTTAGTTTTTCTCGGTCACTTCGTTAAGTAATGTTTTTATAGCAAATTAAGTTTAGAAAACTATTTTAATATAGCATAATACAAAAATAAAAAATATACATTGCGCTGCTTTATGATCAACTAAGAGCGTTGGGAAAATGAGAATTCTCAATTTTTTTTCGGGGTTGTTTTGCTTAAACTGCCGCCGTTTCACTATTTTTTAACCGATTTTCAAAATTCTTTTTTTAATAAAAGGTGAAAGTCGTAGCTTTAAAGCAGATGTAAACTTTTGAAAATCGGTTTACAAAGAAAAGACTTATGAATATTGGAACTTGTAATTTTAGGAATATCGTCATTTCACTTAATTTGCTATAAAAACATTACTTAACGAAGTGACCGAGAAAAACTAAAAGTATCACTTTACTCTATGGACTCCAGTCTAACAGAAATGCTACATGAGAACCCCTGTATATTTTGTGTGTAGCACAGTGTAATTAATATTATTGAATAATTATTTTCTACAAAGGTTGTATTTTTTAAGTATGTGTTTCCGGTACTAACTAACTGAAATATTATTTTTGTGTTTAAACTGGGTACTGAGCTCTACCTAGCGTTGTGTTGACACCAGTTCCATTCATTACTCGTTAGTAAAGTTGGCAGAAACTATCACAGTACTATTTGAAGGACGTAAGGAAAGATAGAATTAGGTTAAAACAATGGGTGGTGGTACTTTTAAAGTCAACACTTTACAAAAAGTTGGACTTTCTAACTCCCTCAGAATCCAAAGTTCCAATATAAATTTTGAGAAAATATCCGTTTATCACATATTAAACACTAATCAATTGTTTATCTTTCCTTTACAAAACTGCTCTATAAAATCTCATACATATATTCCATAAACATAATATTGATCAAAATTTCCATCGCGAAAATCATGAATATGTGAGAAAAATTACGGTGAAGGCGTATACGTAATATTTGTTAGACATTAAAAAATTAAGTACGTGATTTAATTTAGCACGACCAAAATATACAGAACTATTAATCAATAGTATGGATCTTAAAAATGTTTTGTAAATTGTGATGAATTTTTATTAGAAATTAAATTTATTCAGTGAATAAAAGTAACTACGAATCAAAATTTACTGTGTGTTTTTTAAAATTTTTAAAGGCATTTTTTAATGTTGTTCGTGCTTATCTAATTCGCACATTATAAGTTTTTCGTGCATATTTTTTTCGGCTGTTGTTATGACTATCGACCAAATATATACAGCTTATCTGCATACTTACCCTAAAGTAAAGAGTACTGCTATGGTACATATTCATATCTGCTGTGCCGAGCGCTATATGTCATCTCTCTGGGCATAAAAAACATTTTCGATAGTACCCAAGTACTATACCAGTGCCGAGTACTACCAGTATACCAAATTAGGACTAAAATACAGTTTGGCCACGTCCAATTACGTCTGCAAAATGTCTTGTCGAGTATTAAATGATTACCAAATTGTATATCACTAGAACTAAAATATACTTTTGCCACGCCCCCGCCGTCCACTGATCAGAAATTAAAATTTCGTCTGCATATACATAATTGTGTTGCAGATTATTATCTAACTTACTTACTTAATTTCCCTTTACACCCCATGCATGAGGTACGGGATACCTTCTCGTGTTGTTGTGAATTAACAGCTTCACAAATGCGAACGTCACTGTTTGAGAAGCTTTAACTAGACATGCCCATAGACTCGACACATACTGCGAAGTTGCTGACGACAACATCGAGGGGGCCGGCAATAAAAAAAAATATTTTTTTCATGTTTTAGATAACGGGAGCAAGGAGTTGAACCTGGGATCTCCCACATGGTAGTCGCGTGTTCTAACCATCATGCCATGGCTGGTCCGAGTATTAATAGGATACCAAATATTAGCTCTCTAGGACTTAAATACGGGTTGTCCGCAAATTTGCCGAATGTGCCGAAAACTATCTTGCCACACTAAGAAAGATAGTTACATCTCCATTTTAGTAGTTTTGATATATGTAACTTCTAAGTTCTATATTAAATATTTTTGAAAAGTTTTAAAAATTACACACAAAAATATATTAGAATCAATCTTCAATTTTTCAAAAATATTTAATTTTAAAAATTATTCAAAAATATATTAGAATAATTTTTGAAAATTTTCAAAAATATAGAACATAGAAGTTTCATATCTCAAAACTACTAAAATGGAGATGTGACATTTTTTCTTAGGAGGGCAGTATCTGTGTACCAAATTGTGTCTCTCTTAAAAAAGATATGTCACTCCGCAGTAGTGTATATTTGTAATATTTTTTTTTTTAGATATGATTTTAGTGTACATAAATTTTTTTGATATATTGTGAAAAGTAGACGTAAAAATGGTCATGATAAAATCATTTTATTAAAACCAATCTCGGTCTATTACGGACATAATACCATACAATTATTCAAATCGGTCTATGCGTTCACAATGCACAACAATTAATTTTTATTTATATAGAAGAAGAAGTCTTTATAATTCGAAAATGTTAATAAAATTGATATCATGTAAGTTTCCAGGATTAAATACAAAAATTATTAAAGCTTATATTTTTGCTGGGCCACTGATTAGGCACCTCGTGAAAATCAATAACTACAGTCGAAGTCTATGTTTGAAATTCATTTGTTTTGGTTATGGCAAAAATTAATCTGACGGTCAAAAATGAATCTGACGGTCATGTCGATCTTGTTGAGTACATGCTATCAAACTTGCAAGATCACGGGTAGAACATGAGCATGCACTCGTATATAGACCGATTTCACAAAATATATATGATTTAAGTGTGGAGCAAGGTGAAAAACAATAGATGAGCGTTATCAGGAAGATAGGACTCACATTTGATGGAAGACTAATGCTGGACGAGATCTACCTAAACTTATCCATTCAAGAAAATCTTATAAAAAATCATTTAATAGTTTCATAGAAAATTTTTGTGTTTTTTTTTGTGAAAATAATAAAACCCTTTTGTTTCAAAAAGTAAAGCTGTTAGGAATCTCCCAAACAACAAAAACCCTGTACAACAACAAAATTAAAGGAAACAAGATGTGTATTGTTGACCAGTTCAATCAGCAATTGCTTTTAAAAAATGCAAATCATTATTTAAAGCTTTGATTGCTCTGGTGGTGCTCAAACAAGCTTTCATGTAGTATAACGATCGAAATGATATTATTGCGAAGTCAATTAAATTCTATTTTGCTAAAAACCGAAATATTTTTAAAACAAAAAAAAATTGGGTAGTATATGCCTTTCCCCATTCATCGATCATGATTATTGGGTCCTGGTGAGCTGAAATGATGATTTTAAATACTTGCACCAAGGAAAAATAAAACAATTTTAAGGAATTCCTTGTAGTCATCTCTGGGTTGTTTTTTCTTCAATTGAGCCGAACAATACGACTTGATATATATTTGGACTTGGATTGGTATTTTGGCTGCGACTTCATCATCTTCTATTTCAGGACTGTATTGTTTGTCCTTAATATTTTGCAACTACTCTTTAAAACAAACAAACATTGGCACCGCTGGTCCAGACATTTTGCCGAATTTGGTTTAGAATACTTTTTATACCATCACCCTTAGGAATGTGGGTATATATCATTTGATAGGAGAACAAGTGTAACGCATTAAATGAGACAAGTTAGACATCAAGTATCTTAAGACCAAATTCGTTTCAGCACTGTTTAAGACGATTGAGCTAAGTCCGTCTGTCTGACTGGCTGGATCACTGGTAAGCAGGACAACTGGAGGATATTTAAAATTAAAAGTATTTAATTATCTTGTAATAGTAAACAAACCATAAGAAAACCTAAACCTATGCCACACTCCTTCTGGTACCTCCCATAAAAATGACCGAACTGACCATTATAGTTTTATATACACATCTTCTTTGTAGGTACAAAATATTGCGTAAGACGTACAGATGATTCCCAACCACACAAAATTAGGGGTTGGTTCGTGTCGAATTCACAAACTCATACACTTTATTAACCCTAGTGTTTATAAGTTTTGTCCACAGATTTTGAATGATTTTTGTTTGAATTTAAAATAACTCTACTTGTTATAGCTTTCTAGAGCATATTTAAGTCGCAGAGACGTGATTTATTGTGTTGTTGTTATTAATAGTTAAAGAATTCAGAAATTTATTAAATTTGTACCACATTTTAAATCTTATAATCCGATTATTATAGACAAGATACGCATTTCTCATAATACTTTCGCTGAAATTCCACAAATTGTCTCTATCAAATGATATCAGCATAAATTAACATATTCAATGGTAAAAGAACTTCTCTCGCTCTCTGTCTGCATCACAACCAAAGAAAGCAATCATATTATTCAGTATGTCACATGTTTACAGTACGAATAAAATAACTCTATCACGTTTAATATGTTTTCTTCTGCTTCTTCTTCTTCTTCTTTTTGACCAACGGTAGAATTGTAAATTAATTTAATTGACATTCACCCAAAAGAATGTTGATTTTTTGACCCAATTTCCAGTGTGTTTGCAGGTCGGTTTACTCACTCATACACATAGCGAGCGGATGGACGGTGAGTTTTTTGTTGTTGTTAAACTATAACCAAGAAGTAAAGCAGCAACATTAAGAGTAGCAGTAGTAGCAGCAGCAGCAGCTACAGCTACAGCAACAGATGCCATTTATGCCTTAGCCATGACAACAACTTGTTGTTTGTTTGTTTGTTTGTCTTTTAGAAAATAATTTTAATATGCAAAGCTTTAAACTATCTGTCACTACATATACAACTTACGGCACAACAACAATATGAGCAATAATAATAACAACAACAGACAGCCACAGCAAAAACAAAATTAGTCATCCAACAACATTGTAGAAAATAGAGAACAACAACCTAATTTTATGTTAATTAACAGATGCTAAAAGGAAATGACAATTAGCCGCAGCCTCAGCAATATCCAACACGCAACTCATCACAACTCATTCCAGTAATACAAATTCCATACATACAACAACAACAACAAAACAAAAATTCTTTACATTAGAAATTCCCGAAGAGACCAAACGTACAAACAACAACAAAAAACCCATAATTTAGTATTCACTGAAAACAAAAACAAAACCGATCTGTTAAAAAATGAAACCTCTTTAAAGAAAGAGAAATTTTGTTATGGAGATGTTGTTGCTGTTGTTGTTGTTTTCTCCATTGTTTCCTACCAATACTCCCACCATAAGAGATGACCATAAAATTTGGTGTTACTTTCGGTTGGCCGCTGCCGAACTTGCAGTACAATGACTGCGAACCACTTCAGGGGTCACTTTTAATTTCATTGGAGCAGAAAACCAAAGAAGGTGAAAAAATAAATTAACTCAATCGCGTCGCGCAGTTACAAATTTCTCTTTTCTCCAGTTGCCCGCCGCTGTACTGTAGCACTGATGATGCTATGGTGGTGGTGGTAGTGGTGCTGACCTTTCCGCAGCAGAAATGTTGAATTTATTGTAATTTAGGAACAAGGGTTTTGCTTCACTATCTGGCCGGCCGGTCGACCAACAACGGTGACCAAAACTAATGTGGGGGAAAATGAAAAATTATTAGTTAATTATATGATTTATTACCTTGAAAAATAAATAAAGTTATTTGTTTATAAATTTTTGAAAGAGAAAGCTTTCACAACGCCAAGAAAAAAAACACAGCAAAAACAAAAACTTTTTCTATATAACTCTTGCCATTGATCTTCTAAACAGACCAGCATAGAAATATTAACATTTGTCCATAAAAGTCATTTGTTATTAGGTTGTGAGCTTTAGTTATTTATTTATTCATAACAATCGCGGGCTGTCGTTTTTATTTTTATCATTCACTTCGTATTTCTCATATTTTTTGTTTATTCTATTTTATTTAACCGTGAAACTTTCGCCATTAATACTAAATAAACGTAATTGTTAGTATTTATATATATTTGTAATATTTGACGCATTTTTAAGCAAAGTAATAAAACAATGCCTGGTCGTTGTGTTGAGAGAGATTTCATAATTTCAAGAAATAATTTCCAAATTATGTGTTGGCCTATAACGGTTTTGTGTCTTAAGTCTTTCGTTTTGCACATGTTTGAATGCAGACATTGTCTCGCAAGGTGTTAATTAGTTAAAAAGGGCCACAGAGATATTTTGGCGGATTTGATTGAATTTTATACTTTGGTATAGCAGTTTTATATTCTTCATTACACATGAGTTTGATACTTTGCTTATTTACATTGTTAAATTTTGAGCAGACAAAATGTAGCATTTTTTGCCAAAAGTTTTTATATTACAGTGCACAAATTTTAAAAAAATTTCAAAATTGCTGCCTATATACGTCATCCAAAACAAAAAATTTGCACTTCGAGTTTATTTTAAACAAAATTTTATAAGCTGATTAAAATGTTGAAATATTTAATTTGTTATCAAAAATAAATTTAATTATTTTAATTCCTTTCATTATTTTGTTTAAAAATAGAACCCACTTTGAAATAAACTGAAATTTTTAAATCAATTCAAATTTGTACAATTTCTATGTTACTTGTGCCTACTATTAAAAAAATAATATCTGTAACGCAGCTGTTATGACGAATAGAACAAAGAGAAAACTTATGATTTTTGGAACTTGGAACTTTGCTATAAAAACACCTCGTTGACCGAGAAAATCTTTAAGTATCTGTGTACTCTATGGACTCCAGACTCTATGTCTAACAGAAATGCTACATGAGAACCCCTGTATATTTAGTGTGTAGCACAGTGAAATTTTTAGTTTATTTTTATTGTACCAAATAGTACAATAAATTGTACAAAAGGTACTTTAGTTGTACAAAAAAGTACAATTTATTGTACCAATAAGTGCAATTTATTGTACCAATAATTATAATTTATGGTATCGAAAAGGACAATTAATGTTACCAAAGAATACAATTTATGGTATCGAAAAGTACAAATTATTGTAAAAAAGGTAAAATTTATAGTACCAAAGAGTACAATTTATTATACTAAAATGTGAAATTTATGGTACCTATTCAATATCTACAACTTTGCTGCAGACATTAAAAAGATATTCCGTACGGTATACTGAGATTTTACCGTGTTAAAATATAGAAAAAGTACTAAAGGTGGAGTACCTTGAGCAAAAAAACCGTATGGCCATTAAATTACACTATGACACAAAATCAAACTTTTTGAAAAACACCCGAACGTGACTATATATGTTCGATCGTATAACCCCAGCTAAGTAAAACCCTAGCTCAGTTTGCCTAGTCACCAACATTTTTTTTGGCCCCCCAAACTTTCTGAAATCTCTTGGATCCCATGAAATAATGTGACATCAGTGTTTGGCCAACAGTTCCTACTGTTTTTATTCCATCAACCTTATGGATGAGGGTATATATCATTTGATACGAAAAACAGTGTAACGCATTAAAGGAGACGAGTAAGACCCCAAGTATCTTAAGAATAAATTCGTTTCAGGACATTTTAAGACGATTGAGCTATGTCCGTCTGTCTGGCTGGATGGCTGTATGGCTGGTCAGCAGGATAACTCGAGTAACCTTAACGGATCTGTATGAAAATGTACCAGTATTAATATTTTTCAAAACGAACTTATGGGATTGTTAATTGCCAAATATTCTGGTGCCTCCCATACAAAGTTACCTATTTTTGGATAAATTACACTGTACGACACGATTTTTCACCCATGATAAAACTGACCAGATTCTGAAAATATAGCTCAAAAACAATTGTACGTATCTCCCAGTTTTTTTAGATCAGCTCATTTAAGTTTTTTACGAGCAATTTCATTTTTGGAGGGAAGCTCCCATAAAGCGACTACTTCCTGATCGCAGAACTCTGCGAGTTGTCAACAGATTTTGATGAACTTCTGTTTCCTACTTCTTAAGACGCATCGATGGTAGCACGCCGATTGGGATGTTCAGTGGCATTGCCCGGGAAATACGTGATCTCTCGGACGTTGTGAGCTGCTTGGAAGCATCCAAAGAGAGCTTGTGATTATTTCCAAATGAATAACAATCAAAAAGACTCAAATTAGAAAATTCCCCATTCCCTAATTTTTTTTTATTAATTTTTTTAAAACAACAAACAGCTTTATTGGAAATTAATGAGCTTTATTTCAAATGATATCAGCATTCATGAAAAATACATATCAAAATAAATATTAAGAATGATCTACACTGAGAAAAAAAATTAAGTCAAATTGACCTGCCCTAATGTATAATTTAATAGAATTGTTTAGTAGGGTTGTCTCTTTTTCGTGTTTATAAACATAAAATACACAATGAAAACTTTTAGCTTTGCAGATCTATAAAATTGTTTATGGCATTTTATATTAACGTCGTACCTCACATTGTTAACACAAGCCATAAGACTTAGTTTTTGCTTCATTGCTTGACAACTTTCTTTATACACAAGAAGGAAAAAAAAGTAATTGTTAATATAAGTGTAACAATGTTTTTGTTGTTGTTATTCACATTTACAATTTCAAAATTTTTGAATTTAGTTTTTTCTATTATCTTAAAAATTTAAATATTAAACAATCAAGCAAAAGTTTTGTGGTAGTATTTTCAAATATTTAGTACAATCAATTTATTAAAAGTAATACATTAATATGCACAGTAGACCGGCTCAAAATACCTAATGCTTTTATTTATAAAAAAAACTAGCGAACCCGGCGAACTTCGTCTCGCACTAATTAAACGCATTCAGATAAACTCTAGAGTGATAATAAAACACATATCGCTCGTTTTGTGCAAGACCGTCATAACTCAAAAAAATCGATTCCGAGATAAACGCGTTTAAAGTTTTTAATTTACATCCAACTTGTACAAAATGAAGGAATTCAAATAGCTCTCATGCGGAGTACAACAAAGATATTAACATGAATTTTTTACACAACATGCAGTATGATGAAATGAACAATTCTACATCATTAACTCAAAAATCACGTTTTTTGAGTTATGACGGTCTTGCACAAAACGAGCGATATGTGACCCGGTAAGTTAAAAGGAACCTATGCTCAGAAAATAAGTTTTGGAGAAAAACGACTTTGAAGTTAAAAAGTTGATTGATTTTTATCAAAAGTGTCTAATTTGAAGCTAATTTCTGCCAAAACTAATGCAGCTAGAAAGCTGTGGTTTGTTGTATTAGAAAGTGCGTGTTGTCTACTAAAAGAATCACCAAAAAAGTAAAAATCGATTTTTTCGACCCATAGGTCCCTTTTAACTTACCGGGTCAAATATATATAATTCAAAATTCAGTGTGATTCATTTGAATGGAATTGAAATTCGAGGTTAATCCCACATACCTTCAACAATTAGCTTTTCGATTTATTGATTGTCATCGCCAAAACCAACCGAATGGGAAATTGCATGGATGATCAGTTGTTATAATCGGAATTCGTGAGGTAAGGACTTCCTCTCCTTTGAAATTGTTCTTAATGTTCGCTGGTTAAATCACATTGTTTATCAGTTTCCTAGCGAAAAAAGGCGTACCTTGCACAATTTCACTTGACTCAGATTCCGCAATATGATTATGATCGATCCCATCTTTATCTGTAGTTTATGTGGCGAAGTTTCTGACACATCAAGCGTGTTAAAAAATTCCGTCGAATAGTTGGTCGCTTCATCCTCGTCGGTCCCGTTGTAAACAGATTTGTACGAAAGCAATTCTTCAGCGATTTGACTTTGAAAAATTAAATAAAAGCTATCGACGTCCTTATACTTTGCTGCAAGTATTGCCCGTTGAACACATTGGTTATGAGTTCCTCCTTCGACGATGTGAATTTAGTAGAAACATCAACAGAAATTTGGCCAGTGCCAAACGCCGGCAGTTGTCTCGAGAATTCAACTGCCGATAGCAGGTTCTGCAATGCGACTCTCATGTTCGTGGTCAGTTTCAACTTCTTGGCACTGACGACGATTTCTAGCATGCTTTCAGTAAATCGGCAGCAGTAGATTTCCTGATGACGGGAATCTCCAGAGAGCAATATAATAGCTCGTAAATCCTTCATTTTTTGGTCAACTACTCTCAAACCTCGTTTAAGCGCAATCGTTGATTTTGCATTCTCGCATCAATATTACTGTCGCTGTCATTGTGCACTTTGGTATGTCAAACGTGAGAAGATTCATCAAGCTTCAAAGCGAAATTTGCAGCTCGACTCTCTCAACTGCAATGCTAGAGGATGCAGCGGCCAACGCAATTTCAGATCTTGACGAAATTGTTCCTAGAATCAACGATAATAATGTCTTGCCTGTCCCACCGAGAGCATCGAGCAGGCAAATGTAACCTGTTCCATCGTCAGCCAACCTTAATCAGCGCATCGTATACGTTCTTCTACTCGGCATTCAACAGCGGACTCTTTCAGCCATCTCATCTCGATTATACATTGTCTATTAAATCTATTAAAAAAAAACAAGTGAGGAAGTTTTAGTCGGGTAAACCGACTTACATATAACCTCACCTTCAGTAAAATTACTTTCTACTTACTAACTTAATTTCCCTCTACAACCCAAGAATGAGGTATGGGATAGCTTCACGCGTTGTTGTGCTTTAACACGTTTTCTATTTTTAGATTCACAACTAACGGCACCTACTTGTTTATCGAAGAATGCGAACGTCACTGTTTGAGAAGTTCTTACTAGACATGCCGACTGAATCGACGCTGATACTGCGAAGTTGCTGTCGACAACATTCGAGGGGAGCCGACAATGAAAGAAAATTTTTTTCTTTTTTTTTTTTTAAATGACTGGAGCCAGGAGTTGAACCTGTGATTTCCCGCATGGTAGTCGCGTGTTCTGACCATCATGCCGGCCGGTCCCTTAACAAAATACTTAATTTAGGCACTATCGCGTTGGGTGTATTGATATTATTACTTGATTTCTAAAGTGGGCGGAATGGTACATTTGAATGGGAGGTACCAGAACGGGCCCATTTCGTATACCGTAAGTAGTTTTGGAGAAATATTAACCTATGTTAAGTATCAACTATTGGTTGCGTCTTTTGAAAGTTATCGTGCGTACCAGCCGGACAAACAGACGGACATGGCTCAAACGACTTCAAAAGTCATGAATCGAATTTGGTTCTAAGAAACATAGGATCTAAAGTGACTCCTTCTATATGTTACACTTTTGGGTCGTATCAAATGATATATATCAATTTGGGTCAGTTGCAATACAATTGGTGGAAAATATAATTTTTTTCCTTTTCAGGATATATGGGAGGTGGGCGTGTCCTTGGGCCGATTTTCATAAAACTTTGTTTTTTTTCCTTTTCTACTTATAAAAAAAGTCTACCAATTTACATTCTTCTATGATAACCACTTCTATTTTGTGGCCACCGTTTGCATGAAATCATCGTATAGCGCCACCTATAAGGCTATGCCATTGATCGCAGCATTTTTATTCGTCAACTATTATTTATCTCGTTAACTTCTCTAAACATATTAACGCAAAACATCTTTGATCTCACTGATTTTCACAATTATCCAAAATTTTCCAAGATTCACAATGAACTTTCCACCTTAAAATCGTTTAAAATCAACAAATCATGCAAAATTTCGTCGATAAAAAATCTAATTTTTCGCGTTTTTCCGGTATTTTTCGAAATTTTTACTAATATTTTTCCAAAAATTTCTTTCGTATAAACCTATTCCTGGCAATTACGAACAACTAAAAAAAAAATTAATCAAACTCGGCCCAGCCGTTTTCAATTGATAAATTACCATACATTTTCACACCCTTTTTATTTATATAGATTAAATAAAAATATTACTTTTGGTAGTAAATAACTATTGTGTGTGCGATGGGCACATGCATAGACAAGAGCTTGTGTGACTGTATTATGTTGAATTGTTGCGTGCTTTGAGGATACTATCTTCGCACCGGTGGGCAGAGTTTCTCAATTACATCGAGTAACTTTCTTCCCTTAAGGTTTGTGATGACGGTGGAAAGGCTCGCAATATAGGGCGCTAACGAGGCATTGTGGTGAATGCCAAAATAACGTTTTACGCCTTACCCGTTCTCTGTCTCATAATACATTTCAAAACTCTTGAACAAAAACCTATTGGAAATAATCAACAATTACCAATAGATATTATCATCAACCGAAATATGAAAACAATATTGTAAATAACTTTTATTCTATGTCATTATAAAAAATAATGATTCGTTCGTAATCCAAAACTTACAAAGCACACCTGTCAGCTGTACTACAAGAATTTGATTATCTTACTAATAGGCAAATTCAA
The DNA here is from genome assembly GCA_964034835.1 of Muscina levida. NCBI lineage: Eukaryota > Metazoa > Arthropoda > Insecta > Diptera > Muscidae > Muscina > Muscina levida. The sequence continues at coordinate 61,133,771 of OZ035884.1, read as the reverse complement.
TTTTTATTTGAAACTTCTTATAAATGTTAATGGCTTTGAGCTGTGTAGCCGCTAAAACTTAAACAGTAATTTGCCTTAATGGTTTGATAGATAACAAAGCACTGTTTAATAAGGGAAATTATTTTTTCTTTTTTAAGTATATAAAGTCCATTTTCTTTGCTGATTGTTATCATTGACCTTAATTCGCTTATTTAAAGTCATTACTAAGACATAATCATTTTTGTAAGCTGCACTTAAAGTAATATTAACTGAAGATAATTTATAAATTATAGCTGATGGTTTGTATACCAGGTTTTCTCTTTTAGAGAGAGTCTTAGATTATAATATCACATTTTCCGTTTTCCCTGTAACAGCAGCAGATGTTGATTGGTCGCTTATAATATATTTTTAAGCAATTTCTCAGAGTTTCTAGCAACAGTTATCAAAAGTATATTTTACTCTAGTTTGTATATACGTAACTTTACTATGAAGTTTGTGTCTTAAGTCTTTTGTTTTTATATTGTTCTTAATCTTACATTGTATGGTTTATTGACTACTGTGCTTGAGTAAAATGTTCTATTAAGTGAAAAATTAATATGTCATATTTCCTATGTAACCAGTCATTATGATAACTGCATGTGTATGATCAATTTTATTATCCCTGTTTGCACTTATTTATATGTGTGTCAGTTGTTAATGTAATAATTACCTGTCATTATGTAATGGCTCCATGATTGCTTTAGTTGTATGATAAAGAACTGGTAAGACAACAAATTTGTTGTCACATAATAATCTACTTTGCAGTAGATTATAGATAATATCGGTCAAATTGTTGTAACTATTAACCGGATATTGATAATGTGTAACACTACGGATAAGTGGCAGCGTATTATGACACGTTTATGAAGATTTATTTATCGTTCATGCGTATGCACTTATCTGATTAGAGCAGATTTCCGCAGCATCGCATGGAAAGTAATCAGAATAAGTTGTTTTTATTTTTATAACTAACTCAATGTCTGTACCATGTAATAGTGTGTGAAAATTAGTAACATAGGTTCCGAAAGATATTTTGTGGAACTTTTATTAATTTTGATGACTTTGATGACATTTAAGATTTTATGTTGCTTCTTTCTAGAAATTAACGAAGATAAAATTTGCTGTTCCCTTAAGGTTTCCATTTCTCGGTTATATTGAAACTAGGGTTCGTATTGGCTCGCTAGCAAGCCGCTCTTGTCCTAAAAATTGGCTCTTAGCTCGCGAGCCAAGAGCTACAAAATTTCAAATGAGCTCTCGGCTCGCGAGCCAGGAGCCCAAATAAAGAGCTGGCTCTCGAGCTAAGTACCAAAGTTATGTACCAAAAGCACTTTCTTATGCAAAAAAGTACTTTTATTGGCCCAAAAATACTTTTCTGTTGCACAAAGTACTTTTTTCTGTACCAAAGTACTTTTTTATGCTAGAAAGTATTTTTATTTGCCCAAAAACACTTTTTGTTGCACAAAGTACTGTTTTTGTACCAGAGTACTTTTTTGTTCCAAAAGTACTTTTAATGTACTTTTTGGTACAAAGTACTTTTCTTAACTAAAGTACTTTTTGATGCCAAAAAGTACTTTTATTGGCCAATAACACTTTTTGTAGCACAAAGTACTTTTTTTTGTACCAGAGTACTTTAACAAAAAGTACTTTTTGGTACAAAAAATTACTCTGGTACGAAAGAAGTACTTTGTGCCGAAAAGTACATTACAAAAAAAGGTACAATAAAATGTACTTTTTGGTACAATAAATTGTACTGTTGAGTACCATAAATTTTACATTTCGGTATAATAAATTGTACTTTTTGGTACCACAAATTCCAGTTTTTGATATAATAAATTGTACTTTTTGGTACCATAAATTGTATTTTATGGTACAATAAATTATATTTTTTGGTACCAAAAATTTAACATTTTGGTATAATAAATTGTAATTTTTGGTACCATAAATTCCACTTTTTAGTATAATAAATTTTTAATTTTGGTATAATAAATTGAACTTTTTGGTACCATAAATAACACTTTTTGGTACAATAAATAGTAATTTTTTGTACCATAAGTACTTCATGGTACATTAAATTTTACTTTTTGGTACCATAAATTGCACTTTTTGTTACAATAATTTGTACTTTTTGTTGCCATAAGTTGTACTCTTTGGTACTATAAATTGTACATTTTATTGCCATAAATTTTACTCCTTGGTACCATAAATTGTACTTTTTGTTGCCAAATATTGTACTTTTTTGTACCACAAATTTTACTTTTTGGTACAATTAAAGTACTTTTTGTAGTTTTTGGCACAATTAAATTACTTTTTGGTATAATTTATTTTACGAGTTAGTACATTAAAGTACTTTTTGTTACAATAAATTAAACTTTTTTGATTTGTAATCCAGTTTTTCAGCAAAAAGTTGACAAATGAGGAATAATAGTAAAAATGGGCATTATGTAATTTTTAAGGCATTGAATGCACTTTTTCGAGTATGTTTGGTCCGAATTTTATTTTTCTCCTATTCAATAAGTACAACTTTGCTACAGACATAAAAGAGATATTCCGAACGGTATACCGAAATATAACCGCGTTAAAATCTAGAAAAGTGCTAAAAATCCACCTTGAGCATAAAATTTTGTATGGCCATAAAATTATTAATGCAGCCAACTTGACAAAACGAATGATGCAGAAGTTTTTATTTTCAGGGTTACTTTCACGCGCAATTTTCAAAATTGAGTCCCAAAATCAATGAGCTGAAAAATGTTCTACTGTGCTATTATAGAAATTTGTATATTTAACTTTACCTAATTTCATCTAATAATTTTTATTAATTTTTCTTTTTCTTTTGCAGAAAATCCTCTCGTTCATTCTACTATCTGCACTGGCTGTTTCCCAACAACCACAACCCCAACCTCAACAACAACAACAGCCGACACAACAAGGTGACTACGGTGAAGAGCCGCCAGAAGGCTATTACGCCTTTGTCGAGTCCCCTAACGCTGTGCCACCAAAAGTTAGACCACCACCTTATACTCACGTTAATGTGGATTGTAAAAATGTTGTCAACAACAAGAAAGTTGCTGTATCGGTAAACAACATTTGTGGTGATTTGAATAAAGGACAAATTCCCAAAAATCCCTTGAAGCAAAATGTATTGGGTGAACCTTATCCCTTGTAAGTGAACATTAATTTGTTATATTAAAACTAAATAAATTGAATTGAAATTATTTTTCATATTATTTAGCGAATTAATACGTAATCACACTTTGAAATTTCTGTCCAAAACGCTGCCTGTTCTACAAGCCGATGACACGCTACCCAAAGTTACACAAATACTAAGAGATGATCCCGTTGAGCAGTTGGACAATAACAACATCGATCGTCAGTATCCTGCGCGTGCAAAACGTGATGTTGTTGCACCCAAATTGGAGCCTAAAAATGAAAATCATGATTTTGGTTACTTTGATCCGGCCATCGATGAGGAGGAACGTTCTCGTCGTGACGTAGATGCTGAACGTAAACCAAGGAAATTCTGTGACGGTGGTGGATTGTAAGTGAAATTCAGAAATGTTTCCAAAGCAAAATGTTTTCATTGATTTTAGTATTTCTTTAAGCTTTGTTTAGTTTAAAAATGTTTTGGCAGACTGACGCTATTTTATTATGTTTTATACATTAGATTTCCATTATGAAATGAGAATATTATCTTAAATGTATAGACTGGAATAACGTCACAAGCATATAACACAGTACAAAATTTATCAGCTCATTGATTCGGGACTCAATCTTGAGAATTACACGTGAAAGTAGCCCTAAATAAGAACTTCTGTTTCATTCATTAATAACACTGTGACACAAAATTGATCTTATCGAATCGGAATGGGATGAAACCAAATGTAAATGAAAGTTCACATTTTGGATAACAAAATCCTCAAGGGTGTTTGTAGTTTAGTGCGCGATTTTTTTTATTTTTTAAACTCATTTGAAGTTGGTGATTTTGAATCGCTGACTAACAAGAAAAATTCATTATCTTACTTTTTTTGGGGACGAGGAATCTATTTTTGGCATTTATTTTCTTTTTAAGTGCCGGCAGAGCTCTCTTTCGTACTTTTTATTGGATTAGATTGCATTTTTTGTCTTTGCCTCGCGACCTATCGAGCTAAAATTTAAACGGTCTATCTGTTTGTCCTCGCGATTACAGTCGTATATTAAGAGCTACCGAGCTGAATTTTTGTATGCGAACTTCTAACCTTTTAGAGGAAGTTAAGTTCTAAGATGAGCATGAGCGGACAAAAACTGCTCCCACCCCAATGCATACTCCCCTTTTTCTGGGTGTGAGTAGTTTTTTCTGATTTTTTTAGGGGTATACAGTAGGGCGTTTCACTAAAAAAAATTTGCAACTCTTGAAGCGGAATATTAAAGCTTGTGATCTAAAAGAATTTCGAAAAAATTTTTGGATTTTTTGAAGATGGGTATGGGGTCGCTGAAATCGATTTTATCAAAAAAATGAGGTTATGGAGAAAAAATTTTTATATTATTTTTTTCTGTTGCTTTTTGTTCATACAACTAAACAATTCTCTTAGTAAGCATCCGATCCCACGACAAAAAAATTATTGGTGTGAAAAATTATTATATTATGGACCACTTTGATAGTCTTAAAAGTAAAAAATTATTTTTCCTAGATTTCAAACCTCGATAACTTGAAAAGTTTTCAACATTTTTTCAAGATGTAAAATGCGTTAGAAATATAATTTAGATACCTTTATTTTGGTATATACAAGTTTATATCTTACTTGTGAAAAATGTTGCAAAAAATAAAAAATAGACAAAAAAAATTATTTTTTATTTTTAAATTGACACTATTTGAATTTTAAAATATTTGAAATAGGCCCTTTTTAAAATGTAACAAAATTCATAATGCATAATTTTGTAACCTCAAACAGTAAAAGGGTTTTTGATGAATTAAAGTTGCCCACTTCCTTTTTTTCGAAAGATACACTTTTATGGGAAAATGATGATGATTTTGTTTCTTCAAAGAAAAAGCTAGAAAAAACTATGTGTTGTGAATGATTTATCAGAAAAAGGCGTGGCGTCGGCTACAATATATAACAAAAAAATTACAAAGAATGAGGATGATTTTCAAAACTTATTGGTTATAGTTGATAACAATCAAAAAATTATATCTAATGTTAACAATAATGTCATTGAAAAAGCTCTTAAGAAACCAATTTGAAAAAAAAACCACAGTTGTTCCACATTTAATGGTTAATGTATTGTAATTTTAGATACAAATCTACTTTTTAATTTTAATTTGTTTATTAAATATGTTGATTTTGTTTATTTAATATGTTTTGATTTTGTATGGGAAATCAATATATTTGTATTTTGAATTGAATTGAGTTTTTGATATTTTTATTAAAGCAATGTATTTTAGAAGTTTTTTTTTACTTAACCAAGAACGAAACATAATGAAATTCTTTTAATTTTCATAAAATTTGATAAATAAAAAAAAATTTCTCAAACTTTAATTTTTTTTCTTAAATTTTTCCAACAAGTAAAAATAAATCAATATACCGAATGAAAGGTAATTTAAAGACCTTTCCAACGCATTTTACATCTTGAAAAAATGTTAAAAACTTTTCAAGTTATCGAGGTTTGAAATCTAGGAAAAATAATTTTTCACTTTTAAGACTATCAAAGTGGTCCATAATATAATAATTTTTCACACCAATATTTTTTTTGTCGTGGGATCGAATGCATACTAAGAGAATTGTTTAGTTGTATGAACAAAAAGCAACAGAAAAAAATAATATAAAAATTTTTTCTCCATAACCTCATTTTTTTGATAAAATCGATTTCAGCGACCCCATACCCATCTTCAAAAAATCCAAAATTGTTTTCGAAATTCTTTTAGATCACAAGCCTTAATATTCCGCTTCAAGAGTTGCAAAAATCGCAAAAAACCCATTTGGTGAAACGCCCTAGTATACAGCCCGAAAAGGGCTATAAGTAGAAACGCGAAAACGTCTCTATTTATTTTATAGAGAAGTTGTGCCATGCAAAGGGATTTTCAAAATTCGTACTTTTAGGGATTAAAAGGCCGAAAAGAGGTTAAAACTGGTACCATCAACCAGACCAAACGGCTTAAGCTAGAATCGCGAAAATGGGACTGCGTATTTATTTTAAAAAGTAGTTATGCGATGCAAAAAGGTTTTTCAAAATTCGTACTTTTAGGGCAAAAAAGGCTCAAAAAGGGATAACAATTTTACAATCACCCAGATCAAACGGCTAAAGGTAAAATCGTGAATGTCTATATGGGCTTGCTTCCTATAAAACGAGAGACCTGCATGAAGGGATTTTTGGAAATTTGTACTTTTAGGGCCAAAAAAGTTCCAAACAGGTACCATAACCAGGAACAAACGTGTAAAGCTATAATCACGAAAATTTATATGCGCCCTATTTACATTCGCCCTAGCAAACTATTCAGCTGCATGAAGGGATTTCTTAAAATTCATACTTTTAAGGCTTAACACAGCCGAAAATGGTTAAAACTGTCACCATCACTCAGACCAAACGGCTAAAGTTTCAATTGCGAAAATCTTGCTTAGTATAGAATTAAAGAGAAAGATAGTGGGATTTTCAGAAAGGGATAAAATTGGTACCATGTACCGGACGAAATACAAAATTCGTACTTTTAGGGCGAAAAAAAGGACAAATAACTGGTACCATCACTCAGATCAAACTGCAAACTGTAGAATCCCGAAAATTTTAGTGAATATCTATTTTATGAATTAGTTGATTGCTATTGGGTATTTTTCCAATATTGAGCATTTAGGGAATAAAAGCCGAAAAAGGGATAAACTTGGTACAATAACTTAGACCAACCTGAACAACGTAGAATCATGAAAATTAGGTGTAATTCTTATTCTAATGGGTTGTTGTGGGACTTGAAGGGATTTTTTTCGAAATTCATAATTTTAGAGGCACAATGCCAAGAAAGGTCGTAAATGTTTATTTAATAGAGTAGTAGTGCGAAATATAGGTCTGCAAAGAACCATCCAAACACACTTGTTGTATGTAGTTAAATTTTCTTATATCTGCTTGTATCTGTTCCGCTCTCTTTGGATTGAGTGCGTATGGAATATTTCTCTTTTAGATAACGATAGAATAGGTATGTGGAGAGCGTGACGCTGCAAGCATATAGAATAAAGAGCGAAATTTTGTTTTTATTTTTGTTAAAACTTGTCACAGATGAAACTAACACCATTACTTTTTGTAAAAAGAATAAAAAAAAGTAATAAAACATCATCAACGCAAAGCGTACGATCTGGAATATCTATATTAAATGGAACATCCATTTAAAAAAGATGAACAACAGTTCCTTCACTGAGTGGAACAGATAAAGACTACAACGAGAGCCAGAGAAAGAGTTGATACGCGATCTACTCAATCCAAAACGCATGAGCACATGTTTTGTTCTACTCTTTGTTGTATTTGTACCGATAATACTCGTATCAGGTTCTTACTTGTTTTATTTGTTTGTACAAGTAGAATGAATGGAACGCTGCAGGCCTTTAGTGCCAAACTCTAATTGGAGGCAGTATACATGGGTGTGTCACTAAATCAGAGAAATTGATTTTGATCCAACGCGTCATCGTAGAATCAAATTTGTTGGGAACATTTATCTAAAAGCGGTAGAATCAGGTGCTTGATTAGCACCCTAATCAATCACCCTATTAAAGAAATATCCACAATTTTTTTTTTTAATTCTACTTCAGATTCGACCCCAAAAAACCCCATTGGCACAATTCCAGCATTTTTTGAAAAAAACTGTCCGCCATTTTATTTCTTCCAAATTTGACTCAAGATTCGAAATCAGCGACCACAAAGTTCTCCATATGCACAATATCGTTTTAATTCCAGCATTTTTAAAAACAAAATGATAGCCACTTCGTTTTTTCAGAATTTGACTCCAGATTCGATATCAGCGACCTTAAAAACCCCCTTAGTACCATTGGAAGTCAACTTCATATTAAGGCTGACGTCAGGAAACAGCATTCCGTAAAAATGTTCCCCGTACTCTGCGTATCCTTAACAACATTCTCAACGTTGTCTTTATGTGTGAGGAAGACCTTTCCATTGACTTTACTTTTTACCTCTCGGCAATATTTTCGAGACTTCAAAAATAATATAAAAAAAATCAGTCAGTCTTGGAAAGACGATGATTTCAAGAATACGATTTCCTGGGATTTAATAGCAGTTAGAATATTCGAAAAGACATTGGTAGTAGATGACAACAGCCTACCCTACTAATAACCAGCGCAATTATTTCCGCTAAAGAAATATACATCCATAGTTTCCTTGAGTAAACTCCATACCCAAAAAAATAAAACATAATTTCCCTTTCTACCCCACGAATGAAGTATGGGATAGCTTCTCGTGTTGTTGTGAATTAACACGCATTCGATTTTTAGACTCACAACTAACAGCACCTACTTGTTTATCGACGATTGCTAACGTTACTGTTTGAGTAGCATTTTACTAGACATGGCGATTGTTTCGACGCTATACTGAGAAGTTGCTAACGACAACAGCGAGGGGGCCGGCAATGAAAGAAAAATGTAGATGACAAGAAACATCATGTCACTGCCGGTCCCAATTCCATACCGTAGTTTATTTATTTGTAAAACATCCGTGTGAAATTTTTTAAGGGGCGCATAAAACTTTATTTGGATAATATTTTCTACACGAATCTTGAAGATCACTTGCCATCATCTCGGGTGGCGCATTAGTTTCTTAATACATTATTGCCTCATCATTTTAAGACCGACTCATTTATTTCCTTAATACTTACCACAACATTTTCTTTCTGTTTACAGCTTCTGCACCATTTACAAGGCCATACAAGGTGATAACTCTGCGCCCTCCGCCGCACCACTGACCGCCGAAAGACGTGAAGAAATTGGACCTATTCGCTATGAAGGACCACCTACACCCTGCCCAGCCAAGGTGGAATATGCCACTCCCGTCTTTGCCAAAAACTATCAAGGCTCGTGGCGTTATGTGGTTCAAATACCCTACGAAGGATATTTCACACAGACCATTGAAGTTACGCGCTGCATTCAGGCCCGTTGTCATTACTTGGATGGCGGTTGTTTGTCTTCGCCCAGATGGGTTAGTTTGTTGGTAGCAGAAATTTTCTATCCCAATGCTGAGGACACGGTTCCACAGTCGTCCACAACAACAGCTGCACCCTCGGTGCAAGATTTCCAAGCCTATCAGCAATATCTACAAAAGCGCGCTGGTGTGGCCACAGCCTCCGACGGCACTAGTCACAATGCCGGTGGTGCTGCTGGCAATTCGGACTTTAACCAACATTGCGATGGTCACGATGAAATCGGTTGCTTCCAGGTGCGCTTGTACTACGATTGGTTCTTGATTCCCGGCTCCTGCAAATGCTGGCGTCCCGACTACTTTGCCAAGTATGTGCGCAGAAAGTCTGTGGCCGATTTGTAAGCCCTTGAGGAATTCGGCAAAGCCAACAGCTACATTTAGTAAAATACAATATGGTTTACGTATCTGCCAATTCCTTGCTTAATTGAATACGAGTAATACACACATTCCTTTAGTTTAAGTATTAACTTTCTAGATGCATTTAATTTAATTATATTAACACACAGATACTCGCTATCTGTCTATAGTTTTAAGGCTGCGCAATTTGATGAAATTCACATTCTTAGAATCCCCCCAAAAAAAACTTGTAACTGAATACAATGGAGCACGGTGGATTCTTAAGAGTCTGAATTTCGTTTTCATCCATTCGACTGAATTTTATGAGAAATTTCTTAAGATTTTTATTAAGAGTATTACGATTTGATAGGAAATGGTTTATATTACACAAATATACTATTTAGTCTTTAAATGATACTTAAATACATATATATATATACAAAATAAATCGTATAAATATTAATACAAATATATAAAGTACTAATAAACAATTAATGAAAATATTTATTCTTGTGGTGGCATTTCATTTATAATTATTTTAGGGATTAAAAGAAAATAAGAGAGTAGGTCTTAAAAGTTCCGGGAAAAGACTTGTCGATACATGTAAAAAGCTGAAGACATATACTAAAAAACTTTACCCAAAACGGTTACCATTTGAAGCCTTAGTTTGAATTTTTCTCATTTTTGAAAATATATGTGTATACTAGTCGAACCGACTATGCTACCCTATGGCATAATCTATAATATAGACTATAGACTCTCTATTATAGATATCCAAAATAAAATCGGGTGCTATTAGTAAGCGAGAGAGAGACAGACCGGACTAAAAGTATATACAGTGAATTGGAATGATATGGGACTGAGTAAGAGAGAAAGACAATACGTGTGAATTGAGCTTGTACAATTGCCCCACCTATGGAACGTCTATGGTCTATTTATGTATTCAAAAATGAAACTTGGTTTGTTCGGCTGCCTAAAACTTGAAAAGTTATGTACCAAATTGGGTACTTCCTACTACGGGTTTCTTCGTAGTTGCTACGCGCAGGTTTAGGAAGATTTGCTAATGTCCCTTTTTAACAAAACCTATAATAAACGTGAGGATCAAATTTACACAGTGCAGTATCTTAATAATTACAGAGTACAACACATAAGTTTGGGACTCAATTCTGAGAATTGCACGTGAATGTAGCCCATTTGTCAAGTTGGCTCATTTTGTCAAGTTGGCTGCAATTATATTTTAATGGCTATATTTTAACACGGTTATATCTCTTCATTGGGGTTTGGCTTTTGCAAATAAAACGTTATTAAATACACTGTGGTAGTCGAAAAAAGACAATGCCATACTCGACGGTTTTACCCTAATTCGGACACTAGGAATCGAACTGCATCATTAGTTTTTTGAGTTACAATAACAGTTTCATCCAATTTTTTTTTTACTTTGAACGGTGTTTAAGGGGGTTAAATAGATTTTCGACGAGCTTTGTTGTATTTTCGGATAAGCTTAACTAATTTGAAACAATTTTTTCGAAGACGGCTTATCCGAAAATACAACTATAGTCTGCGAAACTCAATTTAAGCATTATTGTGTTGCAATAAAGGCTGAAACACATAGAAAGCGTTTCTTTCTTCCCTCGCTTCAAGCATATGTCGAATTTTTTTTATTACATTCGTTCTTACGAATGCGCACACATAAAAAGCATTCTCCAAAGCATCAGGCGCAAGCGAGGCGCAAAGTTTACAAAAATTCAAAATTTTGTAGGCATCGCCGGCATTGACATTTGAAAACAGCTGATTGTGTAGTTTATTTTGTACAAACAGACGAAAGAACAAAAAAAATATTATAAATATATGTGAATTTAATAATGTTTCAGGAAAACATTGCACATACGATAAAACTGATATCCAATATTGTGTTTACCGACAAACATATGATTGGATAAGCGTATAAAGTATGCCGCTTATGTGTTTTAGGAATTTTAAAAGCGAGGCTGATGCTTGCAAAGAAAGAATGACAAGAATGCGAGGCTTTCTATGTGTTTCAGCCTTAAGCTATTTATTAAGGTCATAGCTTAATATGTGACAATATGAAGTTTACCAATGCCAACTTACGTATGAGTAATAAATAAAATATACAAAACTCATACGCTCTGGCATGGGTAAACTTTTTATCGTCACATAATATGATATGATCTCAATAAATGGCTTATTGCCGCACAATTGGGACCGGCCGTGGCATAGTGGTTAGAACACGCGACTACCATGCGGGAGATCGCAGGTTAAAATCTGGCTCCAGTCATCTTAAAAAAAAATTGTTCTTTCATTGTCGGCTCCCCTCGAATGTTGTTGACATCAACTTCGCAGTATAAGTGTCGAGTCAATCGGCGTGTCTTCTCAAACAGTGACGTTCGCATTCGTCGATAAACAAGTAGGTGCCGTTAGTTGTGAATCTAAAAATAGAAAGCGTGTTAATTCACAACAACGCGAGAAGCTATCCCAACCTCATTCATGGGGTGCAAAGGAAAATTAAGTTTTTTTTTTATTGCCGCACAATTACTAGGTCATTTTGTGATTCCTTACAATAAAAAATAGTTTAATTTAATTTATAATAAAGTTTTATTTGCAAAAGCCAAACCCCAATGACGAGATATTACCGTGTTAAAATATAGAAATTGTGCTAAAAATCCACCTTGAGCTAAAAAATTCGTATGGCCATTTAACTACACAGCGCAACAGTGAAAAAACACCCGAACGTGACTGCATAGGTTCGATAGTACTACCGAATCTGAGTAAAACAATAGCTCAGTTCGGCTAGATTGGCTACCAATTTCTTTTTTGGCCCTTAAACATTTTGAAATCCCTTGGGTCCCTTTTAAAAAAGGTGACATCAGTTTTAGGCCAACAGTTCCTACAGTTTTTAATATAGCGGTTTGTCGTCTTAAGTAAAGTTGTAGAAACTACTCGTTTTTTTTTCAAAAAGCTTTGAAAAAATTATAATTTTGTCACTTTTTTAAGTATCAGAAATGTCTAGGGATATTAAATAGCTTTTAAAACCTAATATTTTCTTTAAAAAATCAGTTTTTAAGAGTTTTGGGCCCGTAATCAAAGTTTTTAATTGCTATCTTTAGCAAAAACGTACCTATTGCATATCTGAACTACTTCTGTAAACAACCAATACGATCGGGAAACTTTATCCCTTTAATTGTTCACAAAGAGCATTAGGGAGCTTCTTATTTGGCATTTTTTTCGAATTTCATTAAAAGTACGTAATGTTAGCGATGTTGGTCATATAGCATCACCATAGGTTTGTTTTTGTCAAAATTACGAATATATGGTGAGAAATTTCGTATCGATAGTTAGACATTAGAGTGTGCCAAAATGGGGTTAAAGTTCGAATTTATTCTAAAATCAGTTTATTACCGCTGAGTCCTTTTCTTTTATAGACAGCATAACTAGTAACCGTTCAATAGCTGAAGTGAAAACCTATAAAAGTATGTATTTGCTTTTACCATATCTCTCATAGATATCGAGATATTTGATGTAGAATTTGAGGACCAATATGTATATCAAATTAATAAGGTTAATCAATTTAAAATCTATCGGCCTTATTCATAAAAAATTTCTAATGTAGGTATGAAGCGTTCTTTAGCTAAAGTATTCTTTAGCTCTAAAAAACCTTTAATAAGAAATTGTATTCATAAACGTTTGTTATCATTACTTTAGCTTTATGTGTTCCGGTGGCAACGCCGACTGTATTTGGTATAAGCATTATAATCGGATACAAAAGCTTATTAAAACATGTATTTGCACTTATAATAACTCTGAACATAATTGTAACTCAATTTTACATTAACTACGATTCTCATGACGGTTACAAAGTCGTTAAAGTAGAATTTGCATTTAAAGACTGCGTTTTCCTTTCCTCATGTTGAAATAATAGTCGGATACCGATTACATTTTTTCCTTGTTTTGATTGTTTTTACATCACGAATATTATTTTATTATTTTGAAAATATTTTTGAAGATTTTTAAAGCTATTTTATCAAAATGGAATTCATGAATGAAAAGTGTCTATTTAGATACTTTTCTATGTGCGCAATGATTAAGAAGAAAATTTCCTACACAATGAATGCATGCAGCAACTCTTTCAATAGGAAAAATGCCGAAAAACTCAAAATAAAAATCTCAAATTCATTAATATGCAATAAATTGTACAAACGTCAAGTTATAGCATGCTTAAAGTAGAGATAACCCTACTTTAACTTATTGAAGATGTGAATCGTTTATGAATATTGTTTTCTTGAAAATTGCTTAAAAATAGTTTATAAACCTCTTATAAGTTTTTATGAATAAGGCCGTATATGTTTAAAAATTAAATGTGAATATTATCAATATCTCTATTACTTAGTTAACTAATGAACTTTTGTTCCATCAGAATACTCATTGTGTCTACTTACAAATACCATCTAAACCATTTATATCCGATGGTCCTTTGAGGAATTTTCCATTTTTTAAATAGATATATCGTAATTTGAAAGTAAAGGCAATGGGTTTTCGGATGAAATTAAAGTTTATTTGTAATTATCGTTATTTTTGTATTTATTCGGTCTGTTTATATCAAGCTCAACACCAGTGTTTTTGAAAGAAATTTATAGCAGAATGATATTCGCATAATGCCAGGCAGTCTGTACAGCTGTTTCGGATTCAGTCGAGAATAGTCATCAGTAGACTTTGGTATAATGATTGCAAATTGTTCATCAAGTCTTATGCACCAGAATCTCACAACAAAATGTGAATTCTTTCTTGAGTGCATAGACTCTAAAAACTTCACAACCATTCACTTGTTATTCATATAGAAAAAAATTCGTTTTAAATTGAAAATATATACTAGGGTGAGTCTTAAAAAATGTTTTTGGAATTTTTCATGGGCCAAGTTAAAATTTTATTAAGACGTGCAAAAAAACTCTATGTGAATTTTTTTAATTTTTTTCTTAAAGGTTTAGGGGTCGCTACCGGGGTTCGAAATTCAAAATTTTACCGTCATCCTGAGGGATAAGCAGAATAACTCGAGTAAACCTTAACTGATCCTTATGAAAATTTTTCGGTATTAATATTTTTTATAACGAAGTTATGGAATTGTAAATGGGCAGAATTGCCCCACCCCTTCTGGTACCTCCCATACAAAATTACATATTTTTTGATAATTATTATTTCTCCCATAACTTTCAAACGAGCAGCTGGATGGCATTTAAACTTGGTCAGTTTAATAACCTTGTAATAACAGATAAACCCTCGGAAAATCAAAACCTTTGTCACACCCCTTCTGGTACCTCCCATACAAGTGACCGAATTAACCCCCATATTTTTACCTATATATCTTTTTAGTAAAAATACTGAATTCAATAAAATTTTGTGTGAGATGAACACATTCCAAAATTTGACTCGTGAGTGACTATGGACTATATAGGCCAACCCCTTCTGGTACCTCCCATACAAAATTACCTATTTTTAGACAAATTATTTTTTACCAATAATTTCCAAACGGACAGCTGGATGGCATTTAAACTTGGTCAGTTTAATAACCTTGTAATAACAGATAAACCCCCAGAAAATCAAAACCTTTGCCACACCCCTTCTGGTACCTCCCATACAAATGACCGAATTAACCCCCATATTTTTACCTACATATCTTTTTAGTAAAAATACTGAATTCAATAAAATTTTGTGTGAGATGAACCCATGCCAAAATTTGACTCGTGAGTGACTATGGACTATATAGGCCAACCCCTTCTGGTACCTCCCATACAAAATTGCCTATTTTTAGACAAATTATTTTTTACCAATAATTTCCAAACGGACAGCTGGATGCCATTTAAACTTGGTCAGTTTTATTACCTTGTAATAACAAATAAATCCCCAGAAAATCGAAACCTTTGTCGCACCCCTTCTGGTACCTCCCATACAAATGACCGAATTCACCCTCATAGTTTTACATATTTATGCTAATTATGTGACAGAAAATTTTGATTTTTTTCATAGGTTAACTTAAAAGTTTTAAACGTAGAAGTCATATAATATGATTTATGCATTGTATTTCGGGAATATAAACCGGTCCTGTAATATTACTTTTTAAGAGGTTTAAAAATGCCTGGACAAAAGTTGATCATTCCAATTTTAAACCTGGCATATCGGATGATCTCATATGAAGACAAGTAAAGAATTCTGCGAATACTATTTGTTTTGCCGAAAATCAGCTTAAAGAGTTTCAGCCACGAGAGGACTACAAAGAGCTACTTAAGCTGACAATAATATTCTGCGGGATGTTCCAAAAACACAAATATTCTTCAGAGCACCAGCAGGTCTTCACCGTGCTAGATGGAAGGCTAAGGTAATATATTCCTTAAAAATATATTTATTCAGAGAGCAGTTCAAGTTAAACAAAAGCGAATTATGTGGAATACAGGATGTTTGCAGTTTTATAATTAATAACTTAACTTAATTTCCCTTTGCACCCCATGAATTAGGTATGGGATAGCTTCTCGCGTTGTTGTGAATTAACACGCTTTCTATTTTTAGATTCACAACTAACGGCACCTACTTGTTTATCGACGAATGCGAACGTCACTGTTTGAGAAGCTCTTACTAGACACGACGATTGAATACTGCGAAGTTGCTGTCAACAACATTCGAGGGGAGCAGACAATGAAAGAAAATTTTATTTATTTTTTTCTTTTAAGATGACTGGAGCCAGGTTTGAACCTGCGATCTCCCGCATGGTAGTCGCGTGTTCTAACCACTATGCCACGGCCGGTCTCTAATAATTTATAATTAATATTTACCTTAAATATTGGTTTGAGTCCACTTCTGGACCTTCTGCTTCAAGAAATGACCTCCAGGTATTAAAAGACTTGAAGTCTTATGCAACAATTAATAAAGAGACAGCGGCAATAGCCTTAAAAAAAATTATAGGTCATCTCTGGTATTTTTAGGAAGAGCTAGTTGGATTTGCATTTTTGATGACAAAGTTTCTCATGAAATTAAGAAGAAGATGGTAAATGCTTTAAACATAGAAGGAGTAGATAATCCAGAAAAACGAGTTACAGTGGATGGAAACCTACTACATTCCAAAAGTCTTGAGCATTTTGTATCCAACAATACTCTTAGATTTTTCAGCACAACGGGTATTAAATCGGGTTTCCTAAAAAAAATGTTGAAGATTGGGAGCAAGATGCAGACTTTAAATTAAGTAAAGAACTAGTACGGTCTAGGTTGAAGGTTGTTAATGATATTGCTGAACACGGAGTGGCCTTGATGCAGGAATACAATAAATTTCATACACATTATGGAGAACAGAAGTTGTTCCTATTATTATTGGTGAAAGAATTTAGAAAAAAAATATTCAGATCCAAAAATATCTACCATGTGTAAATAATATTTTACAATATTTTAAAATTTAAAGAAAATTGTAAGCAGTAATACAGTTGTTTATAAATATATTTTTTAATGTTAAGTTTTTCATGCAATGAATTCATGTTTAATATTAATATATTAAATTTTTATTTTAATATTATTTTTTAACAGTTTAATTTAATTTTTATTTTCAAAATGTACTTTTGTAAGTAATAATGCAACAAAAACTGATGAACAAATTTTAAATAAATCATTTCATATTAACTGTACTGTAGAAATTCCAAAGTTGGACTGCAAATTAGTGGAGGGGGGCAAGACAATAGCGTTGCATTATCTATGTTGAATATCTAATAACATTCATTAAACTAGATTTATATTTAAGATAAGCATTAGTAAAATTACAATAAGCGTATATCTTTAGCAAAATATAAATGAATTCAGCATACTTACAAAAAAATGTATGTAAAAATATGGAGGTTAATTCGGCCATTTGTATGAGAGGTACCAGAAGGAGTGTGGCAAAGATTTGATTTTCTGGGGGTTTATCTGTTATTACAAGGTTATTAAACTGACCAAGTTTAAATGCCATCCAGCTGTCCATTCGGAAATTATTGGTAAAACCTAATTTGTCTAAAAATACGTAATTTTGTATGGGAGGTACCAGAAGGGATTGGTCGATATAGTCCATATTCACTCACGAGTCAAACTTTTACATGTGTTCATCTCACACAAAATTTTATTGAATTCAGTATTTTACTAAAAAGAAATGTAGGTAAAAATATGGGGGTTAATTCGGTCATTCGTATGGGAGGTACCAGAAGGGGTGTGGCAAAGGTTTTGATTTTCTGGGGGTTTATCTGTTATTACAAGGTTATTAAACTGGCCAAGTTTAAATGCCATCCAGCTGTCTGTTTGGAAATTATTGGTAAAAAATAATTTGGTTAAAAATAGGTAATTTTGTATGGGAGGTACCAGAAGGGGTTGGCCTACATAGTCCATAGTCACTCACGAGTTAAATTTTGGCATGTGTTCATCTCACACAAAATTTTATTGAATTCAGTATTTTTACTAAAAAGATATGTAGGTAAAAATATGGGGGTTAATTCGGTCATTTGTATGGGAGGTACCAGAAGGGGTGTGACAAAGGTTTTGATTTTCTGGGGGTTTATCTGTTATTAAAAGGTAATTAAACTGACCAAGTTTAAACGCTATCCATTTGCCCGTTTGAAAGTTATGGGAGAAATATTAATTATCAAAAAATAGGTAATTTTGTATGGGAGGTACCAGAAGGGGTGGGGCAATTCTGCCAATTTACAATTCCGTTACTTCGTTATGGAAATTATTAATACTGAAAAATTTTCATAAGGATCAGTTAAGGTTTACTCGAGTTATTCAGCTTATCCCTCAGGATGACGGTAAAATTTTGAATTTTGAACCCCGGTAGCGACCCCTAAACCTTTAAGAAAAAAATTAAAAAAAATTCACATAGAGTTTTTTTGTACGTCTTAATAAAATTTTAAGTTGGCCCATGAAAAATTCCAAAAACATTTTTTTTTTGCCAAATAAGAATCAACCTAATATATACATTAGACCATGCCATTTTACCAATTTTTTCGAAAAGTCATTGGGATAATATATTTTCTAATTCTACTTAAAAAAACAAAAATTTTGGTATATAAAACATGAAAATTGATCGACGTTTAGGGGTCGCGCAAAATCGTTTAAGGTTTTTGGCTGCAAAAAGGCATGTTTTAAAAATACTGATTTACTTATATGATTAAAAGTTTTGATACGCTTGACCGATTTTAATCAGATTAGACTTATTTTAAAGGTAATAATATTTCACACATTTTTTGTGAAGACATCAAAACATTTTAGATAATAGTTTGAGATTAATAACCTTTCAAACCTAAAAATTTTTAAATTTTAATTCAAAATTTACATACTTTTGGCCATTAAAAAAATTTTTTTTTTAGTTTTGGGTCTAATTTTTGTATATCTTTAAATGCATAATTGACAAACACTTTCTAACGATACTTGTGATGTATGGCAGTATCATGCAAATGACATATGTTCAGCAGCAGCAATAATAATCAATAGTGATAAAAATTAAACGAAAACTGTTTACTATGTATATTTTTAGTAAGGAAAACGATGTAGGTAATTAAAAAGAAGATTTTTTTTAAATTGGATACGATAACACCTTTTGTGTTCTTTTTGTATGTTTTATTGCGTTTTTAGATGACTTGTACTAATTAGTTTTGCTGGTTATTATCCTTCGTCAAAGTGTTGTTCACAGTTTTAATAAGCCCAATAGCAATCGTTGACAACGCTGATGTTTTTCACAATTTCGTTAATCCGTTTACAATTCTCATTCTTGGGCCAATTTGACGGGTGGATAGCAAGAAAACTGCTGCCTACTCCAATAATATCAAAGAATTTCATAGTATTTTCTGAAATCATTTTTGTAACATTTCCTTCGCAATCTTTGTCACCAGGATGCTTTAATTCAGATGTAATATTAATTAAAGTTCCTTCGGTATGCGTGGGGTCGAAAAGAAAAAAACCGAACGCGATGTCACTTATATACCTATGAATTAATCCATTTAGCTCATCACCAGCGAAATAGTAAAAATTTCAGCAACAATTAAAAATTCTATTCATTATGGTATACATCAAAAGTATCGTTAGGAAGTGTTTGTCAATTGTGCATTTAAAGATATGCAAAAATTAGAGCCAAAACTAAAAAAAATAATTTTTTAATGGGCAAAAATAGGTAAATTTTGAATTAAAATTTTAAAATTTTTAGGTTTGAAGGGTTCTTAAACTCAAACTACTATCTGAAATGTTTTGATGTCTTCACAGAAAATGTGTGAAATATTATTACCTTTAAAACAAGTCTATTCTAGTCAAAATCGGTCAAGCATATCACAACTTTTAATCATATAAGTAAATCAGTATTTTTGAAACATGCCTTTTTGCAGCCAAAAACCTTAAACGATTTTGCGCGACCCCTAAACGTCGATCAATTTTCAAGTTTTATATACCAAAATTTTTGTTTTTTTAAGTAGAATTAGAAAATATATTATCCCAATGACTTTTCGAAAAAATTGATAAAATGAAATGGTCTAATATACATATAATTTTTAAAAATATAGATTAAAACTTGATTAACCTTATAAAATTGAAATATATAATGGTCTACAATTGTCCACTTCGGAATCCAATTTCAAATTTTTTATATTGCTTTTTTTCTTTTTTCAAAAAATACCTTTACTTTTATATCAAATAAAGGGTTTTCAGCAATTGAAACACTTATTACTAGTTAGTCTGTC
Source organism: Muscina levida (assembly GCA_964034835.1). Lineage (NCBI taxonomy): Eukaryota > Metazoa > Arthropoda > Insecta > Diptera > Muscidae > Muscina > Muscina levida. Next base: position 61,113,519 of record OZ035884.1, on the reverse strand, counting down.
TATAAAAGAAACGTTATTAGCGGCGAAAAACTGATTTGAGAACAAATTCGAATTTTAACCTCATTTCTAATGTCTAACTATCGATATGAAATTTCGATTAATATACATATATGTATTTCCACAGAAAGGTCCCTAGATCGAAAAAAAAGTTTTAAAAAAATTCTGGCTTGTATTAGTTAAGACAAATAATTAAAGATTATTAAATTAAAATGTTCAAAGCTTATCTTATTTTCATTTATCATTAAACGGAGTGCAAAATTGCATTAACGATCTGGTTACCTCTTTGAATTATTAATAACATATTTACTGATGATACAAGTGAACTTTTAGAATAAAATATTTGTTACAACAGTAAAATAAACAGTACTGAAATTTCAGGCTGATAAATACCATCAGCCACTGTAAGATATTGTTTAAGTCTTGAGTTATTCAAATTAACCGATTTTTAACTAAAATTACTTATGTATTATTTGGTATATGCTTGCTTGTGGAGCGTAAACGGTTGTAGCTAGGACTTTCGGTCATAAAACCAGTGGTCTAGAGACATGTAGCAAATCCGTAAAAGTTTGACTTATTTGTTTAGGAGGTACCATTAGGGGCAGCTCAAAGTGTCCGAACGTTCAATAAACAAAATTCTGGCTCAACTCATTGGATATACAAAAATATATGCATGAAAAAGGGGCAATTCCGGTTCTTTATATGGGAGGTACAAGAAGTGGTGGATCTAATATATTAGATATATTAGATAGGTTTTCTGAGTTTTCGCCCATATACAAGACAAATCAATGACCAAATTTCATTATCCCGCAAGTGCCCGTTTGGAAGTTATGGTAGAAATATTAATTTTCCAAAAATAGCTCAATTTGTGTGGGAGGTACCAGAAGGGGTCTATATTCATCAAAGAGTCAAATTTTTATGAGCGTACAACTTACGCAAAATTTGAGTGAATACTATGAGGGTAAATTCACTCAGTATGGCAGGTACCAGAAGGGGTGTGTGAAATAGTAAGGTTTTCTGAGGTTTTGCTCCTATCACAATATAAATTAATTGACCAAATTTGAGTATCCCCCAAGTGTCCATTTGGAAGTTATTGGAGAAATATTAATTTTCCAAAAATAGGTCATTTTGTATTGGAGCTACCAGAAGGCGTTAACAGATATAGTCTATATTCATTCCTGAGTTCAATTATCATAAGCGAACCTCTTACGCAAATATTGAGTAAATACAGTGCATTTACAAAAAATATATGTACGTAAAACTATGAGGGTCACTTCGGTCATTTGTATGGGAGGTACCAGAAGGGGTGTGACAATGGTTTCAGTTTTCTTAGGGTTTGTTCACTTTTGCAAGATAAATAAACAGACCAAATTCAAATATGCCCCGGTCGCCCGTTTGAATGTGTTAGGAAAGAATTATTAATTATCCAAAAATAGGTAATTTTGTATGGGAGTTACTAGAAGCAATGGGGCTATCCTGCCCATTTACAATTCGATAAGTTCGTTTTGAAAAATATTAATACTAGTAAATTTCCATATAGACCCGTTAAGGTTTACTCGAGTTATCCTGCTGACCAGCCATCCAGCCAGCCAGACAGGCGGACATAGCTCAATCGTCTTAAAAAGTTCAGAAACGAATTTTGGTCTTAAAGTACTTGGGATCTAACTCGTCTCCTTTAATGCGTTACACTTTTTTCGTATCAAATGATATATACCCTCATTCCTAAGGGTGATGGTATAAATATGAAAAAGTCGTGCTGTTTTTGTAAGATATGGCAGAATAAATAATTTCCAAAAATAGCTCATTTTGTATTGGAGGTAACAGAAGGAGTACTTATACTTAGGATGATGGTATAAAAAAAAATATATACCTTAACACCCCATGATTGAGGTATGGAATAGCTTCTAGCGTTGTTGTGAATTAACACGCTTTCTATTTTTAGATTCACAACTAATGGCACCTACTTGCTCGACGAATGCGACCGTCATTGTTTGAGAAGCTTTTACTAGACATGCCGATTGACTCGACACTTATACTGCGAAGTTGTTGACGACAACATCGAGAGGGCCGGCATTGAAAGAAAAATGAGATGACTAGGGTAAAGTAAATTACAGTAAATAGCTTCGATAATACTAAAAAATGATAAGTTAGATGCACAATTTTGATTTTATTTTATTGACGTTCTACACCATTTCCATTTGAAATTCAAAGAAAATCAATTGAAATTCAAACATTCTATTTGAAATTCAAATATTCCATTTGAAATTCAAACCCCGTAATTTGAAATTCAAAAATTCCATATGATATTCAAAAACCATCAATTGAAATTCAAACTTTCCATTTGAAATTCAAAAAATATCAATTGATATTCAAAATTCGTCAATTGAAATTGAAGACACATCACTTGAAATTTAAAACTAATCAATTGAAATTCAAAACTCGTGAATTGAAATTCAAAACTCGTTGATTGAAATTCAAAATTCTTCAATTCAAATTCAAAACTCATCAATTGAAATTCAAAACTCGTCAATTGAAAAATTCAAAACGTATAATTTGAAATTCAAAAGAATTGAATCATTAATAGTAGGTTCACTTCAACCGTAAAATATGCTACACCTTAGTAAGTCACTGAGAAATATGGAAACAAATGCAAAATTAAGCGAATCGAAAAAATATGCTTGTAAAAGAACAATTCATTGTTACATCTCATTCATTGTTACGATTGATATGTAAAAAAAATATATACATAATACAATACTGATTGTATTGTTTATTTCTAATTTATTATTAATAAAATTCTTTGTGCTTATATGACTGCAGAGAACATTATTTGCTCCATTTGCAGTTAAATTTCTAACATTAAACAAATTCTAAAAATATTCACATATAGTTAAGTTCGAGTAGAGTGTATTATGATTAAAACTACCAATTAAACGACCCTAAATCGACCATTTCGCCCACAGTACCTTGGCTGCCCAAAAAATAACCTACCCAAATGATTCCTCTTTCCGTTGAGGACCCTATGAAGAACACTATAGTGTTCCTTTGCCTATAGACTAAACCTTTGTATAACAGTGTTATTGCTGTTGGAATTGTTATAATAACCATCAAACACAACACCTCTCAGGTGTGCCAATAAAACATAAACAGCCAACATGTCTGATCCAGCCTCCGTCGAACCACAACTTCTCAACTATGCATAAAAACAAAAACGACAACAACTTTAAGTAGATATAAAACCCAATAAGCATTTGAACCAACAACGCTCAGCTCAAACACATGCCAATACACAAAAAAAAACGGTTTAGTGCATAAGAAGCAAATAAGCAGAACGCACGTAAGAAACGAACGAGCGAACGACCAAAGCGGCAAGTCGAAATAACAACTTGTGGCACTTACTGACTGAAGCACGCACTCCTCAGGCGGAGTACACAAGTTAGTGAGTGGCGAGTGGCTGGCAAGCAGAAAATATACAATGCCATTAAAAGAGTGGGGTGCTTGGCTGGATTAGAGTTAGCCACAAGGAAGAAGGATCTAGAAGTGAACGACACCGCTGCTAGTCAATTAATAACAACAAGAAAATAACAAAATTAATAAACATAATAAAACAAAACAATGCAAATGTTATATGCTAGAGAAAAAATGTTTAAGATATGTAAGATCTTATTGAAATTTATTGAATAAATCATTAACGAAACTGCCTCGATAAATGTGAAGAACCAAAAGCCACAAAGTGCAAGAGTATAACATACAAGTATTTGAGGTTTTGTGAGATCAATACATTCGGTACGAGATGCCACAAACAAAAAAAAATTATAGTGCGGCAACGAGAATAGAACTAGAAAAGGAAGACGAACAAAAAAACATCTAAGAGTAAATGAAGCAGAAAAATGCATAAATTCAACCTTGTAATGGGCGAAGAGCTAAGTTCGCCAACAGGATTCAGACAGACGCGTACCAAGACAGTGAGCGGTAAAAGATAGTTAAAAGTGTAATTAAAATATTAATAACACCATCGCTAGAGATTTTAAATTCATCAACTATTAAATACATGGTTGCCCATTAAGCAGCACGTGTTGAAGATATCAATTGCAAAAAAAACAAAAGAAAAACCCAGTGATTATTATTTAATGCTTGAATGATTACACAAGTTACTGTCTAACATCAAAACGAAATTGTTAACAACAACAACGACAGCCAAACGACATAAAACTCAAGCCAACATATTAAAGCAACAACAACAACAAACTTTGTATCAACTCTGTAGAGACATCGCCAGCATAACGAGCAATCAGCAACAACAACAACATCGCACAAGTTGTATTGCATAGAACAACAACATCATCATCGTCAACGTCGTCAACAACATAAGTATTAACAACAAACACAAAAACAACAACGACAAAATTCACCATCCACCGAAAACAAAAAACAAAACAAGATTTGTATTTTGGTTTAGTGCATACAACAAATCAGGTTTGTGTCTTAAGTCTTTTGTTTTTTTTTTTGATTGTTTTTTTTCTACTTCAGCTTCTTTTGCTCCTTACAGCTCTAGGGTCGTGTGTTGTACGTACGCTTCAGCTTTATGTCTGTGCCAAACATGTTTGTCCATTTTATTACATCTACAATTTCGTATATTTTTGTTGTTGTTGTTGTTGCAGTTGTTGGTTAGTTGTTTTTGATTCTTTGATATCATATTTATCACATTGAATGGTATCGAATGGAATGGAATGTATAGACGAAAAACCGCAACATTAGCAATGACAAACAAACGCGAACGAACACACACAAACTAACGAACACATATTTGTGAACTATTTGTGGTTATTAGTTTATAATGAGAGAGGTTCAAGTAACCGAATAAAACACACAAAACTGCAATAAGATATTAATTAACATTCTAAAAAAAAATACTGACATCGTGATGTTTTATAATTAAAGTGACTTGAAGTGCATTTGAAGTAGTGGCAATGACATTCGATAATATTAAAAAGTTATTAAGAAGATTGTAATTAGAAAGATTGTAAAATTGTCATGAAATTCTCTCACCTACAATACGACTCTTTGGGGGAAAAATCCTTCAAACATAAAAAAATGAAAAAAAATCATAAATAAATCTTTTCAAATCCGTTAAGGAATCAAAACACGGTTAAGAATTGTCGAAGTTATAAGCTCATTAGTGAGGAAAGATCCGAAAAACCAGTTTTTGAACTGTAAGTCAAGATTTTAAGGGTGTTAGGGGGCCCAAAGTACACGATATTATAAAAAATTATCTATTCAATCAGATATTTATAGTTGTATTGAATAATGTGCTTTAAATATGGGACCGGCCGTGGCATAGTGGTTAGAACACGCGACTACCAAGCGGGAGATCACATGTTCAACTCTTGGCTCCAGTCATATAAAAAAAAAAATTTCTTTCATTGCCGGCACCCTCGACGTTGTCGTCAGCAATGTGTCGAGTCAATCGGCATGTCTAGTAAAAGCTTCTCAAACAAAAGTCGCGTGTTCTAACCATCATGCCACGGCCGGTTCCACGGTTTCTATTAAATGGAGCGTAACGCAGCCCACATCCACCCGGCTTTAATTCATACTGTTCCAACAACATATACCAAACGTCATCTTCATACCTCTTATAGTTCATGAGATACAGCCTTTTAAAGTTGCAAGTTTTATACCACGCTCATAAAACCGATCCCGCCCATTTTTTGTGGTATCACGAACTTTGCTGCCAAATGCATCCACACACAGTTTCAAGTTTCATTCAAAAATGGGGTCCATTGGGCGGGGTCACGCCTACTTGATAAATAAAAAAGTACCCTATTTTCACCACTGACCACACCAATTGTGAATTAAAGCGAGACGCGTTCATCGATTTTCATGATCTATGTCCCATTTTGTTTATAGGTTATGTGACATTACGTGAATGTAGTAGGTTAGATTAGGTTAATTCGGCAACCACGTTGAACACAGCTCACTTGGGTCCTAGTATGAGTCCCGTTGTGATACCATTTTAAGATTTTCGCACCAAATGTTCCTATTCTGTTCGGTCAACGTCGCTGTCAAGCCATTTCGTTGCTCTGATGAAGGCATGGATGTTCCGCAAATCATCTACTGATAGACAGATATTGTCTAGAAGTGTCCGATGACCAAGCTTTTCGTATCTCAGGTCACCAAAAGCAGGGCAGTGACATAGAAGATGCTCCGTGTTCTTCTCTTCATCCTCATCATTGCAGCTTCTACAAAAATCGTTGTAGGTTAGTTTTAGCCTCTCACCGTGTTTACCAATCGGCCAGTGACCAGTTAGTACAGCTATGATTTTCCTCAAGTGGACTCTGGTAAAGTTCAGCACAAATTGTGTCCTCTGTATATCTATTGTAGGCCAAATTTGTTTGGTCGCCGTGCAGGTGGGTTCTCTTGTCCATCTCACTTCAGCAATGAGGTTCAGTTTACCCGCAATGAGCTGTTTTTCCCTTGCGAGAGGGATCCCAATGAGATCGTAAACTTCGCCCGAGTTTATGGTTGTAGCGGCCCTTGCCAACGTATCGGCCCTTTGGTTTCCATATATGTCCCCATGTCCAGGAACCCATGTAAGGGTAACCGTCGAATGTCTCGCTATCTCCTCAAGAGAAGACCGGCATTCTCGAACATTTCTCGAAGTGGTGTACACGTTCTCTAGGGATCTGTTAGCCGCTTTAATATCAGTTAGAATAGTAAATGTAGTAAGAGTTTACACTTTTTCCGTTTTACATTTTTATTATTTTTAAAATAAAAAAAATCGAATTTTCAAGGAAAATTTTCTATTATTTTTCATAAATTTATTTATAATTACGAAACTTTTGTATATGCAGAGAAATGGTATATGAATTGGACTAGTCGTTCTTGAGATATGCCCCCCCAAATGTGGCTACAGGAGCTTAAAAACTTAACGGGTGGCACCGACAAAAATCCAATATCGATTAAGTTCTAGTATGTATTTTATGTGTTTACAATATTGAACAACATCAATTATTCTATCCGTGGCAATCTTTTTCGTGTTTCGCTGCCAGGATGTTGGGTATTTCCTCAGATCCTTCGTGTTTTGCAGCCCCACGTTAGGTGCCAATGTGACAATCTTCTTTCTAAGATTGTATGGGTTCATAGAAATCAATAACCAACAATACTTTACGTTTTAAAAAAATCACTTTATTTAATTATCTTTCAGTCTTTATAGAAAAATGCTCGTCTGGTACTAAAAAAGCCTAGACAGACACACTTTACTTTTGGAGTCAGAAAGCTAATTTGTCAATTTGTCAATGGTGCTCCTTTTATACCATTTTTCAAGGAGTTATGTGCATGGTTGTATTACAAAGTGGTACAAATGCAGAGTTGTCTTATTGTAAATATTAATGTATGAGATTAGCTGATCTTTAAAAGGATAGAGTTGTATTTACATGTACGTTAATTCATATGTTTCTTAAGATCTAAGGAAATTAAGGTAAATACGTTAGAATCAAAAATATACTAAAATAAAGAAAAGGAGAGTTAAAAAATAATACGAATTCAGTATATCAAAGTAAAATAAATCTAATAAGGAAAATGAGTGACTGCTTCACCCATAATTTTAAGTAAGAAGGTAGATAGGCAAATCGGTCTTAAATACTTGGCCTTAGTACGCGATGCTTAACCCCCTTTAGAGATAAATACAATTTTGTAGGTTGTCCATCTCATTGGAATATGCGACAGCTTCAGACATGCTCTGAAGAGTGTTAGAAGTCCAAAGCAACAAAAAAAACTCTTCGCTTTATCCCCAGGCAAACTTCAAAGTTATAGTTGTCAACGTTTTACTGCCGCTGTGTGTGTATGTTTTTTTGCTGGGCATCATCGGATCATTAAATGTCGTTGCACTCGGTATTCATGTTTCCAATAAAAAAAAACTACTCCGCGTATTTTGCCATCTTTTTCGAATTTTCCTTTCTACGTAACATATTGCCTTTTCAACAGTTACGCTCTTGCTCCGTTTTAATTTTATCGTTCTCCCACCGACTACAGTTGAAGAATATTCCGCAAATAGACGTGCTCCGATAAAATTTGAGTATTATAGCCTTTTTACACCAAAAAAGCATTCCGCATCTTGAGCTGAAGATGCGGAATGCTAAAAAGTGGTTTTACACCGCAGTTTCGCATATTGTCAGCTGTTGTCTAGCTCACACATTTTTCCATTTGCCTTGTAAAACTGCAATATTTTCCAGCCACAAACCTATTAACATTGTTACGGAGGCTGTATTCCACAAAGCGCGAATAGTTTTAACTAATTGGAATAACCATTTATTAATATTTTGGCAAAAATGTAAATTTTTTGTCCGTCCATGTTGTTTGGCATTTTTTCCGATAAATGTAAACAAACGACGAAAATGGTGGTTGCCGGATCAACATTACTGAGAAAAATCGCTTAAATTCCAATTTTCAGAGTACAACTCAGTGTATTTTTCCGCATCTTTCATGGATGCGAAAATATGTTAACGTCTTTCCAACAACAAAATACATGTAAAAATTTTAGCATTTTGGCCGCATCCATCAAAGATGCGGATTAACGCGGAAATATGTTAAATGCGTTCCGGTGTAAAAAGGCTATTATAGTAGTTACCTCTCCCCTCTTCTATTGTCCCATTGTTGTTAGTTTCGCCGGACATTTTCCTTTCACAGTGTTGCTCCATTTCTCCTGGAATGTCCTGATGATTTATCGTCGTAGCTGACTCATCCACTTCGTCGCGTAAAGAATTTGTCTTAATTAAGATAATTTTTTAGAATAATTTTTAAATTAACGATGGCAACATTTAAATCTGCGCACGTCTGTGTGTGTCCTTTCACAAGCTATGCAATATATTCGATAACGTTAAAAAAAACACAGCTACGTTGTTGTTTGCCAATAGTTAATTAAATTATATTAAAAGTTGGAAATTAAATTTCATGTCATGTCTGTACTAATCTCTAATTCCTTAAGTGTTCACATTATAACATTTGCTACACATTACACCAATCATAATAATGCCAGTTTATGCCATCACTAGCTGTGACATTTCTCTGGAACTATATAATTTGCTCTCAATTTCATATAGTTTAAATGCCTATCAAATGCGTTAGCACCGAAACTTTAATTGTCAAAACGGCTTTCCAAACAACTTCCCAATAGATAAGGAACAATAATAAAGTCCCGCATTTACATGAGCAACTTAAATGTGAGACTAATAAAACAGAGTAATTCACACACACACACACACCCACGAAAATAATAAACAATATAATTACGCGATACGTAAATATAAAAGAGCACTAACCATCTTTTGCAACAGCAGCTATGTGGTGTGAACTGTAAAGAGGAGAAAAAAAAAACCTCAATTAAAATCTTTGACAACTACTCAACTAGTGTATAAGCCGTAGATTATGGGAATTACTTGTTATTGTGGGACTGTAAAAAATCGACATTAAACAGCTGAACGACCGAATATATTCATTGTTTAGACTTTGTTGCGCCACGACGTGGTAATGTAAATTCAAGATGGTTTTTTTTGTAACAATTAAAAAGGGATTTTTGTGTGTCAATGTACGGGTATATACTAGTATGTAACATATGTACGAGGGTTATGTACTAATTGCATAGCATTGGAGGTAAAATACAAAATACAAATCTGTTCTCTATTACTGCGATGAATATTTCTTCTTCTTTAACGGCAGCAACAACAGAAATTTATAAAACAGTAGCCGTACGTACAAAAGCATTTCAAGCGCTTCAGTCTTTTGCGCTCCGTAGATAGTTCCTCACACCAATCTTAGATAACTGCTTTTTCACCTGGTCCATCCAACGAAGTTTTGGTCGCATCCTCGCGCCGCCCATCGAGTTTATTGCCGAAAACTAAGCCAGCGCATTCGGTCTATTTGAACGCGCTTAACTACGTCGATGTTGTTGTACAGCTCATGATTCATTCGACGACGGTAATCGCCGTTAACGATGATGGGTCCAAATATTTTGCAAAGTATTTTCCTTTGGAAGACTCCCAGAATAGATTGATCCGTTTTTGTCATTACCCAGGATTCTGCGCTGTAGAGCAAGACAGGTAGGATCAGAGTCTGGTAACGTTGGTAGAGCATTGTAGCAGCGTCTTTTGATTTCCAGGCTGGCATTATTATTGTTGTTTATGGCGGAGTCAAGGTAGACAAAATAATCTACCTCTTTAAAGTTATAGTTCTCAACATTCACGCAGCGTCCTAGAAGAGTAGACTCTTTGTTCGTTGAAACAAATAACTTGGTTTTGTCCACATTTATCGCCAGACCCACTTCCGCCGACTGATTTTCAATGCTCGAAAAAGCCGCAGTAACATCCCGCAATCCTCGGCCAACGATATCTATATCATCGGCATACACGAGCAGCATGTGGCATTTGTTAAAGATGGTGTCAGTCGTGTTGACTGCTACCTTCCGCATGGTCATCTCCATTATGATGTTAAAGATAACGCATGAAAGAAAATGGCTCTACTAGATTTGTGCCTATTTCCACTGAAGACTTCGTGTCAATTAGTGTCTTCCCGCAAAGTCATATTAGCTTCGCGGGCATACCAAACTCAGCCATAGCAACTAACAATTTCTGTCGTGTCGGACTGTCGAATGCAGCTTTCTAGTCGTTAAACAGATGGTAGGTGTCGATCTGCTTTTCTTGGGTCTTCTCCAGGATTTGTAGTAGTGTGAATATCTGGTTGGTCGTGGTCTTACCAGGTCTTAAGCCACACTGTTAAGGTTCAATCAGGTTCTCCAGAATAATCTTTATTCTTTCACATAACACACTAGACAGAACCTTGTATGCGATGGGTAAAAGGCTAATCACGCGATAGTTTGTACACACATTTGGATCGCCTTTCTTAAGCACTGGACATAGGACACTCAGATTCCAATTAACGGGCATGAACTCCTTGAGCCAAATCTTGTTTATGAGCTGGTGCATGCATGTTACCAGCTCATCGCCGCCGGCTTTAAAAAGCTCTGCCGACAGTCCATCGGCTCCCGTAGTTTTATTATTTTTAGGGGGTTTGTATGGAGCAATCTCCTTTGACAGGAGAATCCCACTTCAATAAAAACAAAACTCACAAATGTTATTCCTTAAGGAAATTGCAATATGTATTTACAATATAAAGAGGCATTTAATCTCTCTATATACAAAGTACGCGATACATCTTCAACCAATCTGACCGACTGTAAATAATTTTCTTACATGATTTACTTCAGATGCAGCACCAAAATACGATACGAAATGTATGTCAAATTCCCACGCAAATCCAACACTATAAACAAATAAATTACTGTTTAGATTAACATAAAATTAACATTAATAACAATAGCAACAACAAAAACGCCACGCGAGTATTCATACACATCACTTTTTAACACATCGAAGTGAAGAAGTCGGACTCAGTGGATTACACTGTGTTGTTGTTGTTGATGATGTCTAATGACTTCAGCCAAAGAAAGTCTTCAATTTGAAATGCTTCAAAGATATGGGTTTTGTGCTTTTAAGCTGCCACCTTAAGGTATTTACAGAAAATTTCTACGAATTAAGAAATTAGTAAGATACGGGGTATAATCAGTGAAGCGATCCATAAGATGTGTCACGGTTTCTTTTGGAATTTATCTATGGTTATTTTGAATTAAATTTAAATATGGTATTAGTAATTAGTTATTTATGTTAAATACAAACACATTATGTACGACCTGTTATGCTTTTTTTGTTTGTTTTTCCATCAAGAAGGGGAAATATGGAAATATGCTCGTTGAAACTAATGACGTCGTTTTGTCCTCGTTCACCATTAGACCCATTGTCGCTGATTCCTTCTGTATGCTTGAGAAGGCTGCAGTCACATCCCTGAGTTTTCGACCGATGACGTCGAACGTCATCAGCGTACGCGAGTAGCATGTGGCTTTTGTTGAATATCGTGCCACCCGTGTTTACTGCAGCTTTTCTCATTATCATCTCCATCACTATGTTGAAGAGGTCACAAGATAGGCCGTCGGTACAGAATGGCTCCGTAAAGTCGTTGCCAATCTTCACTGAAGACTTCGTGTCAGTCAGCTTCATTCCGTAAAGGCATATCAGCTTCGCTGGAATACCAAACTCAGCCATGGCTTCGAGTAATTTTTTTATTAATTCCGAATGCAGATTTATAGTCGACAAAAAGATTTTACATGTCGTTCTGTTTTTCTTGGGTCTTTTTCAGGAAGTGTGCCGAAGTGTGAATATCTGGTCAGTTGTTGATTTACCAGGTCCAAAGTCACACTGATAAGGGCCGATCAGATGGGATAACACTGGCTTTAGTCTTTCACATAGCACACTCGACAGGACCTTATATACGATGGGTAAAAAGCTGATCCCGCGGTAATTGGAGCACAACTTGGATGACCTATTTTCTGCATAGGACATAATAAGCTTAGATTTCAAACATCGGACATGCACTCATTAAGCCAAACCGTGTGTTGGAGCTGGTGCATGCTCGTTATCAGCTACTCGCCACCGGACATAAAGAGCTCTGCCGGAAGTCCGTCGGCACCGGCTGCTTCATTGTACTTTAGCCGCGTATTGCTCTTCTTACCTCGGCTTGACTTGGTGGTGGGCAATCTAAGCCGTCGTCGACAATTTGCGTGATACCTTCACGTGCGTTGCCTTCTGGAACCAGCAGTTGCTGGAAGTGTTCTCTCCATATATGCAGCACACTCTGCGTATCTTTAACCAGATTTCCATCCTTGTCCTTACAGAAATTGAGCTCATTACCTTAGACTTTTGCATTTACTTTCTGGTAAAACTTTCGGGCCTCACCTCTATCCCTATATCGCTCTATATCGTCGTTCTCCCGTTTCGCTTAAATAGTTGTCTCGCCTGTTTTACTATCTTCTTGTGCCGTTCCCTAACAGACTGGGTTATAATTGGCTGTAGAGTTGCCCTATATGCGGCATCCTGTTCCTCAGAAGCTATGCGTCATTCATCATCGTATCAGGATTAGTCTGAGCGCAATTTTTCGTATCCTAGCACTGTTGCTGCGGCGGTTGCCATGGACTGCGCAATATAATGCTACTGTGTATCGGGAACGTCAAAGGTAGAGGCGTTGTGTCATAGCAGTTGGAAGAGCTGGCTGGAGTAGGCAGTGGCTATCTCTGCGATTTGCAGCTTCGAGATGTTCAGCTTTTATTGTGTTTGGTTACATGCGTTTTTCGCACTACTCAATCTTGTGCGCACCTTGGCCCAATATTAGCACCACGGATCACACGCACGTCCATGACGGTAGATGCATGCCTGCCATCAATAACCACATGGCCAATTTGATTTTTGGTGTTTTGATCGGGGGATAGCCAAGTTGCTTTGTGGATATCTTTGTGCTGGCATCTAGTTCCACTCACTAACATGTTCCTTCCCGCTGCGAAGTTAACCACCCTAAACCCGTTGTCGGTAAGCAGGCTGAATTTATCGAACGATGGACCGAGGACATCTTCCCTTCCTTTTTTACAATAAAATCTCCCAGAACAATTTTAATGTCGTGGCCAGGGCAGCGACGTTAAAAAAAACATTGTCCTTTCCATATCATCTCCTGGATGGCGGTGATGCCAGCCTTTTATTTTGTAAGGACATCCGCCAGTCGGATGGTGGCACCTTCTGTATAGAGAGTCCAGACGTTCCAGGTGTATATCCTTAAATCATGGTCCTTATTACGTTTACGGGGGTCGCGACAACCGGTCGTCAACGTTTGGGGCGTTACGTTTGTTACTTTTTCTTGATTAGGTGTTACAGACAACTTCGTTAGATCTCCTCAACATGTGCCCAAAAATATTAACTTTAGTTAAAGATTAACTTTTAGTTTCAACAGGTGCATTCCGTAAATTATTTCTACAACAACAGCAGTAACCCACTCCACACACAACGATTCAACTTTATCTAAAGTAATGTATGTTATAATCACAGCTCTCGTATGCGCGAAAATATTCAATGAAAAGGTGATTACAGGTTTTCCCAACAGCAGCTCCAGAAAATGATCATTAATCATTGTCTGCAAGAGTTTACTGCTAAATATAGTTTTATGTCAGTGGATACACACCCAGTGAGGGGTCGTGCTGCTCGTACATATATATGAATGCTTGCAAACTTCGATAAATATCAATATTATTATCTGCAAGTTTTAATGGTAGACAAGGGAAACGATTGTAACTTGCAAATGATATGTGTGTGTGAGAAAACTCAGCTGGTGTATTTACATTTTGCAATTGAACAAATCAATTTATTTCATAAGATATTCGATAACAAGTTTTTTTCAAATAAGAATGGAATGTTAGGTTCAGAATAATATTTCCAATTAAATTGCAAATTAAACGTCCGGTTTCCTTTGATGGCCTGCAGAGGTTAATGTTTTAAGAAATAGATTGAAGATATAGTTGAAATTGAGTGAAAAAAATATCTTGTTAGATGCATAAGTTCATATAACTTATATAATTTATTAGCCATCAATTATTGGGATTTGTTAATTATGATTTTATGAAACCATAGTTAGACCAATTAATGAGTTTATCGAAAGAGTTGTTAATTATACAAGAGGGATTGCTGATTTGAACTCTCTGATCGTTCATATTTATATTCATTCTGCGGAGATTCTTAAGTACCGATATCGTACATATTTCTGTATGACTGGTTGAAGGGAAATTTTTTATTTGCTTCGACGTATCTGATCGTTCGCTTCGGAACTTTGTGTCGGAGAAAACAACGAATTGTTATTGAAGAATCAACGATTTCCCTTCAGATTTTCCAACGATTTACACTCAGAAATCTTTCAGTTATAGGTTGTAAACAAAAACGACTTGTTTCTTTTTTGATTGTGGAACAAGACTGATCTTTCGACCGAATTTGTCCCGGTATTTATTTGAAAATATTTCTTACAGTCTAATACAATGTGGGAGTGGTTATAACAACTTAATTTCTAAATTTATCCATAAGCTTACATTAGTTTACTTATTAATAATTTTGGGTTTATTCAATCCCAATTATTCTACTTAAATTTACCCTAGAGTTTTCTTTCATTTGATTGGTGGACATTGAGTCATTATTAGGAATCAATGTCCCCCTTTCATTCTAATTTGATTCCGCCTTTTAACATTTGATCGCATTGACCGTGGTCATGGTTTTATATGTACCTTCTGTTGCATTTACTCCAATGTATTTGCATTGGTTGCAATTCATGTATATGAGTGTGAGCGTTTGGTTTTACCGATATATCTCGCTGTGCTATTTTTCATGCGAGCCTCATACGCGTTTTAATTTTAAGTATGTTTTCGGTTAGTTCTGATGTGTTCATTAAACTCGGATCAGTTTACACCATTGCTAAGTGGGTCATAATTATGGATCATAAGTGCGGTCAGAACAAAAAGGAAAAGTTAAAATCATAACATCAAATTACTTAGACCACACAGACAGTGAATGCACTTATTGGAATTTATTCTGTGTTTCGTCACAAGACCGGCGTGCAGTGCAATCAAATGTTAAATTATGTCATTTGGATTCATATTGGGCATAACGAATAAGTGTTGGTTCTTATCGCCTTATGAATCCACTACAAGGTACGACATGTCGAACATCAGATTTCCCTCAGCTGCGTAGGTCAGATATCGTGTCAACCACTTCATTCTTTTTTAGTGACGTTTTCCTAAAGACTTCAGGCAGAAATCGGTACGACGCGTCAGCAAAAACATCTGAATTACTTTAGATATTTGTTAATATATCGGTCCGAATTCGTTACGACGCGTCGAAGTTCCCTTCAGAATTCCTCTCAATAAACATTCAGAAATCAGCCAGACTTCGTACAACATGTCATACATAACGTCAGATTTCTCTTAGTTGCGTCGGTCAGATTTCGTGTCAACTACTACATACGTTTTTAGTAACGACTTCGGCCCGATTTTGGATCCAATCCGATACCGATTTCAGAGCATTTTCTTTGCTGGGTAACTTCGCGTCGGCAAGAGACATGATAGATAGTGAAACGAGTTTCCCTCAAAATTAAATCCACAATGCAACCTTGATATCCCCTGATCAATAGACAAGACATATAGATCACGTGGAATTCGATGGTAGGCATGTCTCAAGCGTTATGGCTGTGCGTGTGATGCGCGGTGCAAATATTGACTCGGATCACCACCTACTTGCAGCCAAGGTACGTACCCGAATAAGTACAGCCAAAAACGCTTCTAAACAAACGCAAAGAAATCTAGGCATCACAAAGTTGCATACAACCGAGATAGCCAATGCCTACTCTCAACTACTTCAAACAAACCCCCATAATTCTGATGTTCTAGACAACCAGTGGCAGCATATTGCGAATTCTATGATCACTGCCACTGCACGACCGTGCTGGGTTATGAAAAACCACACTTAGACAGCGCTGGTACGATAAGGAATGTCACGCAACATCTGAGGAAAAGGATGCTGCATACATGGCAAAACTGCAGCCATTCGCAACGGGTGCGGTGACGAAGCGATACAATAAGAAAAGGAGGGATATGAAACGCTTCTTCATGCTATGGTAGAAAAGAGAGAGCCAGGATATCGAAAATTACAGGTATAGAGGTGAAGCCCGAACGTTCTACCAAAAGGTAAAAAACAAAGGTTTTGGAACAGGGATCCTCTGTAAGGACAGAGACGACAATCTGGTCACGGACACTCAGAGTGTGCTCGGCTTAAAAATAACAAAGCTGCGGGTACCGTGCATGCAACAAATACTATTTCGATACTGTGTTCATGAAAGGCGATCCAAGTGTGTGTACCAACTATCGTGGGATCAGCCTTTTACCCATCGCATACAAGGTCCTATCTGGTGTGACATTTTAAAGACCAAAACCTATTATAGAGAGCCATATTGGATCTTATCAGTTTTTCTTTAGACCTCGTAAATCCACGACCGACCAGCCTACCATACTATGACAAATCCTGGAGAAGACCCAAGAAATGTAAATCGACAACACCCATTTGTTCTTCGATTACAAAGCTGCATTCGACAGTCCGATATAACAGAAATTATTTGATGCTATTTCTAAGTTTAGTAATCTTGCGAAGCTGATACGACTTTGCGGGATGACACTGACTGACGCTAAGTTTTCAGTGAAAATAGGTAGAAATATGACTGAGCCATTTTTTACTAAGCGGGGCTTAAGACAAGGCCATAGTCTGTCATGCGATCTCTTTATCTTTGTAATGGAGATGATCATGCGGAAGGCTGAAGTAAACAGGAATGGTACTATGTTCAACAAAAGTCAGAGGTTGCTCGTGTATTCCGATGATATAGATATCATTCGCCGTGTATATTGCGTGATGTTACTGCGGCCTTTTCGAGCATTGGAAAGCAGTCAGCGGAAATGGGACTGGTGATAAATGTGGACAAAACCAAGTTATTTGTTTCAACGAACAAAGAGTCTACTCGTCTGGGAAGCTGCGTGAACTCTGAGAACTATAATTCTGCCGTAAACAAAAATAATAATGACAGCATGGAAATCAGTATAGTACAGATAGCAAATCGCTGCTACTATGCGCTTAGCGAGCTCTACCAGTCTCTGATTCTATCTGTCTTTTTCTACAGCGCATAATCCTGGATAATGACACAAGTGAATCAATCTATTCTGGGAGTCTTCGAGAGCAAAATACTTTGCAAATTCTTTATCATTAACGGCGAGTACCTTCGTTGAATGAACCATGAGCTATGAAGTCTTAAAGTTTCTGAGCTCCAGTTGCCACGTTTGGGGAACTTTGATTTGATATAACTCAAGAACGACTAGTCCAACTTTCCAATTATTAAAAATTACAATTCCTTTAATCTATTCATATATCCACATTTTTCACACTTAACTCCAACAATTATCATATTTTATCGTACCCCCTTTTTCATTCCAGAGAACATAATTGTTGACGTCCCAAAAGAATGCATCGTCTTAAAGATTCCGACGCTGTTGTTGTAGGAGTCCTTGGCAATAACCAAACCCTAAATATACAAAATAACGCCATGAATAATTTGAATAACCCCAGTGCAACTGTAACAGCTACAGGTGGAAATGCTTTTGATGCTCTGCCCAAACCATTTGTACAATCGATGAAAACCTTATTCGACATTTTGGATGATCAACGCACGGGCTATGTCAAGTTCATAGACATTGAAAAGGGATGGCAGGATGATGGCAGTAAAGGTTTGCCCAGAGGTGTCATAGAATCTCTGCGGAAGGTAACACCAGTTAGTGGTTTGCTGACATTTGAAAGATTTTGTGCCGGCTTAAAATTATGTCTGCTAAGGAATCAAAATACTAATGCCACACATGGGGAACACCAACATTTGAAAACAACGGCGATTAGTGGTGGTGGTGGCGGCGGCGGTCTTGGTGTCGGTGTCGGCTGGAAAACAAAATCTCCTAGTAAATCTCAACGGCCACCCTCTGCTCCGGTCTTGGATATAGAAAATCCTTTGCCCACAAACCCTTGGTCAGGCAATGTGCGACCGCACAATATATCGACAGCCCATAGAGCTTTAAGCTTACCCCAACTAAGCCCCGACTCGGAAGGAGAATTGACGACATCATCTAATACCATGCAGTCACCTTACAACTCGCCGCCCCCACCGCCTAAACCACCCAGAGCTTCAGTGCTCAATGCCAATGCGGTAAATGCTGGGATACTAACGGCGTCCAATGTTATGGACAAGGCTGAGATACGTCACGCCCTACAGAATTGGCAAATGGGCGTGCTACGCAATGAAATGGATGCAAAAGACAAACAAAAGCCGCCTAATTATTTGCAGCAATGCGGTTACAGGGGTAGTGCCGATGGCGGCTCCTCGTCTGCGACAGATAGTGGAAATTTCACTAATACGCCTTTAAAGAAAAGTACGACAAAGCGAAGAGAACCACGAAGACACACGCTACAAAATGGAATTGACTACAATATGCTCAAGCGTCTGAAACAGTTCGAAGAGGAACGAGAAGTGCTACTGATGGGCTTGGATTCAGTGGACAAGGCACGGGAATGGTATATGCAGCAATTGGTGAATGTTCAGGAGAAAATAAAATATTTGGGCAGAATGGGTTCATCACATACGGTAAGTTGGATGGATGATAACGCTTAAAACTTGAATTGAGTATATAAATAGTTATTACTGATTTTGTAAATGTTTCGAATGTACTTCAAAATATTCACAAAATCGCATCCCCTAGTTTCCTCTAATACCCCTTGTTTGGATTAAGAGGCAAAGGTAGGTTCGTTACCCTGCTGCACATTACAAGAATAGTAACCAAGTCCACATGTTATTCTTATTTTTCGTTGGTATCAGTGTAACCCCATAGTAGATGATGTGCATATGTATCCACACCAACTATTGAAGGGCTGTCAGAACTTGACTCCTATATATAAAGCCTTTGGGTTTCGTTTCTTAGAGGAGGCAGATAAGCGTTTAGGTCCTTAATTCTGTCACTTTACACTGCCAATATGACTAGTCTTTCTGCCTAAGTGACATTCTAATAGATGTAGATCGCGGAAAAGATCTTCCATCGAGGCCCAGGTTTCATGCCTAAATACCTGCAAATCCGCCTGATGTGAAAACAATCGAATCCATTCTCAAGTATTTATAGTAATCCGGACCTACCAACATTCTTCTTCTTTAATGGCAGTAACAACAGAAATTTATCCATCAGTAGCCGCACTTAGAAAAATATTCCAAGCGCATCAGTCTTTTGCTCTCCGTAGATAGTTCGTCACACCAAGCTTAGTTAACAGCTCTTTCACCTGGTCCATCCATCGGAGTTTTGGTCGCCCCTCCTGCGTCGCCCATCGAGTTTATTGCCGAAGCCTTTTCGAGCCGGAGCGTTTTCGTCCATTCGTACAACGTGTCCAAGCCAGCGTATTCGGTATATTTGAACACGCATGACTACGTCGATATCGTTGTACAGCTCATGATTTATTCGACGACGGTACTCGCCTAACGATGATGGGTCCATATAGTTTGCGAAGTATTTTTCTCTCGAAGACTCCCAGAATAGATTGATCCGTTTGTGTCATTACCCAGGATTCTGCACTGTAGAGCAAGGCAAAGTCTGGAAGAGTTGGATCTTTGTTATTCAAGAGAGCACTGTGTCATTAAATTTTGATTTCCAGGCTGACATTATTATTTTTGTTTATGGCGGAGCCAAGGCAAATTCATCTACCACTTCAAAGTTATAGTTGTCAACGTTCACGCAGCGTCCCAAACGAGTAGACTCTTTGTTCGTTGAAACAAATAACTTAGGATTGTGCCAGTCGTTTTTACTGCAGCTCTCCGCATGTTGATCTCCATTACGATGTTAAAGAGATCGCAGGACAGACTTTCGCCTTGCTTAAAGCCTCGCTTGGTATCAGTCAGTCAGTGTCATCCCGCAAAGTCGTATTAGCTTCGCAGGGATACCAAACTCAGCTATCGGACTGTCGAATGCAGCTTTGTAGTCGATGAACAGATGGTAGGTGTCGATCTGCATTTCATGGGTCTTCTCCAGGATTTGTCGTAGTGTGAATATCTGGTCGGTCGTGGATTTACCAGGTCTAAAGCCACACTATTAAGGTCCAACCATATTCGCTCGGATAGGCTTAAGTCTTTTACTTAACACAGAAGACAGGACCTTGTATGCGAAGGGTAAAAGGCTTATCCCGCGGTAGTTGGTATACACACTTGGATCGCCTTTCTTAATCACGGGACATAGGAAACTCTGATTGCAATCATCGGACATGCACTCCCTGAGCCAAATCGTGTTTATTAGCTGGTGCATGCATGTTACCAGCTCATCGCGGCCGGCTTTAAAAAGCTGTGCCGGCAGTCCATCGGCTCCCGCAGCTTTATTATTTTTAAGCCGTGCAATTGCCGTGCTGATCTCGTTTTGGCTTGGTGGTGGACAGTCTACTCCATCGTCGATGATTGGTGTGATTTCGTCACTTATGCTGCCTCCATATTTGCAGCACACTCTGAGTGTCCGTGACCAGATTTCAGTATCTGTCCTTACAGGTGGGAATCCCTGTTCCAAAACCTTTGCTTCTAAACCTTAGGTAGAACATTCGGGCCTCACCTCCATCCCTGTAGTTTTCGATATCCTGGCTCCTTGCTCCGTGCGCACCTTGGCTGCAACTAGGTGGTGATCCGAGTCAATATCACACGCACGACCATAACGTTTGAGACATGCCTTCCATCAATGACCATGTGATCGATTTGATTTCTTGTATTTTGA
The DNA here is from genome assembly GCA_964034835.1 of Muscina levida. Classification (NCBI taxonomy): domain Eukaryota; kingdom Metazoa; phylum Arthropoda; class Insecta; order Diptera; family Muscidae; genus Muscina; species Muscina levida. The sequence continues at coordinate 61,092,239 of OZ035884.1, read as the reverse complement.
TCGGGAGATATGCAGGCTGCCTTCTGAACGGATGTTCAGTGGCATTTCCCGGGGAACACGTGATCACTCGGACGATGTGAGCTCCAAAGAGAGCTTCTGGTTATTACCAAATGAAGTACAATCAGAAAGACTCAAATTAGTAAATTCCTTATTCTCCACCAACATATTTAGATATAATTATATCAGATAGGTTTAGATTTAGGCTGACGACATGTATTGACACAGTGCCATGCTATGTCATTACAACACTCGAAGACCATTATTTTCCATTACGATTATCCTGATTTAAGAAGGGAAATATGAAGAAAAGCGTACCATCAGTGCCTTTCTGTGCCAGTTCATCCGCTATTTCGTTTCCTGAAACGTCACTGTGTCCGGGGACCCAACAGAGTCGAACACTATTCTCCGGTAGTTTTGAGAGCGCCGTTGTATATCTGTACACCAATCTCGACATTATGACCTTTGATACCAAAGCCTTGAAGGCCGCTTGATTGTCCACATAGATTTTGACGATTTCCTTCAAATTCCTTGCCAGTATTTCCTCCCATCAGATAAAATTAGTGTAGATACAAATTGACTAGCACTGATCTACACAAAATGGATATACACTGCTTTACACGGATTAATTATATCTAATTGCTGCAATTGTATGATATTGTATCCGATTAGATCTTAAATGTGGCTTAGGCTTGATGATATCATGATACCAGATATTATCTAGTGGATGTATTTTGTATTCGACCAATTCTGATCTAATCCAATTTGACTTTCTTTTGGATATCTAATTATATTTAACTTGGTATACACTTTTTTTACACCTTAACTTTCTTCTCCCATTATTTAATATGTGTTATGTTCTCTTTTTCATCTACTTTCTCTCTAGGAACAATGGTCCGAAGTCCAACAAGAACGTTTGAATTTCCAACGAGCTCGAGTTTTGGAAGTTAATCGTAGCCTTTCGGTGTTGGCCGACACCTGGGAACGAGGCGGTTTCCCCTTTCACTTTAATCTGGCCTTCCGAATGCCCACTAAGGCTGCCGCGAATAGAACAACAGCGTCCGTTACCACTACCATGACGGATCGTTTACGTCAACAGAATCGTTTGTTGGCCAACGAGGGCCATTTGAAGAACGAACGAATCGCTATGTTGGAACGAGAGAAACAGACTTTACTAGCTGAATTATTCGAGTTGAAGCAACGCTCCGGTCTGGCACGACACACCAACAGTTATTTGAATGTCTTAAGTCAATCATCGCCGGGTTGTAGTACCTCATCGGGAGGACTAGGTGATGCGGATGTTGTTTATTGAAGGGAAATCAATAGAGTTGGTGGTATTATTTAGAAGTAGATAGTAAATTAATTTTAATGTAACTATAATGAGAAATAAAAATAAAAAAATTAATAAAACAATTCTTAGATTTAATGGCTTAAGGTTGGTATTGAGTCAATTTTTCGTACGAAATATTATCAAATTATTTTGCTTCGAATATTTTTCAGAAATATTATCCGCGACTTTCCAACATACAAATGAGATCAGAATTGCCAGTCGATCAGACAACGACCTTGGTAAATTTATTTCGTACAAAGTGGAAACAAACATGCGGAAATTATTTAAAAATCCTTTAGCAGTTCTTTAAGAGTAATTGACCATACACAATAGCAGCGTGGAGTGAAAAATTACCTTATATAGATTACGGTTGTGGTAAGGGAGAGGCAACCATCTCTGTTTCCGAAGATACGCATAATGTGACGTTGGTGGAGAGACTAGTCAATGCTAGTCAGAGAGTTTCCCAACGCGGGGTAATATCTCCGGCACTGTTTAACCTCTACCTCTCTGCAATTGGACCACCACATGACGCCGTTGATATCGTATCTTATGCTGATGATTGTACAATCTGGAGTCGGTCTCTTCGATCGATGACATATGTGGAAGGCTGAACATATACCTAGCTGAGATTATCAATTTCTTCGTTGCGAGAAAGATTAAGAAGTCCGTCACCAAATTATCTACCACACTGTTCACTGCCTGAACAGCGCAAGTGAAGGAGCAGCTCAATGTGATTCGATTGAGCCGATTCGATTCCGACTAACAAATACCCTAACGCTCTTGGTGTCACATTTGACAGGCTCTTCCAATAAGATGAGAAGTAGGAAAAAGGCGCTAGCCGGCAGCACTTGGGAAACCGACAAAGACACGTTGTTGATCTCTTACAAAGCGATAAACTATGCTGCACCAGTGTGGTCACCGAACGTAAGCGAGACGCAGTGGAAGAACCTGCAGACACGCCAAAATGCCGCCCAGAGTACTTCGACAGGGTGCCTTTTGTGGACCACCTACATGAGGAGACGAAGGTCATTCCCGTGCGCCGACTGTCGAAGCAGTATCTGCTTGGTTGTAACCGGCCCAGCCATCCCAGGCAGATCAGAAAAGACCTTCAGGATCTACAGCGCGAGGTCCAATGATACAAGAGAGAGAGTACCAGGCAGGCTTAAGGGACGTTCACTTGAAGTCATTCGTTGAAGCTGAAAATAATAACATAGTGAATGTCGTGCTTTAAGAACACCCTCTGTCAGTGGTATCGGTGGAAGATGAATAACCACGGCAGACTAGAGTTGGTTTGTCCCAACTAAGATATGGCTGTTGTAGCCGCCTCAATTCATACTGGGCAAGGATTGATGACAATACGTGGAATACCTGTCCCGCCCGTAACCAGGGACTACACGACACACTGCACCTATTAAACTGCCCTGCCAAACCAACTCAGCTTGTTCCCAGGCCTCTTTGGACCCAACCAGTGGAAGCAGCCACCTTTCTTTGCCACTATAAACAAATATAAAAAGGAAACATAAATGGGACATCGGCTGTACATTCGGAATTACTGACGATAATTAATGCAGGACTGGTTGACAATTATTGAAGTTATTTGCTAGTCTAACTGAACTTAATTTTATACCGCCTTATAGGCAAATGTGTCAACTCTTGTAAAGCCCATTGATTGAAATTAAAGCGTTGGCGGCTCCAACGAGTTGGAACGTGTAATAATTAAAACTAAGATCCTTGCTTAAACTTCGCCAAGTTAGTGCATACGAAGGACCAATTGGACGTGGTCTTCGGCTTTCGATACAACCGCAATCTTTTCCCTTCTAAATGTTTTTCACAGAACACTGATTTTCGTAATACTAGGGACCGGCCGTGGCATAGTGGTTAGAACACGCGACTACCATGCGGGAGATCGCAGGTTCAAACCTGGCTCCAGTCATCTTAAAAAAAGAAAAAAATAAATAAAATTTTCTTTCATTTTCGGCTCCCCTCGAATGTTGTTTGACAGCAACTTCGCAGTATTAAGCGTCGATTCAATCGTCGTGTCTAGTAAGAGCTTCTCAAAACAGTGACGTTCGCATTCGTCGATAAATAAGTAGGTGCCGTTAGTTGTGAATCTAAAAATAGAAAGCGTGTTAATTCACAACAACGCGAGGTGCTATCCCATACCTCATTCATGGGGTGCAAAGGGAAATTAAGTTAAGTTAAGTTGAATAATTTGAAGATGTTAAATAAATTTTCAAACAATACTAAATATAATTGAGACAACCGATCGACACAAGTCTCGCGTGGTCTGTAAAAAGAACCTTTAACTTGAAAATAAAACTAAACACTTACCTACGGTATAAATGTTTTGCATAAAATGAAATCAACATACAATAGTAATTTTTAAATTATTTCGCTTTTGGTTTTATTAAACAGAAAAAAATATGACAATTTGGTATAGAATTGAAAACAATTGATTTAAGCAATTCGTTAGGCACAACTTAGATCTTGTGTTCAAAATGTTATTGAAACAAATAGAAATAACAGGTTTTGCGAAATATTGAAGAAAAATTAAGGTATTACAAACTAATATAGTAATTTCACAAGTGTGTGTATGTATATATGCAGGTTTATAGTATTATCACTTAGTTATCATTAGCTGAAAATATATACTACTACGTTCGTCTTAACAACTCTGTCTTATGATTTTATTCAGGTTTAACATGTTACTAGTCTTTAGCATCATGTAATTATATCCTAAATACATTTTAAATTAGCAAAAATAAATTCTTTTACACATGTATATATCTAATATATATATGTATATATATGAATATACAAATATATAAATATATATATACATATAGCTATGTGTATATGTGTGTGTATATATATATTAAATTGAAATTATCCACAAAGTTTTTATTTGCATGACAAGTGGTTTGCAGTCCCATTGCCTACTTAAGGGCTGTTTGGATATTAATGGATGCGTATGTTTGTATGTATGTATATGACACTTAATGCAAAAAAAAGCTTATTGACCATACGATATTTGAGTAAAGAATATTATATCCATTTTTACATTAAAATTATCGTCTAATACTTACAAATCATCTGCAAAACATAAATATCTGTATGGTGGTTTTCGTAGGAATTAAAACTACAAATATTTATTTTAAAACAAATGGCAATCGACGATCCATTAACAACTTCGAAGAAGGGAAATAACAAACAATTCCCCTTAAAAGGCCACGACATATCTACTCGACATGAGAACGCCTGCGTTTATTATAAGCGTTTACGAGAAATGACGAGGAGGGTCCCTCAGATAATTGATGAGCTTTTGGTTGTGGCAAATTAGGCAAGCGATTGACATAACGTTCGGGTATTCCGGATTTCAGTAAAGTACCACGGTCGTATTTATGTAGATTATTGTTATAATGTGTAACGGCTTCCCAGCAAATATCACTAAGTTTGGGAATAGTCATCCACATCTTGAAGAGATCATTGCGGCGCCTCATATCTTTTTCACTGTATTCAATACCTCCGAATATGTACATGCAACCATTGCCTGCATGAGCTGCGGAGTGGAAATACAATGGACGCGGTAAAACGGCCGTATGTATTTTTCGCCACTGTTTCGTGCGTAAATTTAACTTCCATATGTCATTAAAGTATGTGGTAAAATCACCCTGTTGCAAACGAAATAAGTACGTTAAGCACTGTTGTTTTTCTTTTCTTGAAGTCTTATGGTAAAACTTACCTGTAAACCACCTGTAATAAAAGCCTCTATATCACCATTGCTAGCAGTGTGCTGAACGCATGATAAACACTTGCGTGCTTTTGGATATCCTGCATCTTGCGAAGATGCTGCTGTTCGGTCGGGTAATGTATCAAAATGATCCCAACGGTTCGAGTCCAAATTGAATGCAGGTATACACTGTAAATCATATACGGTATGAGCTGTGCCACCACCCAGAACGTAGATGTGATGGCCGTCATAAACCACTTCATGCCGATAGCGACCTTCAGGGTCATCACGCATTTCCGGACGACAAATGTACACATTCTCCCACACTTTGGTTATGAGATTCAAACGATAAACATCACATGAATAATCGAATCCAGTTGTACCACCAATTGTATAGAGGTAATCCTTGTGTATCACCATGCCTGGTCCATATTGTGCGGTAGGCATATCACCAGTGACTTTTAAAAGCATTACTTGAGGTTTCTGCCCTGTTGTGTAGACATAACAATCATTTGAGCATGTTTCTCCAAAAGGATAACCAGTACCACCGTGTGACTAAAATTAGATTTAGAAAAAAAAAATGTAACAAATTTATTTTATAACAAACAAAACCTGCTAAACATATCTATACACAGTCCTAGGCAAAAACATATTTTATAATATATTATAATAGTTTCGTCACACCTCGTCTCTCTATCACAGCCCCCCAGAATTAAGGAGTACGTCCCCATATCGGTGGGACTGCGTACATACCATGACCCAAGTTCTGATAAATTTACAATAGAAAGTGGATGATACCAGCTACAGATTTTTTATCATCCAGCAGCATTTAATTACGATATACGTATTACAACCATCACAATAAATTGTTTCAATTTAAATTCAGTTAAAATTTCAATTAAAAAAATTACATTAAAAACCACCACCAGAAATTTGAAGTAAAAAAACTTAATGAGTGGTTAAGCAGCGCACTGTTAAGTACATGTAAATAGTAATAAAACTTAATTTGATCAACGCTTAGAGAAGTCGACAACATAATACAATGAATTAAAAATCCTTAGAAATTTTACGGAAATGATCTGTACGGCATAGTTAGAATTGCAAAAATCAATATGAATATGTTGATACAATCTAATCGCACGAAAAAAAAGTAAATATGATGATACAATTGGATCTATTTAGATGTTCCTAGATACAATTTGATCTTATTATATCTCGCTAATGTTCTGATTATATTCTAGCATGTCTAGCATATTTATTTAATACCTATGTACATAAAATAATATGACTATTGATATAACAAAAAAAATTCTTTTTCTATTGCTATATATTGTTGTAATATATAGGTTTTACTTGTAGTAAAATATAGGTTGTAAGTGACCCCTGTAATGTGTACGTTGCTATAGTTGTGTTTTGAGGATAACCGTCTTTGACAATGTTGTTTTAAATAAGTCAAGCTTGTCAGAAAACACAACTTCTCGAAAATCTTTATAATCTCTTAAAACAGTACATCTGAGTAAAAATAACTTTAAAAACAATTTTTGTATGAAGGGCTCATGAAACTATTGATGCAGTTCGATTATTTTTGTCTGAATTATGATACGTGAATTATACATCAAGGTCGGTCATGTAATTTTTTTCGACTAACAAAATTAATAATAACAAATTACATGAAACAATCGAATGTTGTCGAAAGTCAAGTACGACTTACGTAATAAGGGATTATACCTAAATTAGAATAGTTTTTTTGTTAATTTACTTTTACTCAAATAAACAATTTAAATGTTTAAATACTTGCATTAATTATAATAAATTAATAGAAGTATGTACCAGTACCATACTATTTTTTAAATTATATTACTGACCTAGTACCACAGCAGCAACTTTCGTACCATATTTAAAATACTAGCGGTTTTCACCCTTTGGATTAACTTTACAACTAAAGCATGAGCATCAGCTGATTTTTATTTTGATTTTTGCCAGTTTAAATGTTTAAATACGTAAAAAATTAATGTTTTTATCCATACTCTACCAAATTTTTTTATAAATTATCACAAAATGTTAACAAGCAAACCAAATATTTTTGCCGGCAAATATTTTTGGCGATCAGCTATTTTATACTGGTAAATTTATCACACATGTTTACTACAGCTTTTTGCGGGATTTTCTTTATCACGGCGTAGAAAATTGTAGTCTAATACATTTTGTTGTTGCAGTGTTGAAAATGTTAGTACATAAACAAGATTAACAAGGTCTACAACGGGACTTTACTACCAAGGGTGAAAACCGCTACTGTATAGTACCATCTCAACATTTCTTAAAATTTACTAGTTCTAACTAATGCGTCAATTTTGTACTAGTTCTTATCAAATAATTTTGAAGTGGTATCAAACTATTTCGAAGGTGTCTATCAACTACCGCCCGAAAAGACGATTATTGGCAGCCTCGCGAGGCAATGGAGTGTCTGGCACTGATATAAACGTACAGTGAACGAAAAGAAGTAATAAAGAATTCTGTATGTGCCTGTGCAAATCAGTTGGATTTGGATAATGTTGTGTAAACATTAATGAGACGTTTACACAACATTATCCAAATCCAACTGATTTTCACAGGCACATACAGAATTCCAATCAACAACAGTTGCTAAGTTAAATCCACAAAAATCAGTGCTCTCGAAACAATTCCCCTTATTCCCCCTTATAATGTATGTCGCAGTCATGTGGTCATGTCATTTTTTAAATATGGCATCGCCGATGTTTGAAATACGACTCTGTCGTGTTTAAGTCTAAACGTCCTTTTTCTTGCCCATAGTACGATTTACAATCACTCAATACTATCTGTTATAAACTCCTTTTTTATGACAACTTTGTTGTGTTATCAGACAAATTGTTTAAAGCTTATATCGATAACATTATCGGCGCCACCTTCTCCATCTTGGTTTAGACCCTGCAATAGTCAAGTTTATACGAACTTTCCTACGAAGAGCATCTACAGCTCCATCCTAATCATACATACATACTTTTATTATAAGATCATCTACGGCTCCATCCTACCTAAATCTCATACAAGGGTTCTACGACCCTTTTCAACATACAAACATTTATCCACACAAATCCTTTATACGAAGGTAACACAAAATAAACGCTATTTACAATAGCAACAAAACACTAACACTTCACTTGGATTCTTATTTCTTCACCCAAACCTATGGAAATACATCCATTATATCACGTTGCTCCGCAAACAGTCGAATTCTATTACAAATTTCCATAGTGTATTTTGCCGGTGACAACGTCAAATTAAACAGAAAATGGATATAAAAACGAATGAGCATTATAATTACGGTGACCATTTATTTTTCAAAGAAATAGTGCACACATTTTTCATATCTGGCTTTTAAGTGAGTAAAGGCATGAAACCCCGGTTTTTTCCCGTAACTCAAGATTTTGGGGATGTTAGCGAAATTTCTAAAACAGATTCTTGTTGCACTCGGCAGCGCATACCAAAAAAATATATCACATCCCAGGTATATTGCCTTCACTTTATTTTGTCCCACTGTTTAACCAATAAAAACTTAATTTCCCTTTACACCCCATGAATGAGGTATGGGATAGCTTCTCGCGTTGTTGTAAATTAACACGCTTTCTATTTTTAGATTCACAACTAACGGCATCTACTTGTTTATCGACAAATGCAAACGTCACTTTTTTTGAGAAGCTCTTACTAGACACGCCTATTGACTCGACACTAATACTGCGAAGTTGCTGTCGACAACATTCGAGGGGAGCCGACAATGAAAGAAAAATTTATTTATTTTTTTTCTTTTAAGATGACTGGAGCCAGGAGTTGAACCGACAAAGCTTAATGAATTCATGATAAGAACAATCAAAATATATGGTTACGTTATCGGAACGACGTAGGTCCTCACTTATTAGATCTTATGAAGCGGTGCAAATATAAAATTAATAATTGCCTTGCATTCAGTTCTTGCACAAGAATATTGTGCAATCATTTGAGCTAAACGAAAATTGTGCTGAACTGAATGAAATATAGAAGTTCCTTCTACAAGGGCTAGGCGTTCTTCACTATCCTGAGCATCTTTTGCTTTTCTGAATTGGGTTATTTTAGCTGGAACTTCTTTCCGCTAAAGCATTTTTACGTTTGTCTGTTTGAATATGTTGTTGAATTTTATACCGGCCAAAGAAAGCTATTGGAAAGGTATCTGTACAAATTGAGCACCTTACATCGTTGTCCGTATTCCCTTTTTTAACTAAAAAAAATAGTATACAAATGTTGTATGATTACAAAAAATTAAACAAATAGTGTACTTCAGGTCAAAATAGTATACAGTTGGTCATTGTAATTATAATAAAATTAACAAAATTATAACTAAAAATATCTCTTTTTACTTATTAAAGGATAAAAACACAATTCCAAAGCAATTTGAAAGTCTGGTTGACTACATGCTTAAAAATCTAAACCTTGCAAAAGGGTACCATAAAAAAAGAAATTTGATAAAAATGTCATAAAAGGAAGGGTGAGCAGCATTGGTCCCTCCACACGCGACTCCGAAAGATAGATGAAAGTCCAGGCTAGCATAAAGACAAATGGTTCATCTTCGCACAGTATTTAATGTGGGTTGCACAAGGCACAGATTGAAATCATTTTTGGTAACCTTCAGCGAGGATAGATGCTGCAAGTTGTGATACAATAGTAAATCGTGTTAATCGACATTCATACTGAAACTTTTATTGCATCGCTCGTAGAACGTATCTAAAGCATTCTTGATCAATCTAAAGTTGCTTTTAAATCTGTGGAAGAACCATTTAAATACAAGTTCTAGATGAATCCACAGAAATCTTACATGAAACTTAGAATAGCGAATATTTTAGACCAGTGTTTTACATGTCTACGTAAACTTATAAACTTGCACCTATCATGTTATTCATCGGAAGATGAACAATTCTAAACGTGTCCGTTAATTATAACTTATGTTAAGTAAATAAAAAAGCACCCAACCGATTGGCCGAACAAGATGTTTATGAATCTATCAACTGTTTTTTTACGACAGGGTGACCAAAAAATCATTAAAATTTCAAAGTACAATCTATTACAATAACACTCACGTCAAATGTTTTACATGATACCAATGAAAAGGAAAGTCGACTACTACATACGTAATAAGGGGGAATTTTAGTAATAATTAACTAAAATGTTTAGTGTTGATAAGTTTTCATTATATGAATAAAAAGAATATAATACGCGCAAGGGCAGTCATATTTCAGTCTCACAAACGACATCAGCGATGCCATTATTGAAAACCGACAAAGATTCTACGTGACTACGATATACATAATGGGGGGGATTATAGAATCAACTAAGACACCGGTCTAATACATTCACTCTTCAAAATTCCTATCAGCTGTTGTCCGTGACAGGGTAACTAATAGAAATTAAAAATTGGAAGTACAATCTATAACAAATGTATTACATGACACCAATAAAAAATAAATTCGACCGCGATTACGACAGTTATCGAAAGCCAATTACGGCACACATAATAAGGAGGATTAAAAAATACCCAACTTTCAAAAATAGTGTTTTCTTTGAAAAATGTCAACTTTTTTAGGTTATTCAGCTCAGTTGTTTTATTCTCTTTGGCTAAATATAGAGCTTCTTACGACTTACACATAAAGTTACAAAAGTAAAAAAAATTAAGTGTCATTGTTTTTCATCTAATTGAAACGTACGACCATGGAATTACCTATATACACATAATCTTAGTCCCCCACAACGATTTGGCAATTGAAAAGCAACCGAATTTGCAATTCAGCGTTAAAACATGCGAGTGCACGGGTTCATTCTCTTGGCAGACATCAGTACATTTGTAATTTAACGCACATAAATGCATAATCATGTAATATTAGATAACCAATTAACTATTTTTTTTTTTTAAATTCCCCAACAAATTTTTTGACATAGTGCAGAGAAGATTATGAGACAGCGACTAGCTACAAAATCCGAAACACTGCACTCAAAAATGTATTAGGCGTTTCTGTGTTCATGGCTTTGGTCAATTTCAAGGCAAATGTTATATAAAATAGTACAAATAAAATCAGAATGAATTTGTGAGAGAACTGGCGTAGGTAGAGAATAAAATACGACACAAAAGAGCAATAATAGAAAATAAAGAGTGGGGGTCAAGTTGTTGCATAGTGAATGTGAATCGCCTGCCTGTACAAAAATAACTAAAACACGCAGTCGAATAGAGGGGAGGCAGCAACAGAATGAAAAGGCCAATCTGCATTCTTCCATTGTTCCAGGAAGTTATGTACATGAGTGTATGCATACAAACATACATACATACACAAGTATGTAACTAGGTATGTATTTATGTATATGGATGCACCGATATATTATGTATGTTTCTTAATGTTTACTGCGTATGATGATCGAAAAATAAACTTGTTTAGACTTCAATTTTATGTGCTTTCTGTGTGCGCTATGGCGACGAGCAGCTGTTTTTTGTTGTCTTTTTGTAGCAGCAACTGCGGAATAATAAACCCAGGCGGTGGTGGATTGTATCAAAGCAGGAGGGGCACTCATGACGTGAGTGTTGCTTTCGTCATTTACTATGCTTTGGTGTACTGAGTCATTGTTGCGACGACATTTGTTTAGAAAATACACAGCAAAACATGTAAACGAAAAAAAATGAAACGACGTAATTGGAATGAAATACGCGCCGTATTCAAAGAATGGAGCGTGAAAAGATAGATGTATAAAATTGTATCATTATGAAATTATTTTCTATAAGACTAAACATATAGTTGTTATGAATTTTAATGGGATTTGTATCATTTGTATGCATTTTTATGAATGCATAATCTGGACCCAAAAAGTTTAAAACAATTTTGTAGACCAGCAAATGTAATACATAGTTAATATGTTAATCATTAAACTGGTTTAATATGTCATAACGCCGAAGAATAAAGGAAATTACTTAGCTTACGACCTTAACTTTGTGCTCTTCAGGGCAGAAAACTACGTTGTTCAGGGCGTTGTCACTTGTATGGTTTAAATGTTATCGCTTTGCAATTTACAAAATCTGCTAAAATTCCCAATCAACTGGACTGGTTTACCGGCGGCAGACCTTAGGTTCTCATTGTTGACGAACTCCTTTTTTGTGTTTATAAGTTTCTGATGATTTGAAGTTTATGGTCGCCTAAGTTGATACAATAACTACAACACTTTTTTAAATAGACATAGTATTTTTTAAGAGGGCATAGACAATGACTTTTGAAACACTTTCGACTCATTAATTCCATTTCACAAAAAAGGAAAGTTGGTCAGTTTACACAATACACCAACGATATATTTGTCTAAGATTTTATAATATATCCTTTGAACCAATACATTTACTTTGGTGACTTTCGCACATCGGGATACAAGGCAATGGATTTGATGAGAAAGCTGCTAAGAAAGCACTGAAATTTCCTCTCTATTTTCTTCAGTTACTGTTAACCAATTTTGGATGAAAATCTAGAACTAAAATTAAATAATTCAAAAACTATTCTGAAACGACGTAATAGACGAAATCTTAAAAAACTTCTGCATCATGAAGATTACAATCGAACTCTGTATATTATCTTTGCGCAACTGCAAATTATAATGACATATTAAAACTATAAATATTTACCTCCAAATAAACAAAAAACTAATTTCTTCCATATCTTTTAAACTTCTGGTCTCTGTAGTAATTCCCTCTGTGTAAGTGGTCGTTACATATCTTATCCTACTACTTATCTACTTATCGAAACGCGTCATCCTTATCCGTGATTCTGAATTGGCTGTTAACTTAAATAATAAAAACATCTCGGTAGCCAATTTGGTGTATTGTATTGTACACTTCAAAATGTGGAAATTAACTGTACTGTATTCATTAATTTATATTCTGATACTCCTAAAACCATTTGATGGTATTGAGTGTAATTTTTGCATGGTAATTTAAGCGGTCTAGCACGTATTTCTGCTAGGCTTACGACTCAGTAATATCAAAGTGATAGAAAAATAATTCTGGTATTTTCCCATTCCCCAATTCGAACAATCACAATCAATCTATAGGTCACCGAGTGTAGTGCCCAAAACCGATACCTATACCTACAACTAAATATTCTACATAAAACATATTTTGTTGATAACAGTTAAAACTAATGCAATATTTAAGAATTATGGAGTTTCTAGTTGTTTCCCAACAACGCGTCCAAGCGACCCGTATTTAACTTTTTATATCTACATTTTAATTGCTATGTATTCTGGCAATACTTACAATTAGTACGTTGTTGTAGATGACCAGCGCGTTCGATGCTAATTCTCTGGGCATTTCTGAATTATCCGCATCCAAAAGTAATTTCCATCGACTTGTTGCAAAGTTGTACGCCCATAATTCTTGAAATAACATGCAAGCATCGCGTCTCGTAACATTTGGGGTTCTGTTTGGATTGTAACCACCTAAAGAATACAGGTTTGATTCTGAGGCTATAACACGGTGGCCACTGCGGGCTATGGGATATTCGCCGATATCATGACGCTTTTTGTACTGACACCGTATAAGGCGTAGTGGCTGAAAACTATACGTTGGTTTGGCCCGTGCCCGTATTCCCCTTCTAAACAGTCTTTGCATTTCAATAAATCTCTTCACTTCAGAGTCGAGATCGGGAGCTTCGTCATATTCAAACTCATCCGACGAACATGACTCATCGTCCATCAGTTCTTCCAACACATCGTAGCCATCACTGCTCTCCTCATCATCGTCGTCGTCATCGTCATCATCATCATCATCGTCGTCGTCTTCGTCGACATGGTCACCATCGCCACTCTCATTATCACTGCCTTCTATCACATCCATTGCAACGTATTCCTCTTGTGCACCCAATTCTTCCAAAGCAAGATTCTGAAGTGGTTCATATTCTGGCAATTGCCCACGTTGTCCTCTCTGCTGCTGTTGCTGCTGCTGCTGCCCTTCGTCTTGATCCATTTTGCTTCGAAAAATGAGACCTCTAAAATATGTGTATGTATGGTTTATAAGTGTGTTATTAAATTTTCTGAGGTTATTTAACAAATGCAGCATGAAAAGAAAGGCCAATCTTAATATTTTCATAACAACTGGTTGCCAACTGGATGCACGCTCTATTGTTCGCCACAATCACCACAAATTTAATAAGTTCAAGAAATATAAATGTTTTTTATCACAAACTTGGTGATATTATAGAATTTATCCAAACAATTATTGCCTTCTTTGCCAATTCCACTTTTTTCTTATTATATTCTGCCTGTGAAACGTATTTTTGTGACGACCAGCTGATAGACTATTATTGTGTGAGCTCCACAACTACAACGGCACACGCACGCACGGACATGGGCATGTCTGTCATTTTGACATTGTTTTACCTGCTCTTTGTTGTTGATTTCTGTTGTGCTCAATGTATTTCGCTCTCAACGTACGGTATTCAATGTGTGCAGTTACAGTTACACACAAACGGATTAATATTCAGGTGGTAATAATTGAAATAAGAGTTAAACGAATGATGGACGAATTATCTCGACGTCGTTGACCTTCATAATTTAGCAGTTTTTTTCTTTTGTATTAACTAAAATCTCATAAATTAGCACCAATTATCTAATGCGTTTTACTATCAAATTCTTATACGATCCGTAAGTAAACAAGACAAAAACACTACACGTCACTGAAGTTGAAAAAACGGAATCGCAAGATTGTTTAAAGGCAGTGTTGCTAACCTTAAGCTGTAGAAAATCGCTAGACATCATCAAGTCAATTTTCGTCTAATTGGAAACAACAAATAACAGAAAACAGCTGATAACTGTTGAAACTACACGGAAAGAAATTGATTGTAGATAATACTAAATAAAATATTGAAAATAATGATAATACCCACAAAAAAAAATGAGGCAAAGGGGTCCTAGAGCTCAAAATGCGAAATGCTAAAAAGTGGTTTTACACTGTAGTTTTTCATATTGTCAGCTGTTGTCTAGCTCACACATTTTTCCATTCGTCTTGTAAATCTGCAATTTTGTCCTGCCACAAACCTATTAACCTTGTTTCAACAAAGCTTTTAACTTATTAAAATAATCATTTATTAATATTTTGGCAAAAATGTAAATTTTTTTTCCGTCCATGTCGTTTGAAATTTTTTACGATAAATGTAAACAAACAACGAAAATGGTGGTTGCCGGATCAACATTACTGAGGAAAATGGTTTTAAGAAACCAAGGATCTAAAGTCACTTCTTCTATGCGTTACACTTTTGGGTCGTATCAAATGATGTTACGCTCATACCAAAGGGTGATGGTATAAACATATGTTTTTACAAAAGAAATAATTTGAAGATGTAAATGTTTTGTTTAAAAAGTAAAATTCAATTAAAGAACTTTTCTCAATATCTATTAGACAAGATCCATTTTGCAAACTGCTCAATTTTTTTGTTTGTGAACACTATTTTTGCGTAGTCGCCATAAATTCTTATAGAATTGCTATTTTGGCAAACTTTATTTTTTGTTAATTTAGGCCAAGATAATGGTAAATGAATATATAGATAATTTCAAGTTACATTTCCTTTTTTGTTATCCACTTGTTAAGTGCAAATAATAATTTCGATTGTGTTGTATTTGCGACTAAAAACTCGTAAGGTTGCATTCGAATGATAACACGTTATCGATTGCCATTATCAGCAATTTCGATGCATTTCATTCGATATCGTTTAAGAGAATTCCAAAAGTAAAAAAATTAGCCCCTAGATTTCAGCATAAAGATATCCACAAGACAACTTTGCTATCCCCCGATCAAAGCACCAAAAATCAATTTGATCATGTGTCTTCATTACCTCGTTTTCGCTAAGGTGCGTCAAGATTATCATTAGGGTGAGTCGATTTAGCAATCGGTATTGTGCCATCGATTTTTCGATAGCTTTTGGCATTAGAAAAAATAAGTTCAACGACGACATATCACATAAATCATTTTCGAGACGCCCAAGTTTAAATTTTTGACTTTTTCCCACTTTTTTTTAAGGTTTTTTTAGTATGCAGTACTCATTCTAGATGCTTCCAGTACAAAAAAAAAACAGATTGCGCAATGACCAAGGGAAAATATAAATTATTTATCAACATCGCAAAATAAATCAACAAAAACCAGCTGGCGCCATTTTTGGGAGAATTTGGCAGTTCAAACTCACAACAACAACACTTAAGCTGCCATTAGACGACGTGTATTTTGCACATGACTTGTCACTTCAAAACCCGATATGTAATTCTGCATGTATGTCAAAATGAGCGTGTACATTTGGTTTATAATTATTGCGTTCAAACGTGCTTGTGTATGTATACATGTGTTTATCATTAACAGCTGACTTTGCTATATCTTATCATCGCCAAAAACAGCTTTATTAGCCCAATTTTACTAAAAATATGTTGAAAAACACTCATTAATTGTTCTATTTACGATTTAAAATAAAATACTTATCTTTTTCAGTTTTTGTCACAAAACGCTTTGTTGTTTTGTCAAAAACAGCTGATTGCCAATATGTATTACATATCAAAATAGAGCACGCTCTAAATGAAATGTATACATATGTTATCTAACACATTGTTTTACACAAGCAGTGTTTGAGAGGGGTCACACGACATGTAAAAACTTTACACTGGGAAAACTGACATGTCACATGTAAAATACACGTCGTCTAATGGCAGCTTTAACAACCATTGACACAAACCTTGTTATCTACAAAGGAAAGAAACAGAGTTGTCAACAAGGATCGTATGATAATCGGATTACATGTCCGATCGAGTGCCGGCAAATTGAAAATCGGTATAAAGAATTATCACCCCAGATACTACTACCAGCTGTTACAACAACACAATGCCTCTTGAGGAATTAAGTTAGTTAGTAAATAAAAAGTAATAAAAGTAAAAAGAATTTTGGTCCTCCTATATTTTTTGAAAATAACTGTATGTGTACTATCAAGTATTCTGGTAAATCAATATTTTGTATTCTAAATGATGTTAGAAAGAGTTGATTTCTTAAAAATAAAATTAATTAAACAACTTAAGCTGAATTTACTTTGAAAATTCAAAAACGTTAGGTCAATGACCTTTGAAGCACAAAAATTCGTAGATTCGTAAAAATTCAAAGATATATCACCTCCGACTGACGAAGATTGAACGATCCCTATGATCGGCAATAAAAAATTCGTTTCTTTTTTTAAATTTTCTTCCAAAGATACATTCTATTCGAAAATGTACATCGAACTTTTTTTTTGTCTACTTATATAGGGGTGGTACCAATAGACCGTAAATACCAAGATGTATTAATAAAGGTGGAGTCATCTGTACAACAAATTTGGCATTGTAACAACAACAGGCAATTTATTTTGTGTAGTGCCTCTCTTGTGTCAAAATCTCCATACAAAATTTTGACAACCGAAAGGCGCAACCCGGCGAGTCTATGTAAGTTGACAGTGCAGTGGCACCAATATCAGAAAAAAAGTTAAAACCAGCTAGCTGTTAACGCCACCTGTATTAATATATCTTGGTACATACCCATATGAAACACATTTTCGAATCCAATACTTAATATTGCCCATGAGGATTTTAATTATAAGATTGAATAAATTAAATAAAAAATAAAATTATTCTGTTTTATATTTAAATGTAAATTTGCAAAAAAATACAAAAGTAGTTATTTACTAATTAGTAGTTTTAATATCAAAAATCAAAAATATCTTTGATGTGAATACCTATTAATATCGGGCCATGATAGAATTGTCAGCAGTTTTACCACGTAATGACCTTTTTTATCTATATTGACCTTTAAAGAAAAAATTGACTTATTTTATACCATGATTTTTTGGTAAATTACCACCCGTTTTTTTCGGTGTATGTCATATAAACAAAACATCTCAAATAGCCGCCGTTGAATTCAACGGTCTACCGCCTTCTGTTATTTTTTCAATGACTTTATACTCTGCCCTGCCGAGCCAAGTTGACAATTTCAAAACTGACACAGCGAAAAAGAGATGACAATATATGTTAATTGCTTTGTTTTCCGCTACTGGCGCAAGTTTTTATTTAGGTTACCTTGTGAGGAATACCTTTTTCACATTTGCGCACGTTGTTATTATTTTTTAGAACTTTGCTAAAAATGTATCATTCTTGTTCGAGAGCCCGTGAAAGAAATATAACAAAGAGTCACGTTATCCATCATATCCCAGAGAAAGTATTGCGCGCCGATGTCTCCAGAAAAGTGTTTTTCGATTTGTGATAAGCATTTTCAAAAACCTTTAAAAAGAAAATGCTTCAGTTAGAAAAACTCTGATAAATCCGCAAAATACAAATAATCGTTGCAAAATTGTTCACACCATAAATGTGCGGTGCCGTTTATTTCTAGTAAATTGAGTGTGTGTGTGTGTGAGGCGCATTAGTGCTTTTTGGTTTCTATTTCCTACTCGTACATGTGATCCATGCTGTGTATTTAATAATATTGCTGGTGGAAATCGAAACGTTTGAATGTTTATTCTGGTGGTAATGAGGCTTACGGTCAAACATTAGGGTACAATCCCTCCTCGTTCAGAAATCATATTTACGGAACAAGAAAAGACGGCGAAAAATCAATCTTTCCACTACGTAACGTACTAACCTTAAAAACCACCACAAGAAAAAGGCAAACGAAAATAAGTTGCTGTCATCATCATCATCATTATTAAGTTGATTTTTTGTTGGGGCAGAATAGCAGAAATATGACTGCAACCACAGAGGCTAGCAAAAAGGATTCAGAGACGATGGACAACCACAAGAACGACAACAATTCCGTTGAGCCCTGTGGCGATGCTACCGAAGTGGAGAATCCCCGTAAGACTTTGAAGCTGAAAAAGATAGCCAACGGACCGCAAGAAAAGCGCGTCTACAAAATTGTTCTTACTGGCGGTAAGTTACCCTTCCTTCTTGCACATGTTGTTTTTCCTGTAGTCGTCGTAAACATACATACATACATACAATATACCACCAACCAGCATGGCACTGATGATGAGTGCAGCCTCCTCTATTTACGTTATTTTATATTTACTTCTGTGTTCTGTATTATGTGCAACCATTCGTTCGTTCGTTCGTTCGTTCAATGCAGTCAGTATTCAATGTCAAGGTCGTTGGTCTCCCTACTTGTTACTCAGGGGGTACCTGTGTATATGCGAGAGACATTCGTGTTTGTGGGGGAGCGGCCAATCAAACGGTGCGGGAGGAAAACGCTTGATGTTGATGCAACAAGCTGTTATATTGTACGAATTTTGCACGTAAATTAAAGTGTTTAGTGACGACGCGAAAGGTTTTTGATTGAGTTTTATATTCTAAATTAATGATTTTACTTGATGCCATTTAATTGATTTTAAATTGGCTATGCGTAACAATATCAATGAGTTCAAAAACAAACGTCTTTCTGATTTGTGATGAGACATTTTCTACAAACTATCTAACAGAGGGTAGGTGCATTAAGTCAGTTCACGACAGTCTTAAGCAAACCTAAAGTGAATTTACATGTGTAGGAGTCCTCGCATATAGAAAATTACATATGAATCCCATATGTACGAAATGTATGTACAGTACCGGTAGTAAGTTTATAATCGTATTTTTGGTTTTGTACATAGGCACGCACCTAGGCTTTTAATTGATGGGTTAAAAAACAAAGGGATTCATGAGAGAAAAAGTTAATTTCGAATTTAAAATTCTAAGTAGCAAATTCAGGTATTACTTGCACTGTTTTCGGCTAGATATTAGAACTGGTAATAAACATTGATCTCATCACATGCTAGTATACAGAAATAGTCAAGAAAACAGCTACACACTTATCTCTCAATTTTTGTCAATTTGTCACTGCAACCCCTTTCTTCTAACCCCCTCAATTGTTCTTGTAAGGTTAGCATTTAGATACCTTAAAATTTATTGATACTAACTAAAATAAACCATTTGAAAAAACGACAACTACCCAGTAGGGAAAAATAATAGTTCGGAACTGGTAAAATAATAGTTCTCCATAGGACAGTGAACCTAGTTCACCTTCCATACAAGCAACAGTCTCATTGAAAACGTAGTTGTCCTAGGCTTGGGGGAAATTGTGCCTTTTGTACTAAAAAAAAGGTAAATAACTAGTTTACTAGTAATACGTCCAAAATACATTTTAAAGTAGGTGAAAAATACTACAGTTTAATTAAATACATACAATAAATGAAATACATATATATTGCTTTCATTTAAAAGTTATTTAGAATCTTTTGTCTTTTCTAAATATAACTTTTGAAAAATTATTTCAAAATTCTCTTTTTCTTATTTATCAGCTAATATCTTTTAACTGGTTCAAAATTCGATTGTTTAGAACTAATTAATTTTGGGATTAGTTTCATACTTTTGAACTAGTAAGTTTTTAAACTAGTTTGACGATTCCCTTCTAGGTATTTACACCCTACTATAAAAATGTTGGTTCCGAATCTCGAAACTGAGATAAAAATTTGCATTGTATTTGGATTTTAATGGTATTATGAGTTAGCTTTTGGCTTTTATTTTAAAAACTGTGTAAAAGAGCGACACATCCGATATGAATCTGTTTTGGTTTCCAGTTATTTTTCACTTTATTACCAGCATTTGTAATTAGTTTTCGATATATAAACAAAGAAGGTTTCATAAATCTGTATTTGGCTACGTAGGTATAATTAAGAACATTGATGAAACAGGCAAAAACTGTCGCAATTTAAATTGAAATTTTCATTTCATCATTTTTTGTTTATTGCTTACATATGTATGTTCTAATTAGATTACTCATGCCAGTTACACAAACATTATCTTTATCTGGCTACATTATTGCTTAAATAGGATTACGAGAATAAACTTGTATTCTCTTTTTTTGACCCCCGTAAAATGCACAACAGCGGAAATGTATATAACCGGAAAATCTTCTAAAATTTAAACAATTCAATACAATTAAAACAAAATCAATGATAGAATTTAGTATATCCTTGAAAACATAACATCTCATGCCAATTATGTAGTACATTCTTCGATTACGTTAGGAAATTGTATTTTTTTTATTATGTTTTAAATGTATATGAATGTATACAGTACCTATGAATGTATTAGTAATTTAGTAGTTTCAATTATTTATTTAAATTGATGCATATTGCGATTTACCTACAATTGTCCTTAAAGACTGATCATTTATTATTTGTGTACTTATAAAAAGAGTGACATCTCTCTGTATATAGGAACGGACTGTAATGCATCATAATGGGTCATTATGGTACGTCTTTCTTGTATTTCTAGTTCATAGAAAAAATTCTGTCTTCAAATTCACAAAAAAAAACTATATCTACCCTATTTTCAAAATTATTGAATTATTTGGCTACAGCAAAACGATGTCTGCAATTATTTTTTGAATATATGGTCAATAGCAATCTATACTTATTTCTACATATTATATTTCTGAACTATTTTGACAAAAGTTACAGGAAGTCGATTTAAAGTTTTGGAACCTTATTAGGACATAAGAACATATCGGCTTTTTATATAGCCATTTAACAGACTTTCACTTATACCTGACATATCAGCCTTTGACAACTTGTTCTAAAAGTACTAAAAACAAAAAAAAACATTTGAGTTGCACTAATACACCACCTCGGAATTATAGTTGTCAATGTTCACGCAGTTTCCCAAACGAGTAGATTCTTTGTTTGTTAAAACTAATAACTTCGTTTTGTCCTCGTTCACCGTTAGGTCCATTTTCGCTGATTCCATCTTGTTATTTCTTATTCTTATTGAATTACAGTTCCATAAGTAAATAATATGTACATTAGGGCTATAACTTTCTTAATTTTTTTTTGTAAATATCAAAATGGCTCAAGCACAGGCGAATATCATAATACTACACCCACGAAACGCGATAAAGTTTAAAAATCAGATTTTTTTTATATTATTTTTTGTATTTATTTATCCAAAAAACACAAAAATTTCTTTTCGCATCTGTATTTAAAATTTCCCGTTAGGGAATGAAACCACTGTTTTATTATAAAAAAGTAATAAAACTAAAAGATAGTTTTATATATTTTATATACTCTCTTTCTTGGGATAATTTAAAATTTTTTTTAATGTGTTTGAGATTTTTATTTCAGTCTGACCCGAAATAGTGTTTTTTGTAAATAACACAAAATTTGCCATCGCGTTGTGATTGGACCAAAATTTGGTTATAGCCCTAATGTACATAGAACAATAATACATTATTTAATAGAAAGAATGCTGTATATTATAATATTGTTGTATTTTAAACTGTACTTGATATACAAATAACGTTTACGTCTAAAAATAATTCATTTCAATAATTCAACGGCTTTTTAAACTTGTCTTTCATATCAACAAAATTTGAAAGTCTTATAACAATACTGCCTCCTAAGAAAGATAGTCACATCCCCATTCCACGTTTTATATCTTTCGAGTCTTAAATTAAACATTTTTGAGCCGAATTTGTTGTATCATTTCGATACACTTAACATAAATTAATATAATACTGTAAGATCGACTAACAAAACAAATACACATTTTTGAACATTTTAAAAAATAATTCTAACATGTTTTTGAAATTTTCAAAAATATTTAAATATAGGCGCGAAAGATATAGAACTTAGAAGTTACATATCTCAAAACTTCCTAAATTGAGTTGTGACTTTCTTTCTAAGAACATATCAGCATTTTACATAGCCATTTAACAGACTTTCACTTATACCTGACATATCAGCCTTTGACAACTTTTTCTAAAAGTTAAAAAACAAAAAACAGTTGAGTTGAGTACACCACCTCGAAATAATAGTTGTCAATGTTTACGCAGTTTCCCAAATGAGTAGATTCACCGTTAGACCCAATTTCGCTGATTCCATCTGCAGTTTTCGACCGATGATGTCTACGTCATTAGCGTACGAGAGTAGCATGTGGCTTTTGTTGAATATCGTACCACTCGTGTTAGCTGCAGCTTTCCTGATTATCATATCCATCACACGATAGGCCGCCGCCTTGTTTTATTCCCCGTCTGGTATATGGTTTCGTAAGGTCCTTGCCAATCTTCACTGAAGACTTCGTGCCAGTCAGCTTCATTCCGCAAAGGCGTCTTATCTTTGCTTTAATACCAAACTCAGCCATGGCTTCGAGTAATTTCTGCCGTATCGGGCTGTCGAAGGCAGCTTTATAGTCGACTAAAAGATGGTACGTGTCGATCTGTTTCTCTTGGGTCTTTTCCAGGATTTGCCGAAGTGTGAAAATCTGGTCAGTTGTTGATTTTCCAGGTCAAAGTCACACTGATAAGGCCCGATCAGGTTGAATAACACTGGCTTTAGTCTTTCACATTGCACACTCGACAGGACCTTATAGGCTGGATCACCCTTTTTCAGCACAGAACATAATACGCTTAAATTCAAATCTACGGGCATGTACTCTTTAATCCAAACCGTTCGTATGAGCTGGTGCATGCACATTATCAGCTCCTCACAACCGGACTTGAAAAGCTCTGCCGGAAAGCCGTCGGCACCGGCTGCTTTATTATATTTCAGCCGCGATATTGCTCTTCTTACCTCTGCGCTGACTTCTGAAACCAGCAGTTGCTGGAAGTGTTCTCTCCATATATGGAGCACACTCTGCCCATTACCGTAGCCTTTTGCTTTTACTTTCTGGTTAAATTCTCGGGCCTCACCTCTATCCCTATATCGTTCTATATCCTCGTTCTCCCGTTCCTGGGGAGATAATTCTTTATACCGATTTTCAATTTTTCGTTCCTCTGTAGATAACAAGGTTTGTGTCAAGGATAGTTAGGTGCTGTTGCTGTGAGTTTTAACCGCCAAATTCCACCAAAGATGGCTTGTTGATTTATATGCGATGTTAATAAATCATTTTCTTTTTTCTTGATCCTTGCGCAATCTGGGTTTTTGTAGTGGAAGCATCTAGAATGAGTTTTGTTAGCTGGAGAACTCGAAAGTATTTGAAAAGTAATTTTTCATCGGATGTTGACTTGGCCAGTGCCCCGGCCGGGAATTGAACCCAGCACCTTCGGATTCCTATACTACGTGGCTTCCACTGAGCTATCGAAGCCCGCCTGCTTTACTATGTTAAACTTATGGAATCAAATATGATTTGGAAAAGTTTCATCAATATTGAAAAAGCGGGTAGCTTATCTAATGCACAATTATAAAAATGTTGTACCGATGTTAAAATCTTAACATTTTGCCGTCTATCTTCCATTATAATTATTTGTGCGAGTGGTTTGCATTGAAGTATTGACGCAACTTTGTAACTGTTTTAAATTGGTAACTCATGTATTTCATAAAAATATCTTTTTATTTACAAATATTTAAATTCTGCTGTTAAAAAAAAAAACATTTACAATATTTTCAATTAAGTATTCTACATTTCTTGTTTGTACTTCTAGGTCCTTGTGGTGGCAAAACCACCGGTCAAT
This sequence comes from Muscina levida, assembly GCA_964034835.1. Lineage (NCBI taxonomy): Eukaryota > Metazoa > Arthropoda > Insecta > Diptera > Muscidae > Muscina > Muscina levida. The sequence goes on along the minus strand of OZ035884.1, from coordinate 61,067,639 downwards.
CACGTTTGTGTACGTTCTTCGAAAATCTGGGATGGAAGGTAAGCAGTAATCTTGTTAGGTTATTATTCTATTTTATAAATATTACAGCATATTAATCATTTATAGGTGTTCCGGGTACCTGAAACTGCTACCGTGCTTCTCAGGTAATATATTTTGTAACTATTGCCTACAATTTGTTTCTAGTTTTAGCCAAATGTCTAATTGTGTTACAACCAACATCTTTTTTTGTTTCTTCAACAGTGGAGGTGTTAAGTTTTCTGATCTCACTGAAAAAGAAGGTAAATATGTTCAAAGTGTTCTTGCTTCATTTAAGCACTTTTATTGTTATACATGTACGTACGTGGCAATGTTTTATTAAAGAGCTAGATATAATATAAATTCCTATTCAGACTCGATATAAATATATTTTGCATTACAAGTTTAATGATGAGCGGTGGTTGTTAGCAATTACCCAAATATTAAATTCTTACAATTTATCAATAAAAAGTTATCAAAAGGGTAGCATGATTGCGTGTTTTGTAATAATTTAATTATAATTTGACTATTTGAGAATATACGATTCACTAGCGAGTTGTTCATTCATACATCCTTTTTGTGTATAACATAGAAGGCAGAAATTTGTTATTAATCAAGAGCCATAAAAGTAATTGACTATGGATTGTTTGCAAATTTATTTCGCTTGGGCTCTTCATGACTTGTCCGTATTACTACCAGTAAACGTAATTCATTATAAACAAACAAACAAATGTCTGAACGTTACCGCTGTGCATGTGAGTGAAGAGATATGGAGGGTGCCACGCGATTTTCCTGCCTAAGTAAGCACAAATGATGACTGACTATATTGACTGACTTCAACTTTTAATAACAAGGCGTGTAGTGCAATTGGTGTGCTGCTTGATTTTGACATTAATAAAAATGAAATTTTCTTGTCACATGTTCACGAACGCTTTTGTTTTGCTGTAATTTGATAAAATGCTGTTTTGTTTATTATTTTGGTAATTTTTATCTTTATATCTTATGGTAAATACTTTTATGTATTTAGCACCTCCAACACCATCAACATTCATATATAAAGATCTCCCCTTTGCCGCACCGGAACATAGTCTAATTGATTTGACCGCATCTTGTCCACGTTGTTTGGCAAACGCTGCCTCAAAACCAAATGGCAGCGAAGGTGAGTGTGTGTGTGCGCTCTTATTGGAAGAAATATACTAAAATTTCTTCGCTGCAATCTGCACTAGGTTGAACATTTTTTGCAAAACACTTGAAGCATTGCGTTTTTCACCATCATCAGATTCTACAAATGGCGTACAAATCGCACATAGAAAATCATTGTTGAACTCATAAGACCATTATCACTAAAGAAACTGTTTGATGATCTTACAGTGTGCGCATATAACCCTAATAATTCATTGTCTATTTATCTATAAAGTAAATCAGACTGTTCCAAAGTTAATTGTACTCATTTTGTTGATAACTTTCATTTCATTTCTGTGTTCACACTCGAAATATATGTACAAATAACAAACGCGCTATACTAATGCTTTTACTTGATGACTGTGCTTAATTTAAAACATGTGATACTTGTATTATCGTATAAACACGTGAAATTTTTTAAGCATTTTGCTTTTTAGTATAATCCATTTTTCGAAAATTCTACAGTGAAAAATTTGCATTTTTTTACACAATAATCCGTATTAGAGAAATACAGGAAATAATAGTAGTTAAACAAAATAGAAGAAAGAATAAGAAAGAGTATACGTAGTCCAATGCTTACGTCAAGACACAAAGACAGAGAATACTATATACGGTTCGGTGGGGGGAGGGGTATAATGAATGGACGTGTCTGTCTTTAAAACACACAGTCAGTCGTCGAAGCATTCTGTTTCATTATTAAATTTGTTAGTTTGGCGAAAAGAATACTCACACATAAAAAAAAATCTGTTTATATGAATACACATCCATATATACAGACAGACACACACACACACATATATTAATATATAAATACCGCATTTGTTTGTGTTTATATTATTTTGTTTAGCCGCTTTAATATACATATATATTTAGATTCGGTTAAATTTTGTTTTTGAAATATTCAAACAATGAAAAATAACGAAAACCTGTGTAGCCACCCCCCCATGCACAAGTGAGAATTTATAATAATTTGGACCTAGTTATAATGTGGTACAATAAAATAATAAAACTATTACAGTTTTTAACAATTTTTCGCGATGCCACTTGTACATTACACATATCTGTTACTTTGTAACTTAAAGTGAATCACATTTTGAAATAGATTTTAACCGATAAAAACAATGCACCTTCTAGACTTTGCGACTATATACACATTTGTTAATCTGACATTGTCATCCCAGTTCACTATTAGTTTAGTACCTAGAACAGTGCAATTAAGAATTACTTCTTAAAATTTACTTGTTTTAAACTAGGGCATTTTGAAGCAATTGACCACTAGAATGTTGATGAACACTACTAAACTATAGTAATACGTACAATCCCAGTAGTTGAAAAACTTATTAGTTGCAAAATATGGAATTCTGAACTACTCCCCAACTATCGATTTTTTGAACCAGCTCAACATTATTAGTTGATGAATGTAAAAAAGAGAATTTTGAAATAATTTCAGAAGTTATATTAATATATATATCCTCCCGTATTCCCTATCTACTGTCAAATCAGTACATTTTGATTTGCTATCCACTATGTATGAAAAACGAGTGACATTTCGGTACCAGAAGGGGTTTGACAAAGGTTTTGGCTTGTCTGTGATGACAACGTTATTAAGTTGACCAAATTTAAATGTTCTCCAGCTGTTTGTTTGGAAGTTATTGGAGAAATATAATTTTTACAAAAATAGGTAATTTTGTATGGCACGTACCAGAAGGGTTGGGGCTATTTTGCCCATTTACAATTCCATTACTCTTTTTGAAAAATAGTAATACTAATAAATTTTCGTAAAGATCAGTTAAGGTTTAGTCGAGGTATCCTGTCCACCAGGCAGCCGGACAGACGGACATGGCTCAATTGTCTTAAAAAGTCGAATTTGGTCTTAAGATATGAGTGGTCTAATGATATATACCCTTATATTAACGGTAAGGGACAATAATAAGATGGTTTTTTTTTCAATTTATTAAGATCGTTAACGATTATAAAGCTTTGCTACAACATTTTAAAGCTGGATTTGTAAATATTTGCTGGACATTTTCTGGAAACTTTATTAAAAACTTTTGGTGAAGTGGATAGATATTAAGTTAGATATTTAACAAAATCTGTAATCGAAAAATCTACGCAAATAAACTTGCACTAATTTGGAATGGGCAACATCATTTAAAAGGCATGGCATTCAACTTATTCACGAATTTTAATTCCAAGTTTGCTGAAACATTTAGATTTATGTTTATTTTTATATATTTTGTCTATATACTTTTTTTAATTTATAATTAATTTTATCTTAGTTAAGGACTTAAGTTGTCTACGCTATATCAGTATAGGATAACGATTTATTTAGTGTACTTACATAATAAACTCTACCGTAATCGTGTCCGCATTAGTGAGACTTTACTGTACTATTAATCGGTAATATATGTATTAGGCATATTCTGCTGGTATGCTCATGCCAAAAATTTTGTTTGGTTTTTTTAATTTTAACTCAAAAAATGCATGTATTGTTTTTTTTTGCTTATTAATTTAGTTTGCATTGGTTTCATCAATTGTTATTGAGATCCGTAGACAAAGAACCTATGAAATACAAATTCGGCGCAAAAACAGCAGCAGGAAGGAAACGACAAGTAGATTTCCATAAAATGTACCAAAGGTGTTAACAATAAGTAATGTTTATTAATTGACCATAACATATGGAACAATTGATGTATATTTTTTTCCATTAAGAGCAGCCACTCACTCACATACCTTGGGGGAAAATGAAACAAAATACCACTTTTCCCTTCTTCCTTCCTTTTCTGCACCACAAAATGCATATGTGTAAATTTTTCTATTTGCTTTTTTATAATCGTATTGTAAAATTGTTCGACGGCGAATTGCATCATTCCGTTATTGATGAGTTGTTGTCACCTCTGTTAATTTAATTAGGATAGAAAACTGTTAAATCACATTTGAACAGGGAAAATAAAAATAAACTAATTATAACCACAGAAGAACAAAACAAAAAAAACAATAAGAAGCTGTAGACTGACTCAAGTACAGCATATTTTGAAATTTATATCAATTGCCAATAACTGTGCGGGGAAAATGTGTGCACTGGAAAATGTTTATGTACTAGCGAAATAATACATTTCACTTTAATACAAACTGACGAATTGAACTGGTAGATATTATAGCTGTCGCTCAAAGGTCCGTTTTCTTTGTATAATTTTTGAACTATAGTATGTAAGGATTTGAATTTTTTGTTCATAAATCATGAGACTTAAAAAATAAGTATGTGTCTTAGTTTTGCATCTGAGTAAGTGTTATCAGTAAAAAAATAATTATAATATTGCGTAACTTATTAAAAATAATATACGTATTTACCCTGTCTAGCTATATATATAGTATAACGTCTGGAAAAAATTAAGAAGTGTAGCTTCAAAAAAGAGTTAAATTAAAGCTTCAACATATGATGAATCGTATGGAGGAACTCGTAATACTTCAACCTAAACTAAGGCAAATCGCATACCCAAAAACACTTACGACCCTTTGTGTTAATATTTCTGCACCATTATGACATAAGTTTGTAATCGGTTTTTGAAAAAAATGTTTTATTTTTAATTGATATGTTCTTTAGAACTACAAGAGAAAACACATTGGTAAAATATGAAATTTCTGAAAAGTCTATTCAATGCTATATAACAAGTTGATATATATGTCCCTATTTAGACTCTGCGATTATCTTAACTATATTCTATACTTTTACTAGCTTTCTATCGCCTTATTTTTTATAATTCCTATTATTCTCTTGTTAAATTTATATTACTTATATATATAATATGAATTTAATGAGATACAATTACTTTTCCATATCTCATGTACCTTAATTATCTTCTTTATATTAAAATATATTTTTCTTCTTTTATTACTTTCTCATGTAAGAACAAATACATTGTATAATATAAACTATAACAACATCGGGCGTAAAAGGTCTTTGTAACCAGGCGCCTCTTTTTGATATTATATAAATTCATTTGTAAAATATTTATTAAATAAATATATATATGTCCCTATGTTTTAATAAGTTTTCTAAAATTAAAATCGTCTTCCTGTAAAATTATGAAAATTAGACATATCAGAGTTTCTTTAACTAATATTTTTATGTTATGGCTAATACCTTTTTAAAAAATTCCAGTTAAAAAAGTCTTTTAGAAAATGTGACGGGCGTGATCCAGTATGGCCGGTTTTATGAGCTAAAAACTCAGTCACTTCTGAACCATAACGATTTATTAGAATACCCTAATGTTGGTATTGTTATTTAGAAAGTGTATGCTAAAGCGCACATTTGTTTGTAAAACAGTGAACAAGTGGTTGAGTGGTGAACAAGTACTTTCATATCCCATAAAAAACGCCTGGAGAACTTCGCATTCAAACACGATAAACTTCTAACACAATTGTTGACTTGGCACTTGTAGATCAAACACTAAATGAAATTTTACAATCACCGTTAACATGCAGATCAGTTATGGGGAATGTAAATTTTCGTTTTTTAAACTAGTATGTTTTTGAACTAGTTTGACGATTCCCTTCTGGGTACTGAGTGTTATAAAATTCAGCTTTTTTTCTGTGTAAAAAAAAAAACGGTTATTGCGAAGCCGGCGAGGCTATGAAATGCGTATCACTTGTTTAAAGTCATGTATGATGGATTCAAATACAATTATTTAGAGGGACGACTTTTAAGAGTAGCAACACTTTTTGATAGACTAAGTGAAATACCTAGTTTAATGGACTTTGCGATTTAAAACTATCTATATTAAACATTTGATTTACATCGTTTTCGTAGCTTGTACTCTTTTTCTATCCCTTTCTCTTTCTTAAGACAAATGTACTTCATATTTTTCTTTATTTCCTTTAAGTTTTTTTTTCGTATGGTTGGAAAGTATCAAGAGTTTTTTTATGTAAAATAACAACTTAATTGAACTTTTATTGTTTGCACTGTGACGGGTGTGACCATAAATGTTAACATTTTTATAAACTCAAAAAATTTTTGTTTTAAAATGTACAAAATCGAAACATAAACAAAAAGCAATTAAGAGTTTAGTCTTTTTCAAAAAAAGTTCAAACCAATAAGGAGAGAGAGAGCAGATTATTCATTTTATGCTCATTTCAAAGTTTTGCCAAATTGATAAAAAATAAAAAAAAAATTGAAATTATAATTGTCGTTCATCAATGTAGACTTCAATTTATTACATTTTTTATAACTTGAAGTTGCCCTCGTCTTAACCATTCAAATATTTAAAATATCCACATTAAAGAACTTATCCAAAATACGTGACAGACACCACTCTCCCCATTAATTCCCCTCTAAAACAGAAAAACAACATCAAAGTTGGGGCTGGAACCAGTAAGGCCTATGGGCCCCAAAAGGGAAACGTCGGAATATATTTTGACCCCTAGGCCCCAAAAGGGAATCCTTGTACTCTATTTTGACCCCCTTGTGCATGTATGTTAATATAAATATATTATCAGCACAATTTCAACTTTGCAACATTCAAGTTTCTAGGGCAGTTCTAGGACGAGGTAGACCAATTTTTGTATTATTTTTTTTTTGCGGTTTTGTATGTGATCTATTTTCACATGATAATCAAAAGCAACAAATAATCATAAATTTTTTTTTAAAAAGAGTGATATTTTAAACGTTTACAACAGACTGTAACCTAAGAATTAGTTATTTTTTATATTTTGGAAATATTTTGTATTGCTTTGAATGAACAGATTTTTTTTTTAATTTTGAAATGTTTATTCTTAAATGACGTGAAATTTTTTTAAATGCTTTTATTTCGAAAATATACATCTGTAGTTACCACCCATGTATATTTATAAATTTTAATATTCGCTACAAAGAAAATATATTTCGTTTAAACATCTACACTTGTGGTTTAAACTAGATTCCTAAGGAAACTTTTTTTGGCCGACCACAGGGCACCATGGGGTCCGAGCTCTGCTTTTGAGTTAAATCAAACACAAATCGAACTAAAAAAAATCAATTCTTAATTATAAAATATATGTGTTAAATATTAAAATTTTCCCTTGTCGAACTAGTCAACATTTGTATTTGTTTTTGCCCATGAGCACACTGTGCGTCGTTAGATAAGCTCTGTTTTACAAAACCAATTAAATAGTAGTGGCTACTTACCAAACAGATAATTGTATGCAATTATACTGAAATATCAGTCTTAAAATTGTTCTCGCTTATAAAAAAAAAAAAAACAGAAATTAAATACCTATTGTATTTACAATCAACTAAATTGGATTATTTTTGTTTGCTTCATGGTTGAAATATTTTAAACTAAGTCAAACAAATATGTACTACCATATGGGAATGTAGAAAATTTCAATTTATATTTCATTATGTAATCTCTAATAAAATTATGTACCTGAACATACTACGGCAACGATGGGCCGAAGTTTAAGTGATCTCAACTTTTTCTTATTTATTTATTAATAATAATTTTTACATTATGCAAGACATTATCAAGTGTCAGTTATAGTATAGCAGATGAAAATAATAATAACTTAGCAACATTTTACCCATTGCTTTTGTCTAGAGATTTATCATGGTACAGTGCAACACGTAATCACTGCATTCGTTTGAAATCGAAATCTGGAATTCAAATGTGCTTTAAATCATAAATTCTTTTACAAATAAAAATGCATTTCCTCAATCCAACCCAAAAGTTAGATGAATTAAAAAAAATTCCCCAAATTTTCATACCACCAAATCTAATTTTTTTTTTAAAAATATGCAAATTCTTTTGTTAAATGTTTGCAAAATTTCATTAAAGTCGGATAGAAGACCCAATATTTATGTAATCGCTTCCCATGGAATTACTCGTCATACTATTAGATGATTACTCACATTATTTGTAGTATTAACCCTCTAATGCCCAATTTATTATTCTTGAACTTAATAAAAGTTGGCTATTGAACAGTATAGCTGTAAAACATAACAAGATAAAAATCTGCGCCAAAAGCCAGAACAATTTAAAAAATAATATTATAATAGTTATTGTTGTTGTGGGAGCACTTTTAGTGTAGCTCGTCTATAGGCGGGCTTAAAGTATTAGAGGGTTAAACTCCTTTGTGTTTAAGCAATTTTTTATTAAAACTTAAAATGAATTCTTAAAAACTTTCAATAAATTATAAATTTCTTTTAGCGATTAATCAGAACGATCGGTGATCAAAGAGTAAAAAAAAAAAATAATAGAAATTGTGTGAACATTTTGCCAAATCTTAGTGTTATTAAAATTAATTTAATTGTAATTTAACTTTGTCAGTTTGATATCGTTAAAAATTACATCTCTACTAGCAGTACCTTAGACGTTATAGAAATGTGATTTCATTTTAATAACTTCAAAGCTGTTGCTGTGTTGTGTGTCAGTTGTGACCATTACTCATCGCTTTGAAATTGTTGTTCGTCGCCTGTTTTTGCTATCTATGCTTATTTATAGACCTATTCTGATTTAAAAATGTAATGTAATGTAATCTTGTGCTATAGTCTAATTGTTGTTATGCTGAGAATGTATTAATCAGTTCCAATCCCTTAGATGACTATAGATATTACTATTAAAATTTTCGTTGCTTATTTTGGCAATCATGCACTCACTGCCATCTATCAGGTTGCAGTGCAAATGTTCAAAATAAATCTTACACTTGAGATACCACATACAAAAGAACTAAGCACGCTACGATGTTGTTGTTTTTATTTTTATAATAGGTAATACAGTGTTGGAGTTATATCGAGCAAAGGCGATGACTGGGCACACATATTTAAATTTCAAATTAAAATGGTATTTCTTCTTAATTTACAATTGACGCGAGTATGCAAATGAAACAGTCTGGTGGATCAATACACAGCGCTTTGAACATATCAAATCAGAGTGGTTAAATGCTGACATAGACATGTATGGTGTTGGGTAATTGCGGCGGCCCTAAACAGTAAAAATATTGTACTCACGACAATTGTGGATAAATGGAAAAAAATTAAATTTTTTATTTTTGATGAAAATTGATTCTGAAAACGAAACGATTTGAAAACAAAATTGTCGTTTTAAAAATCGTTGAAATTTGATGTATATTAAATTTATATCGATTAATTTTCTCCATTCGTTTTCCTTTTTTGTTTTGCCTGTTAATTTTTAAAGAATTTTGGATGAAAATAAAAGTTTAGGCGTGTTGAATATGTCTATCATTGGTAATTTTAAATCGCAGCGTCCACTAAACTTAGTCTTCCTCTTAGTCTATCAAAACGAACTGCTGTTATTAAGAAACTCTTCAAAGACGTTCCTCTCAATATGTGTTTTTGCATCTATCGCGTGAAGCTTTATACCAGGCATCCCATAGGCTCGCGAGGTCTGCAATAATCATTGTTGCACATAGACACGATCGGCGAATTAAATGTACTCGGAAGTTTTGTTAATTCAAAACAGTAAGTCTTTGCTTAAGTGTTTTGTAAGCTGCACCACACACACACACACACATATTTAACATAAAAAACACACAATAACCCCACTTACGTCCCAACAAACCATTCTCTAAGTAAAATGTAACTATGCTGGAGAATAAGCTTATCATAACAAAATTCCTTCAACATTTCATAAGCATTATTACTATAGGTTTATTTATTTGCAAAATAAGAACACTTTTTAAATGGTGTATTAAAAACGCTTAAGATAGGAACAGCATTTGCAACACCACTAGTTATACACTTCGGCAGGGTAACAGTTTTGTAAATATGATTACAAAAGACTTATGCTCGCTATAGTTTTGTAAATGTTTTGTTATTGATGTCCCGTTATTTTAACGCGTCGTTTTCCATGATTTGTGTGATTCCACAGTCTTCTTGTGTACTTTGATGAGTGCAGTTGAATGAAGTTTATGGAAAATGGATTAGAAACATAAAAAACAGTTTTTAATTAACTTTATCCATATGTTTTCAAAAAATTAATTTGAGAAAACGAACCTGAATTGAAAAATTGATTTGAAAACATAAAAAACACTTTTTATTTTGTTGTATCCATAAGTTTTTAGCATGGTAATAATTTTAATAACATAAATGATGTTGAATTGAATTGAAAACTTAAAAACAACACTTTTTATTTTATAGTATCCATAAGCTTACAAAACACTAAAAAAATAAGCTTATTGCAATCATAATTAGAAAACTATTTTTCTGTAAGGTTACTCTATAGCTAGATTTCTAAGCTTTTTGTATACTAAAGACTAGTAATATTATCGCAAGGGTTCAATTTTTTTTCTTAAACTATTGTTATGAAGCCTTTCATAACAGTTTTCACTATAGTTTAGCAAGCTTAAGGCTTATTGTAGTAAGCTAGTTACAAACTAGTTAAATACAGTTTTGGTTTGTTGGGGTATGTTATCATGCCATCGATTCTCAAGAATGAACTATTCGTCAAGATACTCGCAATGCGTTTGAGTGACGAATTTAACATGGGTAGGTCATAGGAGGTATGCTAACGCCACTCTCTCGCTTACCATCAATTAACGAAAACAGTAATGGCAATTCGTTGTTGTTGTTGTGAAACAGCTGGTGGTAGCTGGGGTGATAATTCTTTATACCGATTTTCTATTTATCGGCACTCGATCGGGCATATAATCCGATTATCATACGACCATTGTTGGCGACTCTGTTCGTTCCTTTGTAAATAACAAGGTTTGTGTCAAGGAAAGGTGTTGTTGTTGTTGTGAGTTTTTACGCCAAATTCCACCAAAGATGGCGCCAGCTGGCTTGTTGATTTATATGAGATGTTGATAAATCATTTTCCTTGATCCTTGCGCAATCTGGATTTTTGTAGTGGAAGCATCTAGGATGAGTTTTGTTGGCTGGAGAACTCGAAAGTATTTGAAAAAGTAATTTTTCATCGATGTTGATTTTGGCCAGTGCCCCGGCCGGGAATCGAACCCGGCACCTTCGGATTGCTAGTCTACATCGCTTCCACTGAGCTATTGAAGGCCACATGGCAATTCGTAATAACATTCGTCGGTACCAATTAGTGTTTTTTCCCCGAAACCGTATCCTGGTTTCTTATAAAGGGTTATTTCAACAGAACACTGCCAGGTAGTTCTATATGTGCTATTCTCAAAGGAAGCTTTTTGAAATTTCCTAATGCAATGCGAGAATTTGTTTGCAAAATGCTGCTAGATGACTGTTTCCTCTCATCTTTAAATCGGTGTGAAGCCATTCGTTATCTTATACAAACATTTCAATGGTCGATATCTCCTAAACTAAGCATCCAATCACAAAAATATCTTAATTTGTGATAATTATACAATATATTGCTGTGAAATCACTAAGATATATATGGGGTCTCTCTTCCTATAGCTGGAAAGCCGTCGATATTCATATGAAAAACTTTACATGCAATTATCTCCTAAACTTATTGTTCGATCGCAAGAAGGTGCTAGATTTATGATCGCCATACAATAGTTGAGAAATCACCAAGATACAGTTGGGATCTCATCTTGTAATTTATTGGGATCTTACCTTGAATTGGGTGTGTTGCCGTCGATATTCATATGAAAAACTTTGTGCTTTTATCTCCTTTATTAATATAGGAGATAGCTTTATTTTAAACCATACTAAGTGTAATAACAGGAAACGTGATCAAAGTTTGTCAGGAATATAGATTCCACTTATATGTCAAGTTAAAATTTCTTAATAAATTTTGTTTGGATGAACTGAGATTTAAATATAACATAAATTGAAGCTAACTGAAATCAAAAGCTTTAATTAATTAAAAACATGCTAAGTTGACTTAGTATACTTTAGAATTAAGGTAACGTAAACCGGTTTACTGAAAAATTCAGGTGTTAATGCTTTAAATACATCTTGTCATACGAAATTTTTTGTTTTTGAATAAAACTTTATACTTCCAAAGCAAAATTTTTTTCGTTTTTTTTAAGTTGTCTTGAGGTGATGTTTAATATTTGCCCCCCGACTTTGAAAATTTTTTTCGTGATCCGGTCTAGTTTCTATTATAGCTATACTATTTTGCCAAAAGTTGATAAGCCCAATTTTCATAATTTTACAGAAAGCCGATTCAATGTTTTGAAACCTTATTAGTACAAAACAATATATAGACTTCCAAGACATTTGAAGTTTTGCCAAAAGTCATAGTCAAGCTAAAAGATTATTTTGTAGAAAAAAAATCTTTTCGAAATAATATACGATACGAATCACTGTGCAGCAACGTCAAACATTTCACGTGATCGAGTTCGTATCATTAATTTCATAAATTGTCATCAATTTATCACATCATATTTGATTGCTATGCTATATTTACTAAATACATACATACATACATACGTAAATGTATGATGTATGATAATGCAGCTAAGCTCCGGTATATTAGACCAGTCAGTGTTTGTTTCAAGTTGACATAATTGTAATCAAAATCCTATAATTTTTTTTTCCACATTCTATTCTCTATAAGTTAAAGTTTCGTATTCTGTAATACAACACGACGGCAACAGAGACAGATGCGACGCGACGCGACGAATTGCCTTGAGTCAATAGCCTTACAAATAAATCTACGCTTTGTGTATTCCATCTAACGTTAAAGTGTTGTTTGTTTTTGTTTATTAAGCAGTTTATAATTTCTTTTGTTTTTTTTTTTGTTTTCCTTTTTTGCTTGCAACAATATGTGTCGCAGAATTGTAGAATATACTGAAAATTTGTTTTATTTGCTATATTTTACTTTTTAGCTTACAAATTTCAAGAAAATCTTATACGGACCATGGTACAAATTGAAAATACATACTTTGAATTGGGACAGTCCAGCTCACGCAATTGTCTGATTATCTGTGATCGCGGCGTAATGGACGCAAGTGCTTGTAAGTAAACATCGATCGTGTATGGAGATCATAGGGTGCAAATAGTTAAACATTTGTTGTTTCCAGATATCTCTAAAGAAAAATGGGAAAAAATGATGAGTTCCAATAACTGGAATCCTATTGAAATGCGAGATAACCGATATAACCAAATATTGCATTTGGTATCGGCTGCAAATGGTGCTGAGGAGTTTTACACGACAGAGGTAAGTAGTTTTAAGTTTACACAAAAAAAAAACGGACATACTGTTGCTGGTAATGGTTAGGAATGAAACGTAATAATTTTACCATCTTGTTTCCAAAGAAAATGAAAAAGTTGATTAAGGTAATAATTAAAACACATTCCTTGCAAAATTCTAGCCGGTATTATTGCTACTCATATGAATACTAGAGTTGTGCACAAGTGCGCTTGAAAAGATTTTAAGCCAAAACAACGGTGATGTTTTTGTAAAAAAAAGAAAACAAAACAAATGCAAGAGAGCGTGAGAGTGTGAGTTTTGATAAAAAGAGTGTTTTGTAAAAAAAGGCCTTAGTTATGCACGAAAGTAAATGATTCTAAACTAAATATGTTTGTACCATATAGCACAATCTGTTGAACCTAAAAGTACTTTATTTGAACAAACAGTTGTTTATTGTACCGAAAAGTATTTTTTTTGCCAAAAAGTACAATTTGCTGTACCAAAAAAAAAAAACACTTTTAATGTACCAAACAGTACTTTTATTGTAACAAAAAGTCAATTTATTGTACCGAACAGTACTTTTATTGTACCAAAAAGTACCTTTATTGTACCAAAGCGTACTTTTATTTTAGCAAAAAAGGTAAAAAAGGTATTGTAGCAAATGTACATTTATTGCTACAAATAGTAGAATTTAATGCATCAAAAAGTACTGTTATTGTTTTAATAGTGCAATTTATTGTATCAAAAAGTACAATTTATGTACCAAAATTTACACATTTATTGTACGAAAACGTACATATGTTGAGCCAAAAAGTACAATTTATTGCGCCAAAGAGTATATGTATAGTACGAAAAGTACAATTTATTCTACCAAAAAAAAATACTTTTTATTGAACTAAAAATTATTTTCTATTGTAATTAAGTACTTTTATAGGACAAAAAGTACTTTTATTGTATAAAAGTAGTAAAATTGTTTGTACCAACAAATATTTTTATTGTACCAAGTAGTACAATTGATTGTGCCAAAAGTACTTTTATTGTACCAAAAAGTACTTTTATTTTGTAACAAAATGTGCAATTTATTTTACCATAGAGTTTTTTTATTGTACCAAAGAGTACCTTTATTGTACCAAAAGGTACATTTAATATACGAAGTAGTACAAATTGTTGTACCAAAAAGTACTTTTATTGTAGAAAAAATTGATTTTGTTGTAGAAAAAATGCAATGTAAAGTGTACGTTTATTTAATGTATGCGATATGCTCGCTAACGCTGTTTTGAGTAAACGAAAAATCATTTTCCTAAACATCATTAAACATTTTAAGCAACAATGTAATTCGCTTTCTGATTTGTATGTGTATGTGTAAAAACGCAAAGCTTTTTATGTGTACATATTAAATTACACGAAGCTGTTTTCGCTCGCGAGCTCAAGTGGTGGGCATAGCTGGTTTATAGTATAGTACTAAAAACTGTTATTATTGTACTAAAAATCAAAATTTATAGTGCCAAAGAGTACTTTAATTTATTTATTAATTTCTAATAATACAGGAAGCCTATAAGGCCAATAATATGTATTATAAATAAACTACAACAATTGTTCCAAAAAGAAAAGCAAATAGAGTTTTTAGTTTGGTAAAAAAAGAACAAAACATAAACAATGCACGTTGTTTTGTTTTTTCTCGCATTATATATAACATTCGTTATTTTGTTCCCGAATGTCTTGCTAGCATTACTCACTGCAGTAAATCATTTGTTGTCTTAGTAAAGCAAATGCATTTGTGCTGCGCTCTAATATGTATATACCTAAAATTTGTGCTTCAGGGTATAGATGTTGAACCAAAAATTAACGAAAATATTAAACGAAAGCTGTCATTTATTTTTTCTGTTTTAAAGGAACACGCCTGCCGATCGGAAGGTGTGGATTTGGCACGTGAACTCGACTATAAATCAGCTGCCGCATGGGTGGGACATCCTTACTTCGATGTGTTTGATAATTCCACAAATTTTGAAACAAAAATGAATCGTATGATAGAGTCTGTCTGTCAAAAACTAGGCATTGACATTGGAGATCGCCTATTAGCTACTTCAAGAAAGTTGAAATTTTTGGGTAATTTAAAAAAAAAAGTTGCTCTTTTTTTCAATATTACATAAAATTTTTTTATTCCTTTGTTTTAGTCGCAACATTGCCTCCAGACTCAGAGTTTCCACCATTTCAAGATTTCGATGTGGAACATCATTATCTGCAATCATCAGGACCTAAGGTGCAGGCACGTTTGCGCAAGCGCGGTCAAAATAACCACTGGAGTTATATTCACACTATCCGACGCCCTAATGTGCATGGTCAGGCACGCATTGAGGTAAAGACCCAGTTAACGCAACGTGACTACATAAATTTGTTGGCTCAGAGGGACGATGCTCATTTTACTATCTACAAGAAACGTCGTTGTTTTCTAGTTAATAATCAATACTTCCAGTTGGACATTTACAAAGAACCCAGTCATCCAAGGTAATGCAAATGAAATGCAGAATATGATGTGTAGAAGCACAAATTGATTTTTGATATTGACACCTTTTCTTTTAGATGCAAAGGTTTAGTTCTGCTGGAAACCTATTCTTCTCTCTCTGGCGAGGCTTTATTGAACTGCCTGCCCAAGTTTTTAAATATAGTCAAAGAGGTTACAGGCGATCCCGATTATTCCATGTTCAATTTGTCACTGACGGAGGACTGGAGTATAACAAAGAAGTTTTGCCATTCATTGCATGGTAAGGAAAAGTGTAAACACTAGGATGACAACAATGATAAAATACGACAATTCTACCAAAGTTCTAAAACACCAAAACATATAAAATTAAGTGCTATTGTATATTTCGAAATATTACTCGCGACTTCGAGAGTAGTACTTTGTAGTGTGTAGTAGTATGATGTATAGAATTATTTTTGTTAGATAAAGTTATGTATATGGCGGTCTCTACGAAAGAGGCTTAGTTTTTTTTTGTTGACTTTAACTTTACTATTTCATTTTGATGCAAACGAAAGCATTTTTATGTCTAAAGTTGCATTTTAGCTAATTCCAAAGAACATCTGAATTATAATTTTAGCTTTATAAATATTGGGATTAAATTTTAAAAAATATGTGTATTTAATCCCCATCTTTAAAAAGTGTGTCTTTTTTTCAATTACAACCTTTCTCTCACATCTTTTGTTGAAATCTCTCAAAAATCCTTTAAACAGAAGGGACAAGTATTTACACTAATGTATTACATTCAATTTGAACCTCATAAGTATCTTTTTCACTATTGTATCGTATTCTTTTTTGTTGTGTTTAAACGTGTTTTTGGATAATTTTTTTTTTTTGTTATATAATTTTGTATTTTTATTATAGAAGAATGTTCCGGATACAAACCAAAACAACCGAGTGGACTTTCGACTAAGCAATTGGTTTTAAACGGCCATGCTAAGGGCTAGTTTTAACACATATTCTATGTACTTTTTTAGCTAATACATTCAAAATTTATTTAAAAGAAAGTTCTGCTATATGATTTAAATAATAAAAATTAAATAATTTAGGCCAACACACATTGTTTAACAAGATTTTTAGGTTTTGATGAGAGGCTTACACAATTCTACAATGTACTTAAATCTATTATTGTTCAAACTTTGTTATAGTCAACATTTACCACCAATTAAATAAATGCAGCTCTCTTGTCATACGTTTATAATGATTTCCAAAAAAAAAAAACGAAAAGAAAAACCAACTCTCTATATTCAATTAAAAACCTCATAACTAGCAAAATAACATTTTAACGTGGACCAGCTTTATTATCTTTATTGAAGTTTTTTTGTTTGAATTAAATGAAATGAATTATATAAAATAATTATTTTTTTTTTTTTTGGCTAAAAACAATATTACATAACCCTGCCTTTTGATTATTATGATAACCACACGACTGCGTGCTTATTGTCTTTGTACTTAAGAGAGATATATACTTGATTGATTGATTGATCTTTGTGCATAGGGTTTTAAATGTATTTTCTGATAAAGTCTTATACTTATGTGTGTACTTTCTATGTTTCTG
Organism: Muscina levida; assembly: GCA_964034835.1. Classification (NCBI taxonomy): domain Eukaryota; kingdom Metazoa; phylum Arthropoda; class Insecta; order Diptera; family Muscidae; genus Muscina; species Muscina levida. The sequence goes on along the minus strand of OZ035884.1, from coordinate 61,050,310 downwards.
AATATTTGCAATTGTTTATTTTATTGGTATACAAACACACGCGATGTGGAAAGTGCGAATATGATTAATGCAATTTATCTAAATTTATTGAACTGTAAAAGAACAAAAAATACATTTGTAACTTAAGTCCTATATTTTAGAAAATCCCTCATTTTAAATAGTAATAAAAATAAATAACAACAACAGAAACGCGTGTCGTCAACATTTGTTTCATTATTATTGATTTTTATTTGCTGAAAGAAAGCCTTTGTTTGAATCGTTCCATGTCGAATGGAGTAGTTGGCCGTCAAAAAGATTCACTTTGAGCTTCACCTACTAAACCACAGTGAGTACTTGATTAGCTTTCAAAATGAGAAGACCTAAAAAATTATATTTAAAGAAAATTCTTTTACAAAATTAATTTCCACTTGTACACTTGGAAAAAAAACGATCTGAAAATTTATTTAAAAAAAAAAATTAAATCATAATTGAAATTAATCAAAAACTTAATTTGCCTTTACACACCTTCTCGAGTTGTTGTGAATAAACACGCTTTCTATTTTTAAATTCTCAACTAACGGCACCTACTTGTTTATCGATGAATGCGAGCATCACTGTTGGAAAAGCTTTTACTAGGCATGTCGGGCCGACAATGAAAGAACAAATGTAGATGACTAGAGACAAGAATTGAACCATGGATCTACCCCATAGTAGTCGCTTGTTCTAACCATCATGCCATGGCCGGACCAAATGATCTATTTTCTTTTTAAGTGGGGAGGATTAATAGAAATCAGAAAAAAGTATTTTTTTTCCTGGATTTTAATTAATACTTTTATTCGGAGTAAATAAGATGACAAAAAACCAGACAATTAAAAAATCAATTTCAGTTTTAACTAAAATAAAACAATTAAAAACAACATTTATGGTATGTTGTAAGAGGAAGTTAAAAAAAACTTTTTTTTCCTAAAAATCTTATTTATACTATTGTTTAGAAAATTTTTTTTATATATATTTGGAAAAAACACTTTTTAAATTATTTTTTATTTCTCAAGATGTACTGTGATTTGTTTTTATTAAACTTTTTTTTGCGTTCTTTAGTTTTTATTTAATTTATGGTCAATTTTATTAATTATTTAATTTTTTTTCATTAATTTTTATTATTTTATCATTTTCTTTAAATTTTTTTTTAATTAATTGATTTTTTTGTAACATTTTTTTTAGTTTTCCTAATTTTTATTGATTTTTTTTTTAATTTTTTTGTTCGATTTTAAATAATATTTTAATATTTGTGACCCGGTAAGTTAAAAGGAAACTATGCTCAGAAAACAAGTTTTGGAGAAAAACGACTTTGAAGTTAAAAAGTTGATTAAAAGTTGATCAAAAGTGTTGTTACGCGCGGTCAAGACAAAAGTTGTCATTAAAAAAAAGGAAATATAAAATCGAAAAATTGGGCCTAAGGCATATAATATTATCTGGCTAGCTCCGCCACAGTGGCAAGGTTCTCAACCCATTCTTCGCCGCGTAAACATAAAAAAAAAAATGCCATTATGACCACTTTTGAATTTGAATAAAAAAAGAAACACTGGTATTATTTTTGTACGCCGCAGCCTGAAAACATTTAAAAAAAAAGAAAAAAGAAATATGCCGCGCCATGCCCCTACGCCCCATTACCTTTACCCCAGGAAAAAAAAAGAATTAGAGAATCATGTTAGTTAGTTTACAATTCATATTAATTTTTTTTTTTTTTATTAACAAAACTTATAACTACACTTACGAGCTATACTTACAACTATCTTAATACTAATTACATATTTGGTTGGTGGTTGATGATGAGGATGATGATGTTGCAGCTGCTGATGTCGGTTCTGCTGAGATGATGTTGCTGGTTGTTGTTTTTTTTTCGTTTGTTAGGCTTCAGTTTCCATTTTTTTTTTTTTCGTTTAAAAATATTTTTGCCTTTAGGCGTTTATTTTCTTAAATGTTTTTTTTTTTATTTTTTATGTGTTATGTGTGAGTATATTATGTATGAATGCAGTGGCTGTTATGTAATGAATGATAATGATGATCTTAAGGAATATACTGAGTTTTGTGTTGTTTTAGGTTTATTTTTTTTTTGTTTTTCATGATTTCAAGTTTATTTTTCTTTTTTTTTTCTGTAATATTCTCTTTTATATCTCTCTTTTTTCGTATAAACCTCTTGATTTAGTTTTTAATTTATTTTCTTATCGAAAAATAGTTAAATGCGGGTTGTTTCATCTTGTTGCTGTTTGTGTTTCTTTATCAACTTTTTCTTGTTTAAAGTTTTTATTTTTTTTTTTTTTATCACCACCGTCACCATTCAATGCTCACTCACAACTGTCCCTCGTTGATCTTTCTATTTCTTTCCCTAGTTACAACGCCAACTTCACGTTGCTTCAGCCATCATTAAAAGTAACGGTTGTTTCGAAATCGGATGATTTTGAGAACAACAACGATGAGAGTGCAAAAGGGAAAGAAATAGAACACCAAAATAAATGAGAAGTGGAAATGTCAAAATGGAAATATGGGCACATGGTTGCCATCTAGTATTAGTACACCGATAATTCATCTGTACAGTACTAGCTTAACCCTTACAGAACCAAATGAAAAGATCCCCAACAAAACTGCTTCGTTATGAAAGTATTATACTGATTAACGAACAGGAAAAAGGAGGTTTTCATCAACAGATTTAGTATGTGCAAACGTGTGGCACGACCCACGAAAGCCGGGCATAAACAATGAACATTAAATAAAGGAAATATTACACATAAAATGGAGCTAATAAAGTGGACCACTGTAATATGGAAAAATAAAAAAACAAATCTTATGCATGAAGCACTAAATGAGGAGGCAATACCAAATCTTACTGTTTTAGATCAGAAGCATGGAATCTACCAACCAAATTTCCTTGCAAGTCCTCAATATCATATAATGCATTACCAATTACAGCTCGTACCCGACCTTTTATATACTTTGGATTGAACTTTGCGTTTATCGCCTTTGAGAAATTGCTGAGACTATGATTTTTTCTGAAAATTTCTTGACCTACGCTGTATTTAACCTCTCTAGTTCGAGTATTGTATACTCGTGTGGCCTTTTCATGGGCATTCTCAAGGTTTCGCGAAATCTTCTCCCGTATATCTGACAGCTTATCAGTTCGCCTAACAATGGTGTCGTCTACTAACATATCGAGTTTCTCCAAAATGGTATATGTAGAGCCATGTAAACACATGTTTTGGCCAAACAAAGCAAAATACGGACTGCATTGAATAGAAGAATGAAAGTCGCTTCGTAAGGTTGCCAATATGCGAGGTATACAACGATCCCAGTTCAAATGATGCGATTCAGATTTAAGGTAAAAACGAATTTTAGAAATAATTTCTCTGTTGGCTCTCTCTGAGGAATTAGCCTGAGGTGAGTAGAGGCCAGTTTTAATATGCGTGATGCCATATAAATTGAAAAAATCTTGCATTTCTTTTGATACGAATTGTTTTGCATTGTCACTGTGGACAAACTGGGGAACGCCAAAAGTATTAAAAATATGGTTTTGAAAGAAATCAATCACGTTTATAGAGGTCGCTGATTTTAAAGGCTTGAGGAAAAGAAACTTTGTAAAATGGTCAATTGCAATGAAAATTTGGGAATTACCTGATTTAGTAGACGGATAAGGACCAAGAAAATCGCAGTAAATGCGCTGTAACGGACGGACAGTTATGAACGCTTGACCCATAGGTGGCCGTTGAGTCTGATTTGGAGCTTTGATGATTTTGCAATCATCACACTTTGAAACAAAAGCTTTAATGTCACGCGTCATAGAAGGCCAATAATATTTTTCACGTACCCGAGAAAGTGTTTTGAAATAGCCGCCGTGACAACTAGACTCGTGTCCTAATATAATGGCCTTTTCCGTTAAGGATTTTGGGAGCCATATCCTCCAAAGACTTTCCTCTTCATTATAAACACCTTGGCGAAATTTTACTCTTTTCATTATTATATTATCGGACAAACGGACGTCAGGTAACAGGTCTTTATTATTTTCTATGGTTTTAGCCAAATCTTTATAGTCAGGACATTCAAAATCATCTGATGCCAAATCAATTTCGGGAAAACTATTCTGAAGCTCAATAGCGTCAACATCGAACCGCGATAAAGTGTCAGGGACTACATTCAATGAGCCCTTACGGTGCTCCATCTTAAAATCGAAGCCCTGAAGCTTCAAGCTCCAGCGAGCAAGACGGCCGCTCAGATCACGTTGGCTCATGAGCCATTTTAAACTTGAGTGATCAGTAATTATTCGAAATGGTAGCCCTTCCACGTATGCTCGAAACCTTTTCACGCTTACAACAGCTGCAAAACACTCTAACTCAGTGACTGTGTAGTTGCGCTGAGCTTTATTAAGTTTCTGAGAAACAAAAGCTATAGGCCGCTCTCTACCCTCGTCATCTACCTGGAATAAAACTCCACCCACGCCAACTCGGGACGCATCGCACTGGATGAGAAATTCTCTAGTGAAGTCGGGCTGAGCGAGAACAGGGGCAGTGCTCAAAACGGTTTTAAGTTTCTCGAAACTATCTATGGCCTCTTCGGTTAAATGAAACTTTCCTCTATCACGTTTGAGGCAATCAGTTAGCGGACCTGCTATGTCAGAAAAATTTTGGACAAACGAGCGGTACCAATTTGCCATACCGACGAAACGACGTACTTGGCGAGGGGTTTTCGGCAATGGAAAATCAACAATCGCAGAAACTTTTTCAGGGTCAACCTTTAAACAGCCGCCACCAATGCGATAACCCAAATATTTGATTTCGGCCTGACAGTATTTACTTTTCGCGACATTAATAGTTAGGCCGGCATCCCTTAAGCATTTTGCTACATCGCGCAGAATCTCCAAATGTTTCTCAAAAGTCGCACTGCATACCAGCAGATCATCCAAGTAGACAAATACGTTCTCCCTCAAGCGAGAGGGTATACATTTGTCCATTAGCCTGCTCATCGCTTGAGGACCATTACAAAGCCCGAATGGCATGACCCGGTATTGGTAGAGTGGTCTACCAGGGACCGCAAAGGCTGTCTTCTCCTTGGATGATTCTGTCAGTGGGATTTGGAAAAAGGCATCTTTTAAGTCGATTCCACTTATAAAATGCGTGTCCTTAAGTCTGCTAAGTAAGCCATTGATATGGGGCAGAGGGTAAGAATCCTTTTTGGTAACGGCGTTTAATTTCCGAGAATCCAGGCAAAGACGCACTTTACCGGGTTTTCGCACATTTACCACAGGAAAACACCACGGTGAATTGGACTCCTCTATAACACCCATATCTAACAGACGGTCAAGCTCTTTATAAACCTCAGCTTGCCTAGGCGGGGACAACGGATAGTGTTTACACTTTATCGGTACAGAATCGCCAGTATCAATGTCATGACTTAAAAGATGCGTGCGGCCTAAGCCCAATTTTTCAAATGCAGGAAATTCAGAAATAACAGAATCTAGAAGTAATTTCTGCTCAGCAGAGAGTTCATGAAAACAAATATCTTTATTATTTTGCAGACCTTCGATTGTCTCGATGGCAGGGATTACATTTGGGGCTATTGCAAATTTTCGCCAAAAGTCAAGACCTAAATATACCTCCTGGCTAAGTGAGGGAACAACATAAAAATCAATTTCGCGGATAACGCCTTTATAAAAAACAGGTAACTTACAATGGCCTAAAACTTCATTTTTAGATCCGTCAGCTGTAGAAACAAACGATTTATAGGATTTAAGTGAAATTTGATTACGTTCGATGAATGACAAGCTATTTTTACCCAATACGGACACATTTGCCCCCGAATCGAGTAGTCCGAAAAAATTGTCATTTAAAATTTTGATATTCGCGAATGGTCTATCATCAGAACTGTTAGGAAGCAAAGAAGATTCAATTAATTTTCTGTATGATTTTCTAATCTTAAAACGCTTTCGATCTTTTTGAATTTTATTTAAAATTGTACACTCAGGTTTAAAAGCTTGAGTTGCAAAATTTGAAAATGTATCCTCCTCCGAAATGTTGGACTGGGATTCATCTTCCTGTGGAAGACTACTCCTTATTTCCGTTGTAAACTCGGGGAATGCGCTTGGGAACGAGAGTCCCCGGTGGCCATCTCGCTCCGCTTGCGGTTTCCCATGTGAGGATTTTTGCAATTAGGCGTTGCTATGCCACGCTCTCCACATTTATAACAAAATAAATATCGCGTCTCATCAGGACAATATATGTAAGAATGTCCGAGGGACAAACAGTTCCAACACTTAATATGCGAATAGTCAGGTTTAAATGGACGACGAGAGATATTAATGGCCTCCAATTGAGGGTCAGATTCAAATTCACTATCCTCTTCAGTTTCAGAGTTAATTTCTAAAGCATGCACTTGCTTAGATGCATTTCTCACGGGTACGACGCCTTTATTTTCCGCTAAAACTTTTTCGGCCTCACGAGCAGTGTCCCTAAAAGAATGCAGATTCATTGGGCCGGAGCCGAATAGCATGAAATTTAATTCGGGCTTTATATTTTTACGTATTATTCCCAACAGTTTATCCTCAGGAAGAGGGTCTGACATTCTAGAATTAATTGACACCATAATTGAATGAAAATCGTCATATGACTCTTTATAAATTTGTTTTCTCGTATTTAATTGCATTAAAAGGTCTTCATCTGTTTCTAGAGTCGCAAATTCTTTAGCTATAGCCCGTTTTAAAAGACGATATGGAGGATCGTTATGTGTTTTAATAAAATTCCAATACCAGGATTCAGCTTTCCCTGATAAAAATGTTTGAAAATTTTGTTCTAGCTGATCTGAGCTACAACGAGTCCTCTCGACCAAAATATCAATTTTAAATAAAAAATCTTCCACTTTACCCGTGCCATCAAATTTTATTTTCCATTTTTCAAAATCCACTTTAACGGGTCTGTCAGCCATGGTATGATCTCCACGATCTTGAGAAGGTAAACGCAAATTTGGCAAGTTAGGTTGGTTACTTGTAGGATTTGGATCCACTGTGCTATCTGATCGCTGGGTTAGATTTGAAACGGTTGCTCTCAATGAGCCTAATTCAGCATTGAAATTAGCCTGTGTCTGCTGGATGGTGCGCAAAACAGACAATATTTCCCCCTCTTGAGCAGTATTATTTTCAATTTCTTTATTAGTTGCCATTTCAGATGATTTTGGATTAATAGGAAAGCCTAATAAGGTAGTGGTGTAACTAGCAGGGTCAGAACGTTCAGGGAAAGAGTCAATTGTATCCGAATTATTACTAGGGTCGCTTTGTAATTCCACAAGATTAAAACTAGAATCGGCTATATTTCCACCTTGACAATTTCCACTTGCATTCAGTTCCTCACTATAATTCAAAGGAACACTAGCGCTACGTTGTGGCGAGTGGACTACCAAAGGTCTTGACGGAGGTGGTTCCTCAAGATTATCTAAAGATTTGCTAGGCGACGATATACTTCTTCCTCGAGCGCGAGATGAATTCAAAATATTAGACCTATCAGTTCTACTGCGCAGAGACATTTCATGTCTACCCGTCATGAATTGTATTTTGTATAATATAGTTAGGGTTTATGTAAATATAATAACTATAAACAAATTAATTTGGCAATATGTAATTAAGTAATAATATAGTTATATAATATGTAATTAGGTAAGAAATAGAAAAAAAAGTGTGGAAAAGAAAAGGAGAATATTTACCTTAGATGTATAGGTGTAGAGCTGTTATTCGAAAGTAATAGAATGATAGAATTAGGGGTTAGGGTAAGGTTTGTATGGGCATGGCAAGGTTGAAAGAGATTCTGTGTTGAACCGACAATGCAAAATTTGTAAATTTGAAATTGTAGTTGTCTTGTTCAAACAGAGACACTGAACCAATGAACATATATTTCAATTTAAATTCTTGCGAAATAATGTCTATTGAGCAGAAAAAATTAGGTTAACAATAAACGTTGTTAGCTTTCTTAAAAAAAAATGTTAAATGTTTTTGGTTCATCCATCGTTTTATCGCAATAATTCACACAATTTAGTCATTGTCCCATGATTTAGACTTATAAAACGATGGATAACTTCACTCAAAAATTTGCACCCAAAACATCAGTCGCAAATATAAGGAAAAAATAAAAAAAAATCTTCACTTACACGACTTACTGATGATTTTGGCACTAAATTTTTGAATATGATGTTGTAAAAAGGAACTTGAAAACGATTTATTGCTTTTGGGGTGGACAATTGTCTTCATGTAGGTAGACTTGAATGTCTCACCACCAAATAGAAAAGAAAAAAAATATGAAAAATTTAAATGTTTTGCAGGCTTTGGAATTTCATTTCTTTATTGTTCGCTGATATTGATCCGGCTAAATTGGGAAAACTATATGTAATTGGCTTTGTCTTCAGCCGGCGACTTTTAAGCCAGACCATATCAACGAAACAATTTAATTTATTAAAAAAAAATAATAAACAATTCCATATGTATTTTTTTGCTTTACGTTGGGCGCCATTTATGTTACGCGCGGTCAAGACAAAAGTTGTCATTAAAAAAAAGGAAATATAAAATCGAAAAATTGGGCCTAAGGCATATAATATTATCTGGCTAGCTCCGCCACAGTGGCAAGGTTCTCAACCCATTCTTCGCCGCGTAAACATATAAAAAAAAAATGCCATTATGACCACTTTTGAATTTGAATAAAAAAAGAAACACTGGTATTATTTTTGTACGCCGCAGCCTGAAAACATTTAAAAAAAAAGAAAAAAGAAATATGCCGCGCCATGCCCCTACGCCCCATTACCTTTACCCCAGGAAAAAAAAAGAATTAGAGAATCATGTTAGTTAGTTTACAATTCATATTAATTTTTTTTTTTTTTATTAACAAAACTTATAACTACACTTACGAGCTATACTTACAACTATCTTAATACTAATTACATATTTGGTTGGTGGTTGATGATGAGGATGATGATGTTGCAGCTGCTGATGTCGGTTCTGCTGAGATGATGTTGCTGGTTGTTGTTTTTTTTTCGTTTGTTAGGCTTCAGTTTCCATTTTTTTTTTTTTCGTTTAAAAATATTTTTGCCTTTAGGCGTTTATTTTCTTAAATGTTTTTTTTTTATTTTTTATGTGTTATGTGTGAGTATATTATGTATGAATGCAGTGGCTGTTATGTAATGAATGATAATGATGATCTTAAGGAATATACTGAGTTTTGTGTTGTTTTAGGTTTATTTTTTTTTTGTTTTTCATGATTTCAAGTTTATTTTTCTTTTTTTTTTCTGTAATATTCTCTTTTATATCTCTCTTTTTTCGTATAAACCTCTTGATTTAGTTTTTAATTTATTTTCTTATCGAAAAATAGTTAAATGCGGGTTGTTTCATCTTGTTGCTGTTTGTGTTTCTTTATCAACTTTTTCTTGTTTAAAGTTTTTATTTTTTTTTTTTTTATCACCACCGTCACCATTCAATGCTCACTCACAACTGTCCCTCGTTGATCTTTCTATTTCTTTCCCTAGTTACAACGCCAACTTCACGTTGCTTCAGCCATCATTAAAAGTAACGGTTGTTTCGAAATCGGATGATTTTGAGAACAACAACGATGAGAGTGCAAAAGGGAAAGAAATAGAACACCAAAATAAATGAGAAGTGGAAATGTCAAAATGGAAATATGGGCACATGGTTGCCATCTAGTATTAGTACACCGATAATTCATCTGTACAGTACTAGCTTAACCCTTACAGAACCAAATGAAAAGATCCCCAACAGTGTCTAATTTGAAGCTAATTTCTGCCAAAACTAATGCAGCTAGAAAGCATTAGAAAGTGTGTGTTGTCTACTATAAGAATCACCAAAAAAGTAAAAATCGATTTTTTCGACCCATAGGTCCTTTTTAACTTACCGGGTCACATTTATAAAAATATTTTTTTTTTTTAAAAACTAAAGATTTTTTAAGACTTGATAGCTAATGAAAAGTAATTTTTCTATCTTACATAGTTATTTTTAAATGCATCTGTATTTTTTTTAATTTTTTAACAATTTGTTTTTGTTGCTTTATAAATTATTAATTTTTTTTAGGTAATTAGAAAAAAATTTGGACGTGTTTTTATTAAACTTTTTTTTTGTGTTCGTTCAAAGTTTTTTAACCATACGTACTTTTTTAGTTTATATTTGTAATTTTGTTTTGATTTTTTCAATACTTTTTTTATTTTGTTTTTAAATTTGGGTTTGATGTTTTGCCTTTGACTTCATTTATAACATTCCTTTTATTAATTTTTATGAATTTTGATTTTTTTTGTTGGATTTTAAGTATTGTTTCCAAAAAAAAAAAATTAATTTTTAGTTATTCATATTGATTAAAAATTATTGGAACGTATTTTATTGTTCGTTCCAAGTTTTTTAATTGCATTCGCACCCACTTCTCTAGTGGAGGGTCCAACTCAATAACCGTCGCACTTACCGACTTCGGAGTTAGAATACCGGTAATTGAAGGGAACATAATCAAGGACGCAATCAACGGCTTTGATCCTCACAAATCGAGCGGTCCAGACGACATTATACCCGCCGAACTTCAACAGGCGCTTTGGATACTATTGCCATGGCTAGAGGCTATTTTTAACGGCTGTGTGAAACTGTCCTACCTGCCAATAAGATGGAGAACGGCTAAGGTGGTCTTCATCCCAAAGGTGGGGAAGCCATCACACACCAAACCAAAGGACTTTAAACCAATAAGTCTTACATCATTCCTTCTGAAAACTCTTGATAAAATCATGGACGACATAATCGAAAATTCAATCGGCCCGAATATCCTTTCGAATGCTCAACACACATACACAAACGGAAAATCGACAGAAACCGCACCCCATGTACTAATGTATCCCATAGAGAAATCATTAGATGGGAAAGAATTTTCTCTAGTGGCCATTATGGACATAGAGGGAGCCTTCAACAATATCGGACCTCTCTGCATTATCAGGCCTGTTCTGTAAATCACGTGGTTTCATATCACATGCCGTTTTGAAATCACACGTGTGTTTTTTTCCTGTTCTGTAAATCACACGATTTTGTCTTTTTCGGTGTGATTTTAATTATTCGAAATCAAAACAAAACAGCTGATTTTTTGACTTATTTTGTTGTAATTTAATAAGGATTATTATTATTGAAATTTTACGTTTTTAAGTTGAAAAAGAAAGAAAAATTTAAAGTAAAACGCCGGGTGCTATATTTTTTGCTCTGGAAAATTTGCGAAGGACACAATTAAACAACAACGCATAAAAAAGCATTGATTAAATCTTCGAAAACTAAATCAGCTGATGACATCAAGCAAAATCAAATCACAAGCACTTCATTAACAAATCACAAACAAATTCACAAAACAGATACACAAAAAGTAGTGTCTCAAAAAATTGTTAATTTTAGAGCATTTATTGCGCTAAATGTGTAATTTTACTACATAAATTAAGAAATAACACATGTTGTTAATAAATGAAGCAATTTATTTTCAAATTCCCATAAAGGTACTCGTAAAAATAAGCATGTGATTTGAAATCGATAGGTGCTTAGGTGACCGGTTTGAAATCACAAAATTTCAAAAAGTTTGGTGTGCAGAACACCATTTTTGTGATTTCAAATCACTTTTGTGATTTCCAGAACAGGCCTGTATGACAGAGCTCAATAGTCTACATATCAACTCACATATTAGCAAGCTGATTCGCAACGTGCTACTAAAGAGAACTATCACATCAAAGCTAGGAAATAACACCCTCACTGGAAGGGTGACTAGGGGCACCCCACAAGTAGGAGTATTGTCGCCGCTATTTTAGAATTTTACAGTCAACAGCGTTCTCAGACAGCTGGAGTCGGAAGGATTCACAGTAGTAGCTTTCGCAGACGCCATAGCACTCTGCGTCTCTGGAGCAAGTCTACCACGCCTCGAAAGAAAGATGCAGGACTATATTAACATCCTGGCAAAAAGGTGCGCGAGCAGGAGACTAAACGCGAACCCTGATTAAACAGAATTATTATTTTCAGTCGAAGATTGGAATCGGTCACTACATCCAACATTCATTTGGTCAATAAACAACTCAACTTCTCCGAAACGGCAAACTACCTGGGCCTTATTGGAGACAGAACATAGAAAGCAAATCCAACAATGCACTCATAGCTTTATATACCTGATCTGAGCTGCAAAAGCTCCGCCCTCCATTTAGCCATTCGACTAAACGAGAGTGAACATTGGGATCCCTCCATCGGACACTCAAGGATCCTGAACCATATCAACATCTCACTTGAAACTGAATACGTGCTCAGTGCACGGAAATCAAACATTCTCTACTGAACTAGAACGCCCTCCAGAAAGGAGTGGACAGAGAACGGATGACAAGATCGGCTATGGTAACTACTCCGCGGGTCTAGGCCTAAGTATAAGATCAAGGATTCCAGACTATTAAAAGAGCCGCGGCCATGATCAACGTGAGGAGGGCAGCACATAAGGATAATCTCCTGTTCACGGACCGTCAACGGCGGAAAACACGTTGAAGTCCTGAACAAAATGGGATTCGCAACGAAAAGCGAATGTATCTACTGTGGGAATAGTTGTTGGATCCCTTGGATCACTCCTCATATGCTGCAGCTTTGAATGACATTCATAGAGACGCCAACTATTCCGCGGTTTCAAGTTATCGCATGAATGTCGTTCTTGGAGGTCGCCGACCCCCTGTAGCCAAAACAGAGACAACCCTGCCACGTAGAACAAGAGTGGCCCTGGCACAACTCAGATCGGGATGGAGCAACAGGCTCAATGCCTACTGGTCCCACATAGACCGTGCCGTCCCCAATATATGCCCAGCGTGTGGTCAGGGTCGCCACGATACCTGCCACATCTTCAATTGCCCAGCCCACCATATTCCACTTAGCCCATTGGATCTATGGACCAATCCAGTGGAAGTAGCCCAATTTTTAGGACTTGACATTGAAGAAGAACCCCGGATAAAATTTGTAAAATTT